>VMDO01000046.1:0-30323 GCA_007922755.1 Pedetes capensis
TGTTTGGAAGAGTGGCAGGTCAACGGAAAAGAGGAAAACCCTCCACCAGATGGATTAACACAGTGTCTGCAACAATGGGCTTAAACATAAATAAGATGGTTTGCCTGGCACAGAATCGGCAAGTGTTTCGATCTGCTGTACATAGGGTTGCTATGAGTCGGACTCGACTCGACGGCACCTAACAACAACAACAACAACAGATAATGCCTTAAGATAAAGAGGAGGAAAATAATTTAAGAAATAATTTTAAAATTAGGGAATATTTTGGATTTACAGAAAAGTTGCAAAGATACCAGAAAGAATTCCTGTATAAGCTTTACCTAGCTTACCCTAATGTACATATAACTATGGTACATTTGTTCAAACTAAGATATTAACATTGGTACAATATTGTTAACTGAACCACACACTCTATTTGGATTTCACCCATTGTTTTCAATGATTGTCCCTGTTGTCTTCCAGGATCCAAAGTCACTCACATTGAAAGGCAACAATATGCAACCACTTAACAATATAAGATGAACAATGCCCAGCATCCATGCTTATGCTTATGCCTAGCATCCATGCTTATGAGAAGAAGCAAGAAAGTGTGACCTGGAAGCAGAAGAATCAGTTAATAGAAACAGATGTAAATATTAAGGAAATAATGAAATTAGCACAAAATAACTTTAACACTTGTTTAAAATGGGCTGGGGTTTAGTTCAATTGGTATAGTGCTGCTCTGTGCTTTCTGAGGCCCTGAGCTAGATCCCCAGCAAAACAGGAGAAGGAGAAGGACCTGGCAACCCACTCTTGAAACAATCCTGAAACAATCAGCCATTGAAAACACTATGAATAGCAGAGACAATGAATGGCATAGTGCCAGGCATGGCACAGTGGGGATTGTTTCTTTCTGTTGTACACAGGGTCACTATGAGTTGGACCTGACTTAAACAGTACCTAACAAAAACAACAACAACAACAACACAATAACAACTTTAAAACAGTGGTTATGAATATGTTCAAGTTTTTAAATAACATGAACATAAGAAGGAAGGAAATGATAGATATAAAAAACAGTGAAATGGGAATTCTAGAGCTGACCAATACATAAAAAAAAAATACTTAAAATGAAAAATTCACTGGACGGGCTTACTTAACAATTTGGAGACTATAGAAGAGATTAGCAAAATTGAAAACAAGGCAATAGAAACTACCCAAACTGAAATACAGAGACAAGAAAAAGACTGAAAAAGATGTTCAGAGCCCCTATAACCCATAGAACAATAACAAATGGCATAATATATGTATAATTGGAGCCCTAATAGAAGGGACATAATAAATAATGACAGAAAAGTTTCCATATTTGATAAAAACTATAAGTTCACAGATCCAGGAAGTTCAACAAACCCCAAGCAGGATAAGATAAATATAATATAAACCACACCAAGGAACAACATAGTCAAATTGCTGGAAGTCAATGACGCAGGAAAAAAAAAATCTGAAACTCAGCCAGAGAAAAGGATACATTATGTACAGGGGAACAAAGATAAGAATGGCTGCAAAAACAAGGTCTTGTTTCTAACAACATCTTTAAAGTACTAAAAGAAAAATCTGTCAAGTTAGAGCTCTCTTCCCAGGAAAAATATATTGAAGCATGAAAGTAAAATGAAGACTTTTTTTTCAGTCAGAGAACTTATGAACATCACTTGAAGTACAGAAGTATTATAGGAAATTTTCTTTCCTTCCTACCTTGTTTCCTTGTTCCCTTCCTTCCTTCCTTCCTTCCTTCCTTCCTTCCTTCCTTCCCTCCTTCCTAATATTGAACCCAGAATCTCAAACATGCTAAGCAAGTGCTCTACCATTAGCCCACATCTGAAGCACAAGAAATTCTTTTTATTTTTATTTTTTGGCAGTACTTGAGGGTTCAACCCAGGGCCTCACACATACTTTGCAAGTGCTCTACCACTGAGCTGTATCCCCAGCCCATTTTTTTATTTTTTATTTTTGAATCAGAGTCTCATTAAGTTAATAGGCTGCCTCTGGCCTCAAAACATGTGATCCTCCTGCTGCTGCCTCCTGAATCACTGAGATTACAGGTGTGTGCCACCACTCCTGGCTTCCAAGAAAATATTAAGACTAAAGAAGTATGCTACCATATAGAAACTCGAAGCTACACAAAGGAAAGCAGAGTGCAGGGAATGGTAAAGATGACCATTTACCAAAGAATTATTTTCATTTAAAAATTATACTAAAAGATAATTCACTATTTAAAAAAATAATGTTCCATGGCACTTAAAACAAATGTAGGAGTAAAATGTACAACCACATAGCACAAAAGATTGTTGCTGTTGTTTGGTGCTGTTGAATCGCATCCAACTCTTAAGACCCTACATACAACAGAATGAAACACTCACTACTAGACCCTGTGTTATGCTTGGCACTATGTCAGGGCTTCTTTACTTTTCATAGGGTTTTTGATGGCTGACTGTTTTGGGAATGGGCTGCCAGGTCCTTCTCCGGAGCCTACAGCACCTGGTATTCCCAGGGATCTCTCTTAGCTCTACTTAGCTTTGGAGATCAGACAGGACATAAGGGTGGTACAGCTGTAGACCAAGCACAAAAAGATAGGAAGGGAAAGTAGAAGTAAATTGTTGTACAGTCTTATATATGAAGGGGCATAATATTATTTGAAGGCAGGTTGTGATATGATAAATATGCATATGCAAAACATGAAGCAACAACTATAAACAAAAGGAAAAAGAAGATATCTCTAAATAGCTGTGTCCAAACAACTTCAAATACGTGGAGATAAAATAGAGCACTGAAAAAGCAATTAAATAATCCAAAAGAATACAGACAAAAGGAAAAAAAAAAGGAACAACAAAGAACTGATGGAACAAGTAGAAAATAAATAAGAAAATGATATATTTACATTTAATCATATAGAGAATTATATTAAACATAAATAGTCCAGACACTCTGGTTAAAAATAGAGGCCCAGGGCTGGAGGTATAGCTCAGTGCTAGAGCCCTTGAGTAGCATGTGTGAGGCCCGGGGTTCCATCCCCAGCATCACAAAACAAAGCAAAACAAAAAATCAAACCCACATCCAAATGAAAAAAGCATAGCAACCCAACTTTGTGCTATGTACAAGAGGAAATCCACTTTAAATTTAATAAAGTCACAATGAGTTAAAATTAAAAAAACAGAAAAAGATATACCTTGCAAGCACTTATCAGAAAACAGGAATGGCTATGAGCTCAAAAACAACTTACAAAAGAGGAGAAATAAACTTGGAGATCGCCATTCCTTTCCTAGTAATTGATAGAACAGGCACATGACAAGTAAGAATAAAGACTTAACCACTATCTACCAATTGCCTAACCAAAATTTATAGAACATTAACATTCAATGGCAACAGAATACATATTTTTTCAAGTACCTGTGGAACATTCTCTAAGACAGAACACATTATGGGTGATAAAATAATTCTCAACAAGTTTGAAAGAGTTGAAATTACATGGAGTATGTTCTCTGACTAAAAATGAATTAAATTGGAAATCAATAACAGAAAGAAAATCTGCAAATACTTGGAAATTAAAAAGACATTCTTGTAGGCTGGGTATTGTGGTGCACACCTCAAATCCCAGCCACTCAGGACATTGAGGCAGGGGGATTGCAAGTTTGAGGCCAGAGGCAGCCTGTATAACTTAGTGAGACCTGGTCTCAAGATAAAGAAGGGACTGGGAGTGCAACTCAGTGGTAGAGCACTTGCAAAAAGTATGCATGAGGTCCTGGGTTCAGCTCCCCTGTGTGGAAAAAAAAAAAGACAAAAAAAAAAAAAAAAAAAAGACATTCTTCTGAATAACCCATAAGTCAAAGAAAGGAAATTATACTTTGAACTGGATGATAATGAAAACACAACAAATCAGAATTGGAGGTTTGTAGCTAAAACAGTGGTTTCAAATAAATTTTAGCTTGAAATGTTTATATTCGAAAAGAAAGGCCTAAAAACCCCTAATCATCTAAGCTTCCACCTTAAAAACATTGAAAAAGAACAAATTAAACATAAACAAGTAGATGGAAGGAAGTAATTAGAGTAATAATCAATGAAATAGAACACACATGTAAAAATATAAAGTCCAGGAAACTGAAAGCTTATTTTTCTAAAATGATCAATAAAATTGATAAACTTCTAACCAGACTAATGAGAGGGAGGGAGGGAGAAAGAAGGAGAGAGAGAGAGAGAGAGAGAGAGAGAGAGAGAGAGAGAAGAGGGGGGAGAGAGGTAGGGAAAGGAGGGAAGGGGAGAAGAAGGGAGGAGAGGAGAGAAGAGAGTGTAGGAATGGAGGAGAGGAGAAGAAAGAAAAGAGGGGACTCATTAGGAATGAAAGAGGGAACATCATAACAAGGCCTGTAGATATTTTGTAAAAGGTAATATTATGAACAACTTTATGCTTAATGGATGAATTCTATCATGCATTAGAATGGAATAATACTAATTCTATAAACTCACTTTAAAAATAGAGGAAGGACCTCGCTTACTTTGTTTTAGTAGATTAGCATTATTCTGACATCACAACCAGATAAAAATATTACAAGAAAACTAAAGATGAATGTACCTCATAAATAAAAGTTAAAAACATTCTTAATATTTTAGCAAATTGAAGCCAATTGTATCTGAAAAAGAAAATAAGTTGTGAGCAAGTGGATTTTATTCCAAGAATGGGAGGTTGACTTAATATTCAAAACAGAAAATCCATCAATATCTGAAAATTGTTGTTGTTAGGTGCTGTCAAGTTGGATCTGACTCCTAGAGATCCTATGTGCAACAAAATGAAGCACTCTTAGCACTGTGCCATGCCCAGCCCTATGTCAGTGTTTCTCTGCCATTCATAGAGTTTTCAATGACTGATTGTTTGGGGATTGCTTCAGGAGTGGGCTGTCATGTCCTTCTCTCATTTTTGTGGTGCTGGGGATCGAACTCAGGGCCTCAGAGAGTGCACCACAGCACTCTACCAACTGAGCTAAACCCTAGTAATTATCTGAAATTTAGACTCATATATATTTCACCTAGTTTTGTTTAGCACATTTGAAATTTTGAATAATATGGAATTTATTGAGTATATGGTGAACCCCCACCTCCTCACATGGGTGTCAGCCTGGGAAGGTATCTAGCAATGTTGAACCCTAATCCTAACCCATTTGATTAAGGTCAAATGAGGGTCTACGGTGTGCCCAGTGTGGGGCTAAGTGAGGGCTACTAAGTGAGAATTTTTTTTGCTAGTTATTTTTTCCCAGAATCATTTTTTGAATGAGTAATTTGACTTTTCCTCAGTAATTTCTGATATTTCCTTTGTCATGTTTTAAATTACTAATTTGCATGTTTGTCAAGTACTTTTGCCAGCATTATCATTTCATAACGTTTAGTAATAGTAGTTTTAAAATGATTTTTATATCTGACAAGGCAAAGGCTCTTCATTACTTTTGCAAACATTTCCCTAGCTCTTTTTTCTTTAAATTAGATGTATTTATTAACAGTTAATATATTTACTTGGCTGAAAACTCAAATCGTCGAACAGACTATACAGATATAATAAGTGTTAATAGTTTCATGTATATTCAACCATATATATTTTCTGAATAAAAAAATTAATACGTAAATATAATAACATATAATGCATACATATAGAAATAGTAGAAAACTATGCAACTATGCACAGTCTGTGTGTGTGTGTGTGTGTGTGTTTGAGACAGAGTCTCACTATGTTGTACAGACTGGTGTCAAACTCCTGAACTAAAATGATCTGCCTCCCTCAGCCTCCCAAGCAGCTGGGGCTACAGGTTTGTGCTACCACATGCCAGCTGCACAGTCGCTTATCCCATTTTAGTATATAGTTTCCTTATTCATTTTTTATAGTTGCATGGTATATCACTGAATGGACACTACAATTTATTGAACAATCTCATATTAATGGTTCTTTAGATTATTTCTACTTTCCTATGTAACAACAGTAGATAAAAAGAATAACATTGTGGATATGCCTTTTTACATAGATCCAAGGATATCTGTAGAATATCATTGTACATTACAAAGTGTCGTTGTTAGGTGCTGTTGAGTATGGTCTGACTCATATCAACCCTCATAGAATACTCAATGGCTGATTATTTCAGGACTGCTTCAGGAGTGGATTGTCACATCCTTCTCCCATTTTTGTGGTGCTGGGGATCAAACCCATGTCCTCAGAGACTGTGGAGCACCACTCTACCAACCTCAGGCCTCTATTACAAAGTATATTGTATATATTCACTATTTTAATCCCTAAAAGAGGAATTTCGAGACTAACAATTGTGTACATTTGTAATTTTTAAATATTGGCAAATTGCTCTCCTTAGAGGCTATATGAATTTACAATACTATGAAATAATAAGAAATATGTATCTATCTTCTCCTAGCTCCTGACACAGATCTCCTAAGGCCTTTGTAAATTCCTAAGTGATAAAAGTGCTAGGAGCATCTTTTGTTCTAATGAAATTGCTGTTTATGGGCTCCTGGAGGGGTGCTGGTTGCCAGAAAGACCAAGCCAAGATTACAAGCTTGGAACTTTCAGCCCCACACCCTGTCCTACAGGGAGGGAAGAGGAACTGGAGATTGAGCTAATAACTGAGGGTGCTTATGTGAGGAAGCCCCCATACAAATCCCTGAAGAATGGGGTTTGTAGAGCTTCTGGGTGGATTGACATGTCTGTGGGCTGAGAGGGCAGCATGCCCCAACTCCACATGGACAGAAGCTCCTGCTCTGCACTCTCCTGGACCTTGCCCTATGTGCCTCTTCACCTGTCCCCTTTATCACATTCTTTATCATATGATAAACTAGTAAATGTAATTAAGTATTTCCTTGAGTTCTGTGAACCATCATAACAAATTACTGAACATGAGAAGAAGGTTGTGGGATCCCCAAGTCATAGCCAAGTCAGACAGAAGTGTGGGTACTCACTATTTGCCATTGGTGTTTGAGGTAGAAACGGGGGCAGTCTTGAGGGGCTGAGCCCTTAACCTGTGGGGTCTGCACTAACTCTGGACTGTTACTCTCACAATTGAGTTAAATTATAGGACACCTACTTGGTTATGGGATTATGGAAGTATAGAGAAGAAACGGTTTGTTTTTCCCATACAAATAACATCAGCAATATAGAAAATGCCTGCTTAATTACATCCTTATCAACATTATGTATTTAAACTTTTCTTTTTTTCTCAGTACTCAGGGTTGTTGAACCTAGCACCTAGTGCATGCTAAACAAGCACTCTCTCACTGACCCACACTCTTAACTCTTTTTAATTTTTTTTTTTTTTATTTTGAGACAGAGTCTCACTAAGTTGTGTAGGATGCCTCTGGTCTCAAACTTGTGATCCTCCTGCCTCAGCCTTCCAAGTTGCTGGGATTACAGGTGTGTGCCATGGAGCTCAGCTTTATGTTTTCAAACTTTTTGATCATGAATATTTTAGATGGTAAAACAGCTTTTATTCACATTTACCTTGTTAATAATGTGATGTTTAAGCCCTTTTTGACTATTATCTTATTTCTGGAAATTATCTTGGAATTTTAATATACAGCATTGATAACTAAGATATAACACTGATAAATAATGATAATTTGTCTTCTTAATATATCTTATTTATTTTATGCTTTCTTTTTAATTTTTAAAAAATTTATGCCTTTTTATTTCATTGGCCTTAACTTCTATAAAAATATTAAAGAATAATGATGAGTATCTTTTATTGATTACTGATTATTTTTTTTTTGGCAGTACCTGGGTGTTGAATCCAGGGCCCTGCACATTCTTTGCAAGTGCTCTACCACTGGGCTGCACCCACAGCCCATTTTTTATTTTGTATTTTGAGACAGGGTCTTACTAAGTTAGGCAGAGTGCCTCTGGTCTCCAACTTGTGATCCTCCTTCCTCAGCCTCCCGAGTCCCTGGGATTACAGGCATGTGCCACCACACCCAGTTTAGTTACTGATTTTAATGAAACAATGTATAGTTTTTTAGTTTTAAGTCAGATGTTGCTACCTTTCATTAAGTTAAGAGAGTGACCTATTCTTCCTATATTTTTAAAGTTAAAAATAAATGGATGTGAAGTTTAAGCCAATGCTTTTCAGAATATAGGTCTGGTCACTTTCTTATTGATAAGAACTATAATTTTAATACATTTCCTAATGCCATACCACTCTTATATTGCTAGAAAAGTCCAGTGCAGCTATCAGGGATGATTTTTTTTTGTTTGTTTGTTTTTGTTTTGTTTTGTTTTGAGATAGGTTCTCTCTATGTAGCCCAGACTGGCTCGGAACTCAAAATCCTCCTGCCTCAGCCTCCTGAGTGCTGGGATTCTAGGTGTGCGCCAACAACAAACAACAAATTTACTTTGTAAATGGGTCAGTTTTTTTCTGTCCACATTTTTGTGCACAAAAGCGACGCAGGTCTATTTTTTCTTGTGGATGTACTGTTCCTTACAGGTTTTGTTATCAGGGTTATAATGATCTCATAAATGAACTGCTTTTCTTCTTTGCTTTTTTGCCCAAATTCCTCTCTGCTCGCCTGGCCTGGAGAGGACAGGGCTGGCGAGTGTTCAGACCTGCTCCAGGACCTCCGGTGACCTCCAGCAAGTTCCTGGCTCTGTTTGTGCCTCTCTGCAGTGTTGTCTCTGGCATCTCTGCTTCTCCTCCGGCCTGGCTTCCCAGTGCGCTCCCCAGCCTCTTGCTTCCACCTGACCTGCCCTCGGTGTGAACCCAGGGGAGGGGATTTCCTTGGCAGATGGAGGCTCTCCATGTGCTCCTCCCACTTCCTCCAGGAGTTCTCCCAGCTGTGATCATTAGCTTCCTCCTGGGATTCTGCCTCTGGCTCTCCACTGCCCTCTCCTGCTCTTTGGCCACTATGTGTGTTCTGGTTACAGCTTCTCACTATCAGGCACTGAGAGTGGGGCTCAGTTCCACAGGTTCAGGGTTCATGGATGTCTTGAAGTCCCTGGGAGATCTCGGGAGGAACTAGCTTGAAGGAGGTGCTGCAGTGAGGCAATGGGTTACTCTGGCTGCCTCCAAAAGGAAGAAGAGGACAGAACGGGTCCAAAGCCTGGACTCTGCCCTCAGGGCAAGCAGGAATCCCTTGTTTACTCAAGGGCAACTCTTTGAAGGCGTGGGGTGGCCTGTGAGGACAGGTCTGCAAACCCTAGGATGGGGGAGTCATTCACTCTGGACCCCTGTCCACCAAGCTACTTTCCTGTCCTTTCCTACTACCTGAGACAACTTGCACATTCAGCCTTTCTGTTCAACTGTCAGGGTGAACAAAACTAGATTGTGAGGCCTAGGCTATGCAGTACATTGTCTGGCTTAGACCGAAGGTTTCCTTGCCATCTCCATTGACATCATCTAAGGCCAAGGCCATGGAGAGGTACATTTGTAAATATATTATTTGCCACCATTTAATATCACCTAGTGTCTAAGAGCATGGCATATAGAATCAGGCAGATTTGGTAAATCCTGGGTATTCCACTTACCAGTTGTGTGACCTTGGGCAAGTCACTGGCTTACCGGCTAGAGTATAAGAGACTGGGGTCAGATGGCATTGGCTGTACTAATGAACCATTCATATTTCCTAATCTGTGAATGAGCAAATGGAGTCCTTAAGCTCAACTAGCTCTAACCTAAGCAGTTTTTGTATGGAAGAACATAAACAAAAGAGCAAGGTCATATGGAGTCTGGAGAGAGATAACACGGAATGTGACAGTGCATTGTTCTACAGTCACCTCAGGATCTCTCTGTGAAAGGCCTGGGGGTGGAGGAGAGAGGGCATTTTTGAGTAGGCTGGGCCAGCTAGTGTGGATAAGAACTTGAGATTCCAACCTAGGCATGGTGGAGCATGCTTGTAATTCCAGCACTTGAGAGACTGATCCAGGTGGATTCACGTGAGTCCAGGACAACCTGGGTTGCACATTGAAGTTCTGTCTCAAAAACCCAAACCAAACAAAAACAAAGCAAACTCTCCTCCTGGCCCCCCCAAAACAAACAAACAAACAAACAAAACCCAAAAAACAAGAACTTGAGATTTTTAGGAGTTGAATCTCTGGTCAAAAGGTAAAGAAACTGCTGGATGTGGTGGCATATGCCTGTAGTTCCAGCACCTGGGTAGTTGAGGCAGGAAGATTATGAATTTGAGGCCAGCCTGGGGTTACAGAGTGAGACCTGGTCTCAAAAAGCAAAACAAGGCAGGCACTATGGCACATGTCTGTAATCCCAGTCACTTGGGAGGCTGAAGCAGGAAGACTGAGAGTTTGAGGCCAGAGGCAGCCTGTACAACTTAGTGAGACCCTGTCTCAAAATAAAAACTGAAAAAAAAAAGGGGGGGTGGGAGTGTGGTTAAGTGGTGCAGCACTTGGCTGGCATACACAAGGCCCTGGTTCAACCTCCAGTACTGCAAAACACAATGCAACACAACACCACACCACAACACAACAAAAAAACCAAAAGTCAAACAAATGAGAAAGAGGGATGGGCAGAGAGCACAAGCACACGCTGGGGCCAGGGACCTCCCAGGCTGATGGGAGCTTGGCTGAATTCTGTCTATTAAGAACCATTGTCAAGTGTTTGGGTTAAGGAGAGAGGTGTACTCACCTCTGGAAAGTGGATTAGGAGCCGTCTCCTGGGGATCCTAAGGCCATGCTTTGGAACATAAAATCGGGTAGGCATGTGAGCTGGGGTCTAGGCATTCTCTTCCTGGATCAAAGGGTTGGGGAGGGAAGGGTACAGTGTAAGGAGAAGTCAGGGAGTACTCCAAGACTGGGACCCAGGACCCAGGGCACTCTCCCTTCTTTGGACTGCTATGTGAAGCAGCAAAGGATGACCTGAGCCAGAGCTGATAATGTAACTGGCAAAGGGAGCATAGCCCTGGAAAAGCCTCATTTTGCCTGGGGTCCAATCCCTAGGCCCAATCTCTGTTCCTTCCCCTGTGTTTCTCTCTGAAAAGTCTGATCCTCATAGACCCTGAGGAATCATGAATGCTGATTGCCAAATATTTCCAGTTTTCTCCTCTTAGAGGCATGCGATAGGATTGCACTTCTTGGCTCTCTGTGGCTGGCTAGAGCCAGAGTGACAATTTATGGCCAGCGGATTGTGCATGGAAGGGACATACATCACTTCTGGGCCAGAGCACTTTCCTGCCAGCATTGGACCCTCCAGGCTCTCTTCCTGCCAATAGTGTGGACTGTGTTGGAGATAGTGGCTGCTCTTCCAATGAGGAGGTGTGGAGCAGAATGCCCAGGCGTGGATAGGTGGCATGAGAAGGAAACACCCCTCTGTTGTTCCAAACTCTTGTTTCTATCAATCCTACTCCAGTGGAGATCCAGGTTTCATCTGTTCCCATAATAATTCTTCTTTTTCTTTAAGATTCTGTTTACTTTGGCTCTTCTCTTCCTGTCTCTTTTTCCAGTTACTATCCAACATACATATATACATCTTTGAGCACCAGGGCTACCTTGTTATTGTTTAGTTCCATCCTCAGGGTCCCTAAAGTCCCCTCTTTTACCATGAAGAAAGGTGGGCTCTGCTCAGGCAAGACTGTGGAGGCTGAAGCTGGTGTGGGCAGAGCGTGCATGGTGGCCAACTTCCCAGGTGGCCCTGGTGATCCCCACCTCCTTACTCACACCTATGCCTAGATCCCTCCCATATAGTACCCATATGCACCTGTGTGATCAATAGAATATTGCAAAAGTGGTAGTATATGGCTTCTAAGATTAGATTATGAGAGGCTTCCATTTCCATCTTGGCCATTCTCTTCCTCTTGGATAATTTGCTCTGTGGAAGTCCATGTCATAAAAAACCACGGAGAAGCCCACAGCAAGGAAAAAAAGCCCCATACCCACAGCCATGTGAGTGAGCTTGAGAGTGGGTTCTCCAGACCTACTTAAGCCTCAGATGACTGAAGTCCTGGCTGACTTCTTCATGGCCATCTCAAGACAGACCCTGCTAAGTGATGCCTGGATTCCTGACCCCATTGTAAATGTGTGTTGCTTTAAGCTACTAAGTTTAAAATAACTCATTATGTGGCAATAAATAATACAAGTGGGGTGTTGTAGCAACAGACTGTGATTCCAATGACTCAAGAGCCTGAGGGAAGAGGATCACCAGTTCAAGGCCAGAGGCAGCCTATGATCTGTCTCAAAAACAAACAAACAGCCCATAAAAAGGGTGGGGGGTGCAGCTCAGTGGTAGAGCACTCACCGAACATGAGCAAAGCCCTGGGTTCAATCTTCCAGTACTGAAAAAAGGGTGAAGGGACTCAGGGTGAAGCGCAAAGGTAGAGTACTTGCCTAGCATGCATGAGTCCTGGGATCAACCTCCCAGTGCTGGGGGGAGGGGAACACACACACATTCACACACACATACACACATATACATACATAAATATACACACATATACACATGCACACACATACATGCATACGTATATACACACATACATACATACACATACACACACATAAAACTAATACAAAGTAGGTGTTTAATAGATTGTGTTTGGGACATAAAAGTGTAGTAGGATAAAGATGATAGATCTCTGCTTAGACTAAGTGTGTCTCTTGTTCTGGTGCAGATTTGGCCACCATGGCATGGCTGGTAACCTGAAGAGTCAGGTTTCTCAGATACCTCTGTGTATGGTTGTTGAGGGATAGTACTTCTCTCAGGGGAGTATGGGACCCCTTAGCCTGGGTTGGAACCCCACACCCTCACCGGTGGTGAGTGTGATGGAGACACAGCCATTCTGGGAGTCCTTCAGGGAGGCAACTCAACTTTATTTCTGCATACTGCACTTTTAAACATTTTGTGTTAGCCAGTCAGTATCTATGGAACTTTGGGTTAGCCAATCAGTATCTATGGTGCAGCAAGAAATTCAGGGAGGGACACGTGGCCGCACCTGGCCGCATTGGATTGGCTCCATCTTGCCTCCACTTCATGGACTCAAGCCGGGTGTGCTGCAGCGAGTCATGAAAGAGTCCCAGGTGTGCCTCAGGACTCGAGGTGGGCTAGATATGCCTCCACCCATGTGAGTTCAGGACCATATTTCCTCTCTTCCTCTCTTGGCCCCATATCATCTTCCAGTTCCTTCCCCACGGGGGGGGGGGCGGGGAAAGAAGAACACAGTTTGAATCTCAGGAGACTGTGGCAGGAGGATCAAAAGTTCCAGACCAGCTTTAAGTGACATAGGAATACCCTGTCTCAAAAAACTAAGGGCTGAGGGAGTAGCTTAGTGGTAGAGTGCTTGCCTAGAATGCACAAGGCCCTGGATTTGAACCCCAGTACCACAAAACAAACAAAAAACACAACGTGGTATCTACCCCTTAAAAATGTCTCTTGACCTAGTTTCAAGAGACTTATTCAAGTCTGCCTTGTGATAAACAGGGAGTTCCTAGTAAAACTAAGCCATTTTACAATGAGTATAAAATGGTACGCCAGCTACATTCCTGGAGGATTTTGCTAGGTGTGCTATACAGAGGGAGAGTCTATGTGATGCCATCTCGGTCCTGTACACCTGTGGTGGTGCTGATTGTAAGGTGCAGCCTCAGAAACTAGGGCCCTGTAGAGCAGTGGGTCCCAGGGAGAGATCTGGAAGATGCAGGTCCCTGGAGCAACAGTTTACATTATTAAGGGAGAATGTGAGCTAGTGAACACAGAATTACTGTTCAAACACTTTCACATATCTTTGCAGACTTGCAGGATTTGAGGAAACTTTGGATCTGATAATAACAATAATAAATAGTATTCTTCTACTTGTTAAGCAGTTATCACAGGGGTGGGAGGATTTGTAGATGTAAGTCAAAGGATACAAGATTTCAGTTAGACAGGAGGAAGAAATTCAAGAGATCTAGTGTATAGCATGGTGACTACAGTTAAAAGAAGTGTATTATATACTTGAAAATTGCTAAGAAAATAGATTTGAAGTATTCTCACCACAAAAAATAAGTATGTGAGGTAATGGATATGTTAATTAGCTTGATTTAGCCATTGCAATATGTGCCTATACCAAATAACATGTTGTATACCGTAAGTATATATAATTTTCATTTGTCAATTAAAAAACTCAATGAAGATTTCTGGTTAAGATGTCAGTTTAAGGGCAGCCTCTGTGTGATATGTAAAACAACAGAGTTAGAATAGGAAGGAGTGGACTCTTTTCCAAAGAAAGAAGGTCTGGAGAAGCACAGAAACTAAAGGGGATTGTGAGATGGTCCCAGGTTGCTGAACAGAGCTGAACAGTGGGAGGGACTGAACAGGACACATCTCCAGCCATGGCTTCTCATGGGGGAGGGGAAATGGAGCCCTCATCTAAAGAGGTAAGCCAGACAATCCTGACCAAGAGACTGGCAGTGCCACAGGACAAGCCCACAGTCTTTGAAGCCCTGGAACTCTTCCAGGGACTTGGTGAGATAAGACTCTCTCTGACAGAGGGCTGAACATGGGAGAAGTGAGTCTCTTTCCCACACTCCATGTCTCAAAGGGCTGTGACTTAGTGCCGTCTTGACAGGATCTCTATTGTGTGAGACTGAGCTACCCAGGGGGCCTGAAAACAAAGAATTGTCACTGGCTGAGAGCCTAGGGTTGGCCTGCCACAGCCCGAGTGTGCTACACAGCTGCAGCAGGCAGTTTCAGTGAGCGGGAAGATGGGATGCTGACATGCTGAAAGTTTCACACAACAAGAGGCCTGGGAAAGTTGCCCAGGAGCAAGTCCCTCCCCTGGGGAGAGGACACTCATCTCCTGAGGGGAAGGACAGAGACTATTGACTCTGAGCCATGGTCAGATAAAAAGACTCTATCCTCAACTGACCACCACCTCCCCCTATCAGAGACCACAGAAAGAAGCCCTTTCAGTACTTTTTCTTCTTCTTTTTTCTTTTTTTCTTCCTACTATACTGGGGATTGAACCCAGGGCTTTGCATGTGATAAGTTCTGTGTTACTTTGTAGTACCTCCATCCTTTTTCTTATTTTTGTTTGGAGATGGGATCACATTGAGCTGAGTGGGATGCCTCTGGTCTGAGGCACAAGATCCTCCTGCCTCAGTTCCCAGAGGCGCTGGAGTTTCAGGGGAGTGAGTCACTGTCCACATATTTCTTTTTTCTGTATTCCCTCTTTCCATTGTTAATTATCATTTCCTCATTTCCCTTTTATCTAATGTAATTTTTATCTTTATTATTAATTCTCTTCTTCTATTTATTGTACTTTAAACTTTTTAGGCTTACGACTTCTTATTGCCCTGCGTATGCTTACCTAATTCTGTTTATATATCTTTTCCTTTATTGTACAATCTTTTTTATCTGTAACTCCTTTCCCTCCCTCTTCCTATACTCATTTTCTTTCTAGATCTTCTTTTTCCTTTATTTTACTTCATCCTTGAGACATCCTCTGTCTCCCCTTTCTCTACCCCCCTTCTTCCCTCAGGCAAATACCATTTATACCTTTACCCTAAACATTTTGTAACTTCATAGCTTAGTCTATATTATTATGTCCATTATTTCTTCTATGGGCATTGGTGGCGCAGCAGTTGGCTTTAAGAGATGTTAACCATATTTCTATATCAAATTTGGTCAGAGATTGTACCTGTTATAGTGGTTTGTCTTCCTCTCTGGAAGTGACATTGAAGATTGTGATCTCAAGAGAAAGTCACTCGCTAAGAAGACCCTCAAATTAATCAGGAAGTAATATCCATCCCCCTAAAGATGCACAAGCAAGAAATCAGAAATGCAAGAACCATGAAAAAGTAAGACCACACATCTAAACACATCATGATTCTTTAACCACTGAATTCAAAGATACTGAAACAGTTGAAATGTCAGACAAACCATTTAAAAGTCTACTTATAAAAATGATCAATGACTTCAAAAATGACACAAACAAGCTGATGAACAAAGTAAGGAAATCCTTTTAAGATCTAGGTCACAAAGTCACCAATGTAGAAGATAAGATCAGCAAATGGCCGAGAAATTCAACAAGGAAATTGAGACTTTTGTAAAAACAAACAAACAGAAATGTTGGAAAAGAAAAACTCAGTAAACCAAATAAAAAACACAGTGGAAACATCACCAGAAGACTAGATGAAGTAGAAGATAGAATATCAGGGATGGAAGACAAGGTTGAGAAAATATTACATTCAGATATAAACAAAGAAAAAATTAAAAGAACATGACCACAATTTTCAAGAACTTTGGGACATAGTCTAAGACTCAATGGGGTAGACAGAGGGACAAGGAAAAAACTAAAGCCATAGAAAATTTATGCAGTGAAATTATAGCAGAAAATTTCCAAAGTCTGGAGAAAGAAATGGACATCCAACCACATGAGGGATTTAGAACATTAAACAGACATAAACAGAAAAGAAACTCCCAAACATATAACAATGAAAATGCCAAGATCACAGAATAAAGAAAAACAGCAACCCATCTACAAAGGAAAACCCATCAGAATTACATCAGACCTCTCAGCACAAACCCTAAAATCTAGGAAAGCATGGACTGATATATTTCAAGTTGTGAAAGTAAAGAACTGCTTGGCAAGATTATTGTATCCATCAGAGTTATCAGTTAAAATTGATGGAGAAATAAAGACATTCCAAGACGAGCACACATGAAAGCAATACATGACAACCAAGCCAGCACTACAGAAAATACTTAAAGGAATCCTACACATACAGAAGGAAGAAAGGCAGTCTCCACAATGAAAGCTCAGGAAAGAATAAACTGCAGGGGAGAAACAGACAAACTAAAGAGAGCTAGGAAAGAATCAATCATGTCTAACTGAAAAACCCTGAAAACCCGGAATATAAATAAAGCAGAAAAGAAAGAGTGAATAGTATATGAACAAACCAAGAAAATATCCAACACAATTACAAGAATCAGCAAATATCTCTCAATAATAACCCAAAGCATAAATGATCTCAACTTTCCAACTAAAAGATATGGATTAGTAGACTGGATTAAAAATCAAGATCCAACAATTTATTGTCTGCATAAACACATCTCACTGGCAAGGACATCCAAAGTTTGAAATTGAAAGGACAGAAATTGATATACCAAGTAAGTGAAAGCTAAAAGAAAAGCAGAATAGCCATCCTTTTATCAGAATAAGTAGACTTCAAGTTAAAACTTGTCCAAAGAGACAAAGAAGGTCACTACATATTAATAAAGGGAACAATCAATCAAGAATGTATAACAATGTAAATATGTATGCACTAAACATCAGTGCACCCATCTTCATTAAAAGAAAAACACTATTGGACTTAAAATAAGTCCAGATACAAAAATAATGGGTGACTTCAATATCCCACTCTCATCAGTAGATAGAACATCCAGACAAAAAATCAACAAAGAGACTTCAGAGTCAAATATTACAATAGATCAAATGGACTTAATAGATTTATACAGAATATTCCACCCAAAAGCTACAGAATAGAAATTCTTCTCTGCAGCCCATGGAACGTTCTCTAAAATAGATCACATTTTAAGCCATAAAGTAAATCTTATCAAATACAGAAAAATCAAAATGATTTCATGAGTCTTATCATAAAATTCATTACCATAATGAAATAGAAATGAACAGCAAGAGAAACTACAGAAACTATACAAATATATGGTGAATGAACAATACACAATTAAACGATCAGTGGGTACTTGACGAAATCAGAGAGGAAATTTTAAAATTCTTAAAATGAAATGAAAATGAAAACACAACCTACCAGAACTTTTGGCATGTGGCAAACGGGGTCCTAAGAAGGAAGTTTATGCCCATAAGTGCCTACATTAAAACATCAGAGTGGGCTCAAACAGATAATGATGTACCCCAAGCTCTTAGAAAAACAAGAACAAACAAAACCCCAAACCAATAGATGGGAAGAAATAATAAAGATCAGAGCAGAAATTAATGAAATGGATACTAAAAGAACAATGAAAAGAATTGATGAAACAAAATTAGTTCCTTGAAAAGATAAACAAGATCAACAAACTTTTAGCCAAACTAACCAAAAGAAAGAGAGAGAAGACTCAAGAAAATTAGAGGGAAAAGGGAACATTACAACAGATACCAAAGAAATCCAGGGAATCATTAGGGAATACTTTGAAAAGTTATATTTCAAACAACTGGAAAATTTAGATGAGATGAATAAATTTCTAGGCATATATGACCTGCCAAGATTAAGTCAAGATGATATAAACAACTTAAACGGACCTATAATGAGCAGTGAAATGAAGCAGTAATAAAGAGTCTCCCAACAAAGAAAAGCCCAGGACCAGATGGATTCACTGCCAAATTCTACAATACCTTTAAAGAAGAATTAACTCCAATGCTTCTCAAACTATTCCATAAAATACAAATGGAAGCAAAATGACCACACTCTTTCTATGAAGACAATATTACCCTGATAGCAAAATCAGATAAGGATACATCAAAAAAAGAAAACTATAGACCATTTTCCCTGGTGAACCTAGATGCAAAAATCTTTAACAAAGTATTTGCAAATAAACTTCAACAGCATATTAAAAAGATCATACACTATGAACAAGTTTGTTTCATTCCAGAGATGCAAGCCTTGTTCAACATATGCAAGACAATAAATGTAATACAGCAGATAAATAGCATGAGAAATAGAAATCAAATGATCATATCAAAGATGCAGAGAAGGCCTTCAACAAAGTTCCACATCATTTTATGATAAAAGCCTTGAAGAAACTAGTAATAGAAGGAACATACCTGAACATAATAAAGGCAATATATGAAAAACCTACAGCAAACATCATACTAAATGGGGAAAAACTGAAAGCATTACCCCTAAAATCTGGAAGAAGATAAGGGTGTCCACTGTCTCCACTACTATTCAATGTAGTAATCGAACTATTAGTCACAACAATAAGACAAGAAAAGAAATAAAAGTGACCCAAATGCTGCGCTGCAGTCACTGAGGTCCGGAGTTCAATTCCCAGCACCACAAAAATGGGAGAAGGGCCTGGCAACCCACTCCCAAGGCAATCCCGAAACAGTCAGCCATTGAAAACCCTATGAGGGTCGCTATGAGTCCGATACCAACTCGACGGCACCTAACAACAACAACAACAAATAGGAAAAGAAGTCAAATTATCCCTACTTGTAGACAATAATGATTCTATACTTAAAAGACATTAAAGACTCTACCAGCAAACTTTTAGAGCTCATAAGCACTTTCAGCAAAGTAGCAGGATACAAAATCAACATATATAAATCAGTAGCTTTTCTTTTCTTTTTCTTTTTCTTTTTCTTTTCTTTTTTTTTTCCGGTACTTGAGGTTGAACCCAGGGCCTCGCACTTGCATACTCTGCAAGTGCTGGACCACTGAGCTGCACCCCCAGCCCATTTTTTACTTTTTGGGACAGGGTCTCACTAAATTACACAGACTGCCTCTGGTCTCGAACTTGCGATCCTCCCACCTCTGCCTCCCGAGCTGCTAGTATTACAGGCGTGAGCCACTGTGCCCGGTTAGTAGCTTTTCTTTATACCAATAATGAACAGATAGAGAAAGAAACTGAGAAAGCAATCCCATTCAAAATAGCTTCAAAACAAATAAAATACCTAGGAATAAACCTAACTAAGGAGGTGAAACACCTCCACAATGGAAGCTTTAAAACACTAAAGAAAGAAATTGAAGAAGACTCCAGAAGTTGGAAAGATCTTCCATGCTGATGGATTGGAAGAATTAATATTGTGAAAATGGCTATATTGCTGAAAGAAACCTACAGATTTAATGCAATTCCCATCAAATGCATTCTTCACAGTAGAGAAAACAATCCTAAAATTCATCTGGAAACACAAAAGACCCTGAATTGCTTAAGTGATCCTGAGCAGCAAGAACAATGCAGGAGGCATCAAAATTCCTGATTTCAAATTATACCACAAAGCTATAGTAACAAAAATTGCATTGTGCTGGCACAAAGACATGTAGGCCAATGCATCCAGAAATAAACCCCTGTAGCTACAGCCCTCTGATATGTGACAAAGATGCCAAAAATATAAGTTGGGGAAAAGACGCCCTTTTCAACAAATGGTGCTGGGAGAACTGGATATCCTCATACAGAAGATTGAAACGAGACTCCTCTCTCTCACCTGTACAGAAATCAGTTCAAAATGTATCAAAGACTTTAATATAAAACATGAAACTTTGACACTTGTCGAGGAAAACAGGGAAAACAGTTCAAGGCATAGGCATAGGCAAGGACTTTCTGAATTGGACCTCAAAAGCTCAGGAAACAATAACAAGAACTGACAAATGGAATTGCATTAAATTGAAAAGTTTTGCACAGAAAAGGACATGATTATTAGAGTGAAGAGACAACCTATAGAATGGGAGAATCTTTGCCAGGTATACATCATACAGGGGTTTAATATCCAGAATGTATAAAGAGCTCAAAAAATTAAACACCAAAAAACAAAGTATCCGATTTAAAAATGAGCAAAAGAACTGAATATTGACTTCTCAAAAGAAGAAATACAAATGGCCAGCAATCATATAGAAAATGTCCAACATCCTTAGCCATTAGGGAAATGCAAATCAAAATCACATTGAGATACCATCTCATTCCATCAGAATGGCTACCATCAACAAAACAAACAGCAAATGTTGGTGAGGATGCCGGGAGAAAGGAACCCTATTACACAGCTGATAGGAATGCAGGTTGGTACAGATGCTATGGAAATCAGTATGGAAGTTCCATAAAAACTTAAAAATAAAACTAGCATATGACTCGGCTATAAAAATCCTGGTTATATATCTGAAGGAATGTAAGTCAATACACCCCAGAGATACCTGTTCACACATGTTTATCACAGTATTATTCACAACAGCCAAAATAGGTGTCCAACAACAGATGGGTGGATAAGGAAATTGTGGTATACATACACCATGGAGTTTTATCCAGCTATAAAGAAGGACAAAATTATAGCATTTGCTGGAAAATGAATAGAAGTAGAGATCATCATTTCAAGCAAAATACAGACCCAAAAAGATAAGCATCACATGTTTTCTCTCATATGTGGATGATAGCTTCAATATATAAAAATAGAAGGGGCCCATGTAGGGAAAGATAATGGACTAAAGAAAACAAAGAGGAGGCAAGAAGAAAGGATAATGGGAGAAAAGAAAGGAAATATTACATATGTTGCCTTTATGGCAAAGTTGGAATGTACATAAACAGATATGGTCACAGAAAAGTCATGCAAGTAGAAGACCATTGGTAGAGAGGGAGGGGATGGGGTCGGGGCCTCATGAGAGGGGAAGTAGGAAGTGAACATGAGCAATGTACAATGAAATGCATGTATAGAAATGTCATAATGAGATCCATTAATTTGTACATTAAAAATTACTAATAAAATAAGATTAGCAGAAAAATTTTTAAATAAAAAGTGGACACATTATGAAATATAGCATTACTGTAAAATACAAATACATTACAGAATTAAACCTAACACAAAATGCTTACTATATGTCTGACTCCAAATTAAATAATTCATGTACACCATATTTTCCAAGCTCTGAAAGAAGCTATAAAGTGGATATTATTTGCATTTTACAGACGCTGAACCAGACATTACATAACTTGCTTGTATTAAGATCTTCCTTCAAAGGTCAAAACAGGGACCACATAAGTACACACTGACCACCTGGCAAGGCACGGTGCTCTGGTGCCCTCATCTGACACGGAGGATCCAACTCCAATTGTGTTATGAGCATGTGTTGACCTAGTCCTTTCCAAGGCAGATCCCCTGGAAGGAAACCCATGCCACTGCCTGGCCCAAGGCTTTTGGCTGAGGGCATTGACCTGCTTTTATCCATGGAGTTAGCAAATGTGAGGATAATTTATAATAGCAATTAGCAGAGTGCATTCGAGGTCAAGTATGAACTTCTTGCACTTCAGTTCTACACAGATCTGTGTAGGGTCAAAGAGGAGTCAAATTCCTAAAATCAATCTAATTAGAAAAGAGAACTCTATCACTTCATGGCTTTTAGGCAGTTGTAAAAGGAGAGAGAGAGAGCAAGAATGTGGATATACATAACACTATTAAACTCTACTCTTAAAAATGGTTACAGTGGTAAATGTGTTGTGTGGGTGTGTTACCATGATTAAATATAAAAATAGAAAGAGAAGATCTGATGACTCATCATCATCTAGTAAATGGGATCTATGGAAGGAAGTGCCTGGTCTAATGAGGCTTAATGTGGCCTTTGTGGGATGTGGATCAAGATGGAGAAGTGGGTAAGCAGATATACAGTCCCCATCGGCAAACAAAGAGTCTGAAGCCGTAGCACTCCAGCCTCAGATCCAGCCTGATCTTGGAAGCTAAGCAGGATTGGCCTGGTTAATCCTTGAATGGGAGACCATAGGTGCTGCAGGCTAGGGAGAAGGACTTGGCATCCACCCCCAAAACAATCCGTCATTGAAAACCCTATCAATAGCACAGAGGCACTGACAATAGTACTAGGCATGGCACAATGTTGGGGAGTGTTTTGTCTGTTGTACATAGGATCGTTGAGTCTGACCCGACTTGACAGCATCTAACAACAACAACAACAACAAGGCTGACAAAGACCAGAAAAGAATGTCATAGAAACGACCTATAGCCAATTACACTCTGGTGAGGAGGGATTGACAGTTAATCTCCAAAGTGGTCACTACTATACTTTATTTGCACTTACCCTACGTGTATAGGTATATATTTGTGGGGCATTGCCCTCCCGCTGAACTCGCTCCGGCCATGAGCGGGAAACAGCCGCCAAAGACCCATCGTCTGGTGAAGGGGAGCTGGGTACCCAAGAGCCGCACCACCTGGAAAAGAGGCTTATGCCCACGCTGCTCTGAGAAGTCTTGAGAAAGGCAGGCTCAGAGGTTTCTGCCCATGGTGGCTCCTTGCTTCTTTTCTTCCCAATGAAGACTCCTAGTGCTCTGCTCCAACAGCTCTTTGTTTCTTCCTTGTCTGTCCGGTCGATGGAATGGACCCAAACTGCTCCGTGTATCGCCCTTATATACTCTTCTGGGGTTTGCCAGGGACCAATCAGAGGCAGTCACCTCATACGGGTTTCAGCCAATCAGAGGGGATATTCAAATTTGGTTTTGTAAAAGTAGCCCATTGGGGTGGTTCCAGAACGGTCCAATCAGGAGCCGCTCTGGGGTTTGGAAACAGCCAATCGGTGTCGAGGGGACTGAGGCAAGGGAATAGATGCCAGAGCCATCTTGGAGAGCTCGATGACTCTGAGTTCCCGGATGTAGGGCAATGGTGACTGCCTGGGGAACAAGCCTCAGTACTCCAAGGGAGCCTAGATAGGCCCCGGGGTGAACTGCCTCTCTAGGCAGTGCCCTACATATATTTATGCATATATATGTATATATGTATAAATATGCATGCATATAAAATTAATAAGCACTGATATATAGTTCATAACATAGGGTAGATTCTAGTGTTGCAGACGCTCCTCTTGTCACCTTTACAAAGTCTTGGGTCACAGAAGTCTCTCAGGTTTGCTCAGGAAGTGGTCCTAAATGAGTGCCCCCCCCACATTATATTTATCACTCCTGGGCTGAGTAGCAGTCCCAGGTAAGCTGCCCTCCATTCCTGTCTGTCCAGTCTATACTGTAGACCTGCAGCACAGCACAGAAAATTGGCAAGGCAGAATCAGCCTCAGATCCCGAAGTTTAGGTAGGAAGATCCAGCTTTCTTTCTGCTCCTAACCAGCCTCAGCTACTTCTCCTGGCTTGCAGAGATAGTTCCCGCCTGTGATGAGGGATGTGAAGAGTCTGGGCATGAGTTTGGGAATCTAGGCTTCTCCTGAAAGATAAGGAGGCCTTGGGTACTTGAGTGGGGTAGTGAGAGGGGAGCTGTGGCCCTTGGTTTTACTCACTGAGAAATGAAAGTGCTTCACAGACACAGGCCTTGTCTTAGAGGTGTGAAACTGGAAGAACATCTGATTTTCCAGAAATTTCAGCATTCCTTCTCCCTTCTAAAGCTCTGAGATAGTATTTAATGATGTTCCTTTTTGCCAGGCCGTGGCAGACCCCCCACCTCTGACCACATCACCCCAGCCCAGGGCCTCTATTACAACACATAGTGAGTGCAAACAGCCCTGCCTCACCACCCTCCCTTCCTCCCTTGTTTAAGATCCAACTGTCTTTTGCTCTAGATTATAATTCCCTAGAGGGCAGAAGCTGTGGCTTAATGATCTTGGGGGCTCTAATAGTGTCTCTCTCCCTCTGTCTTTCCATGCGCCTTGCATATGAATCACAGTACTATCTTCTCCTCTTTGTCCTACAAACCAATTGCTGCAGCTTTGCAACTTTGCACTTTTGGCCAGGGATTTTTAAGCTACAGTTTGTCTTCATTTGTAGTTTCCAGATTCTTGCTGGATTCCTCTCTCTGGAAATCTCCCAGCTAAATCACAGCCAGTCACATCCATGCCGTTCCTCTCGCAGAATAGTCAGCATGAGGCAGAGTTAGAAGGGCTTTGGGAGTGCATCCAGGAAGCCCTTGCATTATAGATGGGAAAAGAACCATTCCTCCTGCCTCAGAGGACAAGGGATTTGCCCAAGGTCATGGTTTTGGGTCAGGGACAAAAGCTAGCTTTTGGCCTCCAGGTCCTCGTCCTCTGAAAGCTAGCCTGATGCCTCCTCCTCCACGCTGTCTGACATCCTCAAGGGGATTTTCTTTGGCCCCCAATTTTCAGGCATCACATCCAGAGAGCCAGGTTGGTAGCTCAGCCTGGCCAAGACTGTCTGCTGCAGAGGTGGGCCAGCCCTCGGAGCCTGAGAGGAGAGAACTGGCCCAAAGGAGTGGAGACAATAGCCAGTGGCCCTCGTGATAGTCCTTTGAACAGGATGACTTCTATTGTCAAATAGTAGTTTGACCATGAACCCTGTGAACAAATAGTGTCTGAATAGAATTCACCCTGAACCTGAACTTGGTAAAGTGTTCATGACCATCAGAACTCCTCACTCACCCCATCCAACTGTCTTCTGGCAGGACTGTTTTGTTTTTGTGACCTTGTGGTAATGTTTTTCTCATCAGCAAAGGCTGATTCCTGTCTGAGTCCAGACCAAGGCCTCCGGCTGTGTGCCATGGTAAGTTCTGGAGGGAAGAAGATAATAAAGCTGTTTTACAAAGCTCTTTCCCAGGCATTGCTTACTTGATCTTCACTGAAGTCCTGGGCAGCAGCAGGGAAGTCCTCATTAGTCCCTGGTTTATAGAAGATGTTATGGCCCAGAGAGGGTGAGTGATTAACCAAAGGCTACACAGCAAATGACTTACTGAGATTAGGCAGACAGTGTTCAAATTCCAGCTCTGCTACTTACTATAACCATCTGAAGTTTGTAACTTGCTAATTAGGGCAACTTGAGTGCTACTTGACAAATCTGCCTTTGCTTTCTCACTTTTAAAATTTAAAGTATAGCATCTCCTCCTCATGCCTGCAGCTGTACAACTGTGGTGTCTGATCCCATCAGATCTCAGAAGCTAAGCAGAGTTGGGCCTGGTTAGTACTCGGATGGGACACCGCCTGGGAACACCAGTTGCTGTAGGCTTGGGAGAAGGACAGAGCAACCCACTCTCAAAAAACAATCTGCCATAGAAAACCCTATGAATAGCAGAGAAGCAGTAACAATACTGTTTCACCTCTTGTACGCAGGGTCGCTATGATTTGGCTACTGACTTGATGACATTTAACAACAACAACAACATATTCCTCCTCAGAATGTTGGACAGGGAAATGAGCCAAGATATGTAAAGTATTTAACCATGTGCCTGGCAGGAAGTGAGCTCAGTAATTTTGGAAATCTGATGTTGCTCTTATTGTCAAATCTGGCTCTGCTATGAGGCAGGACAAGTCTCTCCTGATCTTGGATGGGGATACCTCCAGAAGATCTCTGGGGAAATGAATTTCGAAAGTCATAGCACCACAAAAGCTTTAGTGATAATCCAGGTTGTCCACTCATTTATATTTTATTATTTAAGAAATCTGATATTTGAAGATAATCAGAGGTAATTATCCCTGTGATTCATAACAATTAGGCCTACAAGGTCAGTGACCCACATACGTAGTTGGATGTATTATTACATTTATGTAGCCAAATGGTATTTCAAAATTCTCTTTTATTGGTATTCTTTGGTGTTTATAATAGGCATTTATGTCATCACATTTCTCCATTATATGCACCATTTAATTCCTGATCACATGTACTGACAGTGACTCACATTAAGAGACAAAAATAAGAGAAAAACAGTGTTACTCATAATATTCGGGAAACGGGGGAGGGGAGATGGGAGGAAGTGTAAGAGTGCTAATTTCCTTATCTTCCTTAGCAGCCGGTCAATTGATATTGCCTAAAATTGAGTCATGTTAAAATTAAAAAAATCCTACTCTCTTAATACTTTTCATAATATCTTTTCTTAACCTTACAGGTATCATTGAGGAATACCTCTTTTCTTTGTTTTTTTTTTTCTTTTTTTTGGTACAGGGTCTTGCCAGGTAGCCCAGGTTGGCCTTCAACTTGCTATATAGCACTGACTGGCCGTGGACATGGAATCCCCCTGATTCAGCCTCCTGAGTGCTGGGATTATAGACACGTGCCACCACACCTGGCAGAGAAATACAAGTTTTTCTTATGGAGATAAAACACTTTTAAGCAATTCCATTAGATTTACTGTCCTGTTTTTGGCTTCTGTTAAATTTAAGCAAAATAAAATTTTATACCTTGTATAAAATTGCATTAAAGTATGCTCCCTTTATACCTTATTTCTTTATGTTCATTTCTCCATTCATCCATCCACTCTCCCTTGGTTGCTTACTGTCTATCCTTCTCTCTGTGTGAATAGAGACATCTGCAATAATGTTCTTTTGTGCCCAGCTATAATTATTTTGTGGAGGTGGTATTTGGAAGACATAAAAAATTATCTTTGTGTTCTTCAGTATTATTTTAATTCTTTATAATAATCATATAACTTTATTTTTTTTCTGTACTTGAGGGTTGAACCCAGGGCTTGTGCATACTTTGCAATGCTCTGCCACTGACTTGAACCCTCAGTCCCTTTTCTATTTTTCATCTTGAGACAGTGTCTTGCTAAGTTTTTCAGGCTGCCTCTGGCCTCAAACTTGAGATCCTCCTGCCTCTGCCTCCTGAGTTGCTGGGGTTACAGGTGTGTACCATTGTTCCTGGCTGTAGCATTTTTATAAAAATAAAATATGATTTTAAAAAGGAGGGAGAGACAATGATCATGGATTTTCCCCCAACATTTGGAAGTTTCCTGCTCTTTTCATTCTCCCTCACCCTGACTCTCCAAGGAAAAGGATTTCAGGTTTATCCAAATACTCTAATGATTTTGATGATTCTACCCCAGACCCTTGCTCCAGAGCTCATATCAGGGGCCCTTAGTGCCAGAGACCTTGAGCAGCCGGCTGTTGAGGGCCTGCAAGGGGACCTATGACCTAGGAGAAGAGGAAAGATGGCTAGAGGACAGGGAGACAAGAAAAGAGCTCTGAGTCCCTGACATTTCTCATCTTGCATATGAGGAGATCAAAACAGGAGAATGACATGCTCAGAGTCAGCTGGCCTGCCACCAGCATCAAAGCCAATTGATTTCTCCTCCAATGACTATCAATTTTTTCTCCATACCTTGTGAGTAAAGAGAAGAGACAGGACCACTGAATCAGATCCTTAGTCTTGGTGTAGAAAAGGGAGAGAAAGTGAATGTCAGGGCATGGGAGAAGGATTTGGGCCACAACCTCTCCAGAAGTAGCACCTGTGGGGATAGCAAAACCCTCTAGAGGCATCTATAACATACATCACACAGATGTTTAGAATCAGAGCAAAGGAGTCCTGCGTGCAGATCTTATGTCTAGATTTGAGTGGAGAAGATTCAGAAGACTGTGGAGGCCAATCTCTGCCTTCCCTACTCCAACTGAGAGGTACATGGCCTATGCTCCCTAAGTGCTCATAATACTTTAAATTTTCCTGGGTTTGGGGTAGTGGTGGGGGTGTGGAAGGGACTCTTTTATAATTCTTGAGGGTAGCCCCTGTCCTACTCCAGGAAATTGTCAGCACCTCCCTGGTGGACAGCTCCACAGCAACCACTGAATCTTCCCATCTCAATGGGGCCACTGGACCACCTGTGCTGTGAGTGGTGGCTGGACTTTCTTCTTTCTCTTCCTTTTCCTCTCTCTCTCTCTCTCTCTCTCTCTCTCTGTCTCTATCGCTGTCTCTCTCTTTACTTTGATGTAAGGGAGATTTAAGACGTTTTGTTCTTTAAGGTACATGGTGTATAAAAAGGAATACCAAGTTAGTCCAAATAAAGGATTCCTTTAGCTAAATATAAAAGCCAGAGTGACTGAATTAGAAACAGTTCAGGGATGTGTGTATGTCATAGCTTAGGAATCTTTTATAACAGAATTTTTAGAACCAAACTAACACCAAAGATACATCATCTTACAAAATTGTTTTGGGCTATTTCCCAGTATTAATGCAATATGGGAGAGGTTAGTTGGACATGGAAATCTTAGAATTCCAAGTATATTTTAATGTCTTAAGGGTAAATTTCAGAATATTTGAAATCTAGGATGTCTCAGAAAATCCAGAATTATGATAGTCATGCCCATAGCAGCAGTGTGTAATGACTCAGGCTGGAGGTCCTGGCATTGTGGACACCCTGGGGACAAAAATGCTAAGGATGCACAGGGATTTTCCTGCTAAGACTGCACAGAAAGTTTCAAGAACATGTAAATCTCTCCACCCCTTCCTTTAATAGAAGTGGACCACTGCTACCTGAACCTGTAACAAGGTGTGCAGCCAGGTCAGCTGCTGGCCAGTCTGCTTCCATTAGGCACCTTAGGAAGCAGCCTTTGCCTTGGGAAGTGTCATTGGCCAGAGCCTGGTACGCAGCCTGGTAGACTTGAAAACAAAATCTTGTCAATACTGAGCCTGGCTCCATCTCACTCAGAACAGAACTTCACTGTCTAGGCACACAAGTGCTTGTTATGGGAACTACTTGCCAGGTGTTTCTCAGCGAAGAGAGAGAGAATGGCTTGAGTTTTGGGCATTTGCTGCTTCTAGCCAGAGTCTCCACTTTTTTCATAGGAAAAAAGATTGTTAAATCCAATCAATTAGATTGCAGGTAGTGTGTGTGTGTGTGTGTGTGTGTGTGTGTGTGTGTGTGTGTGTGTGTACGTGTTTCTTACTCCTGACCCTAGAAATAGTCTCTTTATATATTTCTAATTTTATTTTTAAAGTGGAAGTTTTCATAGTTTAATTCTTAGAATTATGAGCTATCTTGCTTATGGCTTAAAGGAAATGGAGGTGGGGAGGAGAAGAATCAGATTAGTAACTGGAAAAGGAGGAACACTTAGAAACAACGTATTTGATGTGTTTTGAACTTCTTATGACCGCTGATTTTTGAGTTCATCTGGAATAGAAAATGCACAAGCTTAGCCAAGAACATTTTGAAAAAGAATAATGGTGAAGAATTTGCCCTAATAGATGTCAAAATGCACTATAAAGGTACAGTGGTTAAAACACCATGGGATTGGCACAAGAATAGACAAATAACTCAATGGAACAGAGTAGAGAGTCCAGAAACAGATTCATCCATATGTGGGGTCCTAGTATATGATGAATATGGTAGTTCAAATGAGAGGCTAACAGGAGAGGAATAAGGGCGAATTTTACAATAGACAACATTATTAGATTTCTATTTGGACAAGAATTAAGTTGAACTTTTTTTCCCACACAAATACAAAAATAAATATTCAAATGGATTATAGAAGTAACACTAAAGAACAAAACTAAAAAGTTTTAGAACAAAATTTAGTAGTCCTTCCTTATCCACAGGGATACATTTCAAGATATTCTGTTGATGCCTGAAACTGGATAATACTGAACCTCATATATACTACAATTTTTCCTATACATACATTTCTGTGACAAAGTTTAATTGATAAAGGCACAATAAGTTATTAACAACAACAATAATAAAGTAGAATAATTAGAACAATATGTTATAATAAAAGTTTTAAAATCTTTATGAATTGTTTATTTCTGGAATTTTCCATTTATATTTTGGGGCTGGGGTTGACCACAAGCACACAAAACCATTGGAAGTGAAACTGAGGATAAGGTGGACTACTGTACAGGAGAATATTTTAAAAATCTTGGGGTGGGAAGGAACAGTCTAAGATACTGAAATTTAGGAGTCTTATTAAGGAAGGCCTGCAGCTTTAGCCCTGTGGCATCTGATCCCATCAGATCTCT
>VMDO01000046.1:30423-368386 GCA_007922755.1 Pedetes capensis
GATGGGAGACCGCCTGGGAACACCAGAAGCTGTAGGCTTGGGAGAAGGACCTGGCAACCCCCTCCCAAAAATCAATCTGCCATTGAAAACCCTATGAACAGCAGAGAAGCACTGACAATAGTGTTTCCCCTGTTGAACAGAGGGTCGCTATGAGTCGGATACCGACTCGACGGCACCTAACAACAACAACAACAACAATTAAGGAAAAGACTGGCAAGTCTGATGACATACTGTTGAAAACTTTTATGCAAGATCCTACAATCATGTTAAGGTCACAAAAGGAATTTTCTTTGGGTCTTAGTTTCTCTCTGGTTTCTGCTTTTCTCTGTATGTATTTGTTATCTCCAGTTCCTCTCAGCCTATTTCTGAGTCTCAGCTCCTTTATTATTGGCTCCTCCCTTCCTGGGTTTCAGCAACTCCCTCCCTGGGTCTCAGCTCCTCCCTCTTCGAATCTCTGGGTTTTCTCCCAATCTCAGCTCTGTCCACTTTTCTTGGGCTTTGTCTATTGCCCTGGGGTTTTCTCTCACAGTTTATTTCCTCAATAAAAGTAGGTGGCTGCTGGGCAAATTAAATTGCACTCATAGACTGAGGGGGAAAGAAAGAAAAAGAAAGAGACTAAGAAGGAAAGAAGAAGAGTGAGGGCAAAGATATAAGATTTATATATGTCAAAATATTGTTGTTATTAGGTGCCATCGAGTTGGGTCCGACTCACAGCAACCCTCATAGGGTTTTCAATGGCTGATTATTTTCAGGATTGTTTCAGGAGTGGATTGCCACATCTTTCTCCCAGATCAAATGTTAAGAGTCATTGTGTGTGTGTGTGTGTGTGTGTGTGTGTGTGTGTGTGTGTGCGTGTGTCTGTGTGTGTGTGTCTGTGTGTGTGTGTCTGTGTGTGTGTGTGTGTGTGTATTTGCCATCAAGTTGGTTCCAACTCATAGTGACCCTATGTACAACCAGATGAAACACTGTGCCATGCACATGATCTTTTTTATGTTGGAGCCCATTGTTGTAGCCACTGTTTCTTCTCACTTTGAATCATATCTTATCAGCAAATAGAAGTCCCAAGGGTTTTACTTCATCCCCAACATTAAGGTCAATTTTAATTTAAGGACGCAACTCTTCCCCAGTTGCTTCTTGAATGCCTTTTCAGCCTCATTTTGTGTATTATATTTGACAGTGCTTCTCTGTTATTCATAGAGTATTCAGTGGCTGTTTTGGGAGTGGGTTGCCAGGTCTTTCTCCCTAGTCTGTCTTAGTCTGGAAGCTCAGCTGTAACCTGTCCAGCATGGGTGGTCCCACTGGTATATGAAATACCGGTGGCATAGCTTTCAGCATCATAGCAATATGCAACCTCCCACAGCATGACAAGATGACAGAAATGTGGGGGATATATATCTATTATTGTTGCTGTTAGGTGCTATCAAGCCAGGTCTGACTCAAAGTGACCCTCATAGAGTTTTCAACATTTGATTATTTCGGGATTGCTTTGGGAGTGGATTGCTATGTACTTCTCCCATTTTTGCAGTGCTGGGGATTAAACCCTGGTCCTAAGAGAGTGTAGAACAGCACTCTACCAACTAAGCTAAACCTCGGTCTGTATATGTATATGTTGTTAGGTGCTGTCAAATCTGTGTCTGACTCATAGTGACTCTATGTACAACAGGCAAAAACACTGTTGTCGTGCCTCTCTGCTATTCATAGGGTTTTCAATGGCTGATTTTTTGGGGAGTGAGTTGCTGGGTCCTTCTCCCAAGCCTACAGCACCTGGTGTTCCCAGGCGGTCTCTCATCAAAGTACTAACCAGGTCCGACGCTGCTTAGCTTCTGAGATCTGATAGGATTGGATGCCACAGTGGTATGGCTGCAGGTGTACATGTGTATAGCAACTGTAAATCCATAAAACAGGTAAAACTACTGTCAATAGGTTGGGTAATGTATATACACGGGAAATCCTGAGCTGTTGAAATGTGAGTGGCTGAGTGTGGGCTCTGGTGCCCCTCTTGGTTTCCCACCTTCAGAGTAAGGTGCTCTTTCCCAAGAAACTGGGAGTCTGGGCACCTCAGGGAAATTCTGCCATTTCTGGAGGGGAAGTCCCACAGAACTCTTGTTGTTGTTGTTGTTAGGTGCTGTTGAGTCAGGTCCAAGACAAAACTCTGAAATACACTAAAATGGTGTCATTATCATTTATACATAAAATTGATCTTCACAGTTACCACTGTAATAATTATGTCAAGAGTCTTTTAAATTTAATTTAAATTAAAAGTCTAAAGTTATCTTCAGTATTTTAAACACTTAGTTCTCTCCCAACAGTAAAAGATGTGACTAACTTAATTTGCACTTACATAGGTTATGTTATCATCTAAATAAAGCCTTTTTTGGTGTGCTTGCTTTTACCTCAGCCTTCGCGGTTACTGAGGAATGTGCTCTGCCTCTGGTTCTCCTAAAAGGAGATCTGAACTCTACTCAGCATCCTTTAACACAGAGAGGTGACTGGGAGAGGGGCAGTGGCCTCGTGTGTCTCTGGGATGTGACTGTCCTCAGGACACAGAGATAGCCTGTAGGCTGGAGCAGCACCACAGTTCCGTAAATGGCAAGTTGGTCAAAGGGAAATGTCCCAACAACAGCAGTGGTTGTAATTGCGATGTCCTAGGCAGCTCAGGAATCCATGTGTTCATCCTTCCAGACCTGAGCCTTTTCCCTGTACACAATGTGGCAATTTACTTCCCACCTTGAGCAGCTGAGGTCCAGAGAGGCTAAGGACATAAGAAGGAGGACAATGGCAAGACTTGATCCCAAATGTCAGACGGCATACACTCCTGAACGAGGGCATGGCTCTCCTAAAAAGCCCTTCCTCCTCTGGGCTCCAATGGGTCCTTGCATGTTCCTAATTATGTCCTATTGGAGCATCTCTAACTCTTTCATTGTTCTGTACACCACTGTAACACCCACTCCTGTCAGGGATTCATGTATCCCTATGGCATCCACAGGGGGCAGCCAAACATTTATTTAATTTTCTCATTAAATCGTTCACCAGTCCATATAGAAGTAGCCTTGGATAAGCAACTCAAGTTACCTTTGCACTCTTCACCTCTCTCATGATTCCCTGTTTCCGTTTTTGGGCTCTGTCTTCCTTTAGAGTCCCAAGTGCATGCTTGAGTGATGGTGTCGTATCCTAAAGTTCACATCTTTCACAACAGAGAGTCATTCCCATAAAACCAGTCATTCTTCCCCCAGCTACTGTAGCTTGTGCCTGTTATCCCAGCCATTTTGGGAGCCTGAGGCAGGAGGATTGCAAGTTTGAGGTCAGAAGCCGCCTGTGTAACTTAGCATGATCCTATCTTAAAACAAAAAATAAAAATGGGATTGAGAGTGTGGTTCAGTGGTAGAGGACTTGCCTAGCATGTTTAAGGCCCTGGGCTCAACATCCTCTGCACCCACTGCAAAAACACACAAACAATCAACAAAACACTCCTCTTCAAAGAAAACCCAAGTCTTTCTCTTTTCAATATTGATTACTTTCCATCGCCTAGGGGCTCTATATTAACAGTCTCTGTCCTTCTATGGTGATAAGAGGGGAGTCATGATTGGGATGGTTCTGTGGTGTGTAGCAAAGAAGCAGATGAGGGGGTAAGAAAACCCCATCTTGCTACCATATCTCCTCTCCTAGATGGTGGGCTCCTTGGGGGCAGGGATGTATCCCAGTGATCCCTGCTAGCTCCATGCCAAGCACAGGCTCAGTGAATGCAGGAGACCTCAGCAGCATTCCTGCAGCTCAGGCCTCCTCCTCACACGCAGCCTTGCTAACCTGCGGAGGCTGGTGTGACTCACTTCTGTGCACTCATTCAGCAACATCAGCAGCTCTCTTCACCCTGTCTGTGCCGGGGCCCTTGCTGGGCACGAGGTTACAGTACGTACAAACCTCTCTCATCTCAGGTAGCTTCCAGGCTACTCTGGAGGAAGCAGACCCACCTAACAACGGCAGTACCCTACCATCCCCTCGCACTAGGATGGAGTCACCACGAGCCTGGTGGGAGCTCAGAGGAATGGCCTTGATCCAGACAGAGGAATAGGGAAAAGCTTGAAGTTTCTTTTTAGAAGCTGTTAAATTCCTCACCAGAGCTACAGAGAGAAGATGAGGGAGGCGGCAGAGAGGGAGTTAGCTTGCCGTGGGGCCAACAACAAAAAAAAATTGACTATTTTCATCAGCCTCTGGCCAGGAAGAGGAGTGAGACGCCTCAAATGTAGCTTTGACACTGTTTTTCTTTCTCCTGGAGAGCTGCCACGTGCCACCACAGAGAGCATTTCACGGTAGATGCATATTATTGCAATGTGTTTATCTAGGAAACCGGAGCCCAGCTCCAGCATCTGGTTTTCAGCACAATCCTGAGTGTAGTCCAATTTTCCAGTTGGGTTAATAAAAATAAAACTTGGGAAGTTCTGGCCTGGCTGCATCAGGGGTTGAATCTTGGCCTCATGCAGGGTCACGGAGTGCAGAGCCGGAAGGGCTCTGGCAGGTCACGGATCCATTTTGGACAGCCTTGCACAGGGAGGGAGGGCTGCCTAGCTGGCTCTGAGGAACACGCCTTACCGAGGAATGATGTCTTTGGATTTTCTCTGTCTTGACCTGACAGGAGTTGATGAAGCACCTACTATGACCAAGGAACTGGGCTGGTTGGGTGGGCTGACACAGAGATGTGGACCGGAACCTGAGCTGAGTTGCACAGAACAGAGCTGGGGAGACTGGAGGGATGAACAGGACCCAGGCTGACTGACACACAGGACCCCAACAGCCAATTAATGCTCACCACCTTGAAGCTGTCAGGAGGATTGGGACCTGAGCCCCCAAACCCATTTTAAAAATCCAGCTTAAAAAAACTTTCTAGTTAGGCACAGAGGCTTACCTCTGTAAGTCCAGCACTGGGGAGACGGGGACAAGAGGATCACCACAAGTTCTAGGTCAGCCTGGTCTATATGGTGAGTTCTAGGCCAGCTGAGGCTACATAATGAGACCCTGTCTGGAAAAAATAAATAAATAAATAAAACAAAATAGATTTTAACCTGAAAGTTTCCAGGTTTCAGAGATTCCTGAGCTCAGAACTGAAAGTCCCCAGCAATCTCTGCCCATGCTGTGTCTGCCAGGCTCCATGTTTGTTTCATTCCCCGTGGTTGCAGAATGGGTTTCTCCATTCTCCAGATGGCATGGCAGATAATACAACTGTCCCACAGTTCCTGTGCTCACATGAGCTGCATTTTCTCTCTCTTTTTCATTCCCTGGGCAAAGATATTGCTGTGGGCAACAGGCTCACCCTCCATGAAAGCGGCTATGGCCAGGAGGCCAGGGTCACTGTGTAAATGTTGCTAAGGTGAGCCCACCATGAGGTCACACACCAGGGAGTGCTTGTTCACGGAGAGCGGCCGATTGTAAATCATGCATCGCACATGGCTTTTCCTTGTGATTCTGTCTTCGTGAGGAGGACAGGGCAAGGAAACAGAGACTACTCAGAGAGGGTCAGGAGGGCTGAGCCCCTGGCTCCTGACTCCCAGCCCAGTGCTCTTTCCACTACAGGCCACTCCTTTGGGCCTGACGTAATTGTGAAACTGTCTGTGCAATTTCCCCTTGGGAGCCGCTGCACAATGAGCAGCTGTGGGTAAAGAGGATTGTGTTGGGGGCCCCAGAGGGAAGTAGCAGCCCAACACCAGTGATGTGGGTAGTTGTGACCCTGGGAGGCTGCGGGGGCAGTCAGAAGGTGCATGTCATGAGCCCTGACCTCTCACAGAGTGCCGGAGCCCGGAGGAAGGACTGGCTTTTGCTCCAGTCTTCTTCCCCTAGTGGCTGCGTCCTAAGACATTGTGTTGGGAAGGCCAGGGCAGGCAGGGAGGCGGCACCTCTCCCCGAGTGCCAGCTCAAACTAGAGAACTGGAGTCATACAATGGTGTTTGGGGAAGATGTCTTTCTTTTCTGGGCTAAGAGAGGAGGGTCCCCCCACCAGAGATATTACTCCTGAAGGACCCAAGGGAAGGAAGTTTTGTGTCTCCCTGGTCATCCTGAAACCTCCTGGGCAATGGCATTTTCCTTCCATTCCCTCATCTTGGGGTGGGATGTGATGCTGGTGTTCACAGGATGCTGTCTGTTTTGTGTACACGTTGCTGCCCCTGCTTCTCTCTCCAGGACCTCCCACCTAGGGTCACTATTCCCATCTCAAGGCCTGAGCCCATCCCAGGGCCCAGGCTGATCCTGACAGTAGCTTCAGTCTGCCTTCCGTGCGGTCTACAGTCACCTTCCTGCTGGCAGACTTGGTGTAGGGAGCACCAGGCTGGGGTCCTAGTTGGGTTCTTCCTGCCTAGCTGTGCTGTGTATCCACAAAGCTGAGCCCTGGTCTTCTTTCTGGTTCACCTGGTTACACATTGTGGTTTGAATATGAAACGCTCCCCACTGGCTTAGTTACTGTATGCTTGGTCTCCAGCTGGTGGGGCTATTTTTGGAGGTGGTGGAAACTTTCGGAGGTGGGCCAGCTGCAGGAAATTGTCACTGGGGGCTTGCCTTGAAGGTTATACTTGGTCCCTGGTCTTTCCTTCCTCTTTCCTTCTTGTCCACCATGAGGTGAACAGCCTTTTCCTCCACATGCTCCCACCATCATAATGTTCAGTCCCACCACAGGACCAATGTAGTGGAGAAAGGTGACCACAGACCAAAACCATGGGACAAAATAAACAATTTCTCCCTTTAAGGTGTTCTCTCAGATATCTCCCCCATGTATCTTTCAGCTTGTCATGCTGTGGGGGCTTGTGTGTTGCTGTGAGGCTGAAAGATATGCCACTGGTATTTCAGATACCAGCAGGGCCACTGAGGCTGGACAGGTTTCAGCTGAGCTTCCAGACTGAGATAGACTAGGGAGAGTCGACCTTAATGATGGGAATGGAGTAGAGTTCCTGGGACCTCCTTTCACTGATGTGGCATGACTCAAAATGAGAAGAAACAGTGGCTACAACAATCGGCTCAAGCATAAAAAGATGGTGTACATGGCACAATGTCGGGTAGCATTTCAATCTGTTGTACATAGGGTTGCCATGAATCGGACCCAACTTAACAGCACCTAACAACAACAACAACTCAGATATTTTGGTCAGCTATGGAAAGCTAATTAATACATTATGCTTCCTTGTATCCATCCTGCTAGGGCTTCACATCCACTTACCACCTTTGGGCCTGCTGTATTCAGCCACTGTTGAGGGGATCCTAGGATACCATGCTACAGCTTCTCCTGGTTCTATGTCACCTCTCTTCTCTGTTACCTGGATCTATTGAGGTGGCTATCTTTAATACTGGCCCCAACTAAAAATGCCCTTTCAACAGTCTGCTGAACCATTTTCCAGCTGTGCTGGAACCAATGGCTTAGGTTTAGAGAAGAGGATTTCTCTGTTCTCTCTTTTCTTTTGGTGCTGTGGGGCTGAACCTAGGGCATTGTACATACTTTGAAAGCATCCTATTACTGAGCTTTTTGCTTTTTGAGACAGGGTCTTGCTAGGTTATGCAGACTGCCTCTGGTCTCAAACTTGTGATCCTTCTGCCTCCACCTCCAGAGCCGCTGGGATTATAGGCATGTGCCACTGTGCCCAGCTTCCTTTTTTATATTTTATCTTAAGACAAGGTCTCTCTAAGTTTCTCAGGCTTCCTCTGGCCTCAAACTTGCAATCCTCCTGTCTCTGCCTCCAAAGACACTGGAATCACAGGCTTGTGCCACAGTACCTAGCTCTCTGTTTTCCCTTGTTCCTCTCCTGGCCCTACATACTTCTTTCATGAGCTCATACTAATGACACTTGCCATGGACTATGGTGCCTTCTCCACTGAGGCATGCCCCAAAATCTTCTCCCCTTTTGTTTGTCTCCCTTCTGCTGATTGCAAGGGCCATTGGGAGTCCCCCAGGGAATATGTCCCCTACTGTACCAGTAAGGGATGCTTTATTGTTGTTGTTATGTGCTGTAGAGTCAGGTCCGACTTGTAGTGACCTTATGTACAATGGAATGAAACACTCCCTGATTCTGTGCCATGCACGTGATCTTTTTTATGTTTAAGCCCATTACTGTCTCAATCCACCTAGTTGAGAGTCTTCTTTTTTTGTTGACCTGTCACTCTCCCAAATTTGATATTTCCTTCTCCAGATATTGGTCCCTCATGGCTACATATCCAAAATACAGAAGATGTAGTTTAGCTGTGCTTGCTTCCAAGGAGCACTCTGGTTGCACTTCTTCTAGGACCAATCTATTGGTTCTTTTGGGAGTCGTGGTATATGCAATATTCATCTCCTGCACCAGGATTCAAAAGCATCAATTCTGTCTCCTTTATTCAACATCCAGCTTTCATAAGCATGTGATGTGACTGAAAATACCATAGCATGAGTCAGGGGCACCTTTATCTTCAATGTGACATCTTTACTTTTCAACTTTTTAAAGAAGTCTTTCATAACAGCTTTCCCTATGCAATGTGTCTTTTATTTACTTAACTGCTGCTTCCATGGGTGTTGATTATAGAACCAAATAAAGCAAAATCTTGGACAAACTCAACCTTTTTTCCATAAATGAAGTTGTTTACTGAGTCAGTTGAAAGGATTTATGTTTTCTTGATGGTCAGTATGGTGCAATCAATACTGAAGGCTATGATCTTTGATCTTCATCAGTAAATATTCCAAATCCTCTTCAATTTCAGCAAGCAAATTTTTGTCATATGTATAATGCAGGTTGTTAATGAATCTTCCTCCAAACCTGATGTCAAGTTCTTTTCATAACATCCAGTTTTGCAGATTATTTGCTCAGCATAGAGATTGGAGAGATACAGTGAAAAGATACAGCCCTGACATAATTTCCTGACTTTAAACTAGGCATTGTTTCCTTGTTCTGGTTGAATGACTGTCTCCTGGTTTATGTACAAATTCTTCTGAGTACAATTAGATGCTCTGGTATTCCCATTCTTTGCATGTTATCCATAATTTGTTTTGATCTACACAGTCAAATGCCTTTGCATAGTCAATAGAACATAGATACAAAGCACTGCAAAAATGGGAGAAAGAAATGGCAATCCACTACTGAGGCAATCCCAAAACAATCAGCCATTGAAAACTCTATGAGGGTCACTATGGGCTAGACAGGACAGCCCCTAACAACAACAACAATATATCTTTCTGCTATTCTCTGCTTTTGGCTAACATCTATCTGACATCAGCAATGATGTCCTTGGTTCCACATTCTCTCCTGAGTCTGGCTTGATTTTCTAGCAATTCCCTGTCTTTATACTACTACAGTCACTTTTGAATGATCTTTAGCAAAATTTTACTTGCATGTGAGATTAATGATATCGTTCAGTAATTTCCACATTTGGTTGATCCCCTTTCTTGGGAATAGGTACAAATATGGATCTCTTCCAATACAAAACCAAGTCTGTCAGGTCAGAGTATTGTGAATCATCCTACCTGAACTCATCAGTCCATGATCACCCTGAGTACAAGTGACTTTGCCTCCAGTGAAGAAGGAGAAAGGCAATCAGCATGCCTTATTTGTTTGGTTTTAATTCTTCATTTCATAATGCAGGAAGGTATTTCCTGAACACACCTGAGGATGGCTTTCATAGTTCTTTCTCACCCAGGGGTGGGAATGACATTGTTTATTATGTTTCCAAATTTGGGGCTACAAGGTTTCTGTAAGTGCAGGGTCTAAATACTTTCCAAGCCTGAGACACAACAGCTATTACTTTTTGCCCAAAGCTGAAATTTCCCCATCCATCCACGTATCCATTCACCCATCCACTCAGTAAATCCTCTATCAGGTTCTGCGCTGGACAGTGGGAACACAGGATGAGACTTCTTCTCTCAGGGAATCTTATGTCTGCCTCGGACTCCCTTGACCCACTGCTGGGTCATTTGTGTGGGGATGACAGACAATAGTAGGGAGACTGACAATTAATAAACTGTTAAATTGTATTACCTGTGAAAGCTCTGAATGTTATATGGGAATAAGTGTTACAGCAAGGAGAACAATAAGAAATTAGGAGCAAGGGGCCTACTTTGAAAGGATACCATGGTACGCTTTTGGAAGACATATATATATATTTTTTCAGTACTGAGGATTTGAACCTGCAGCCTCATGGATGCTTTTTGCAAGCCCTCAATCACTGAGCCATACCCCCAGCCTATTTTTACTTTGTATTTGGAAACGAGGTCTTGCTAAATTGCGCAGGCTGCCTCTGGTCTGGAACTTGCGAACCTCCTGCTCCTGCATCCTGACTCACTGAGATTAAAGACGTGCGCTACCTCACCCGTGGAGGATGTGACCTTTAAGCTGCTATCTGAGGGATGTGGTAGAGGGACAACAGTGTACTCACAGCAGTAAATTAAAAAAATGCTAAGGAAGGCCTGAGGTAGGAAAGAAAATGTGTTCCAGAAGGGATGGGAGCTCGGTGTGGCAGAACAGTGAATGGGAAAGCCGCCTGAAGTGAGAGCCGGGAGGAAAGCGGCAGCTGAGGCGAAAAGCAAGGGGTGCAGCTAATGAATGAAGCTAAGGCACAGCTTTTTGGCCATGGTGCGGAGGTTGGGAAGGAAAGGGCTTAAGCAAAAATCCATGCAATATGATTGAAAAGATTGCCCTGCCTGCCAAGAGGACAATGGATGGAATGGGCCACCAGCCAGCAGAAGGAACAACCAGGAGCTATTAGAGTCGTCTGAGAGGTGGTGGTGGCTTGGTCAGATGTGATGGCACTTGGGAGAGGTGTTGGGTGTCGAGCAGGCAGATGGGATGTGGTGGGCAAGGAAACTTCACGCCTGGTTCCCACGCTGCTGGCTGGAGGCGCTGGTGAACAGCGGTGCCGTCAACTGCAATACGGAGGTGGCCAGCAGAGGGGACGTTCAGAGTGCAGGTTCGGGAGTGCTGTTTGAGACTGGCAGGAGCCGCCCAACCTGCTCAAGGAGGCCGTGGGAGAAACGAGGCTGGCGCTCAGTAGAGGTGTGGGCTGAGGGATCAGCTCACTCGGAAGAGGTCTGGCAGCAGGGACCTCTCTTATCTGATCTCTGGGAGCTTTGCACAAAAGCCAAGGCCCTTCAAAGAGGCTGAGTGCTGAGCTCAGCGGTGGGGGCCCTGGGCAACCCTTCTGATCTGAGGGGTCCTAAGTCGCTACAGGGCCAGGACTGTCCACAAGTAGTGACTCAGCTGGGGCAAAGGAGTTTTCTCTTCTCCACGGGGCCTGGCCTAAATTCCATTGATTATTCTTTGCTTTCCCCTGGAAACAGCTCCTCTTTATGTAACCCCTCTCAGAAAGTGACAAATCATGGAAAAATGCTTTTGGCTTTGGCTGCAGCCACGGCAGAGAGGCACAACTCCATCTGCGGTGTGGAGGCCATGCCGAGGATGTGCCACGGGCAGAGCCGGAAAATGGATGCAGGTGGCCGGCTGCGTCACCTCGCGGCTCTGTACCCAGAGCCCCAGTACGGTGTGGGGGAGGGGCGCGCGGGTGTCTGTCTGATGTTCCTGGCAGGAAGAGAAAAGTGGAAAATGAGGGAGGCGTCATCTCGGTGGGGCAGGAGAACACGGCGTGCCTCTACGACTTCCAGGGGGAATGATTCCTGCTCCGGGCTCTGATTTCTGTGTAAGGCTGAACTCTCTCACGTCTCTCACATCTCGTGACTTGACCGCCAAGGACCTCCGGTCCCCTGCCCCCGTTTCCTGTTACCACCATCCTTAGCTTTAGAAGACATGTTTGGGCAACAGAGCTCTGTCTGATTAGCTTCTTATCTTTGCGCATTGGAGGCAGAGGTTCCTGAGCTACTTCCTCAGGGATGAAGGGCCTTGGCTCCTTCCGGATTGTACATTGTACTCCTCATTGCCTTGGTCTCTCTCTGTCTCTCTCCTTATCTTGTCTTCTCTCTTTCTCTTCCCCATCCTCCCTGTCATTATTCTCCTCCTCCTCCTTTTGTTCCTCCTCCTCCTCTTCTTCCTCCACCTCCTCCTCTTCTTCTTCTCCTTCTCCGTCTCTCTCCTCGCCTCTCCTTCTTCTCCCTCCCCCTTGCCTCTTCTATCTTTATTTCCTGACACTTCCCCACCTGATGGAGTGAGAGGTGAATACCAGGCGATAGAATGTTGCTGGAAAGACAGAAAGCCCGTGGGGAGGGGTGAAGAAACTTCCACGTGCACTGACTCAGAGGGCCTTTTTAGAGCCACATGTAGCTCTCAGCTCAAGGAGGAGGATAGGTGTGGGGAATCAATGCACCAGTGGGCTAGGAGAAGAGGAGCAACTGTCGCCCTGGGCAAGTTTGCTGGAAGACAGTTTTCCAGGTGGCACGTGACAGTTGCTAAGATGATAATGAAAAGAGATCAGAAGAAGCACTGTTGAAAGCACAAGAGTCAGCTTGTGGAGATGGCAGTCCAAGTGTGGCTCCTCATGGCCATTCTCCCCCCACTGCCCTTCTCACATCCCCAGGAACCCCTAAGAGAGAAGAGGGGGTGTCCTCTGTGGTCAAGTCATAGTCTTCTCTCCCAGAGAGCTCAGCCCTAGGGAGAGTCCAAGGTGCTTCACCTCGAGGTTATAGTCAGTCTCACCTCTGAGGTGAGGCAGTGTGGTTAAATGTCGAGGCAACAGCTGTGGAAATTTCAGTTGGGGCCACTCTGGGGGTATTGTGGCTCAACACTGCTTGGTGGAAAGCCACCTCTCCTTCTTTCTTTTCTCTCCATCTCTTATGAGATCTTTGTATTGGTCTTCCTTCCTTCTTTCCTTCCTTCTCTTCCCTCCCTCCCCCCCTCCCTCCCTCCCTCCCTTCCTTCCTTCCTTTCTCTTCTGCTTCTTTTTCTTTTTCCTTTTCCCTTTTCTTTTCTTTCTTCTTGGTTCTGGGGATTAAACCCAGGGCCTTGTGCATGCTAAGCACTTGCTCTACCACTGAGCTACATCCCCAGCCCCTTTCTGAGTCTTACAGAGTTAGGACATTTACCCTGGACAAAAACTCCGATGGCTTCCCATTTTCCTCAGAGTAAAAGCCAAAGTTCTCATCATGGACTTAAGCCCCTTGTGCTTGCGTCTGCCCACGGTGCCCATGCTCTCCCTTCTGCATTCTAGTCTAGCCACTCTGCCTCCTGTTTCTCCAACATGCCAGTGTGCCACGTCTCAGGGCCTCTGCCTCTTCTGTGTCCTCTGTTGGTGTATTCTTCTCCCATAGAGTTGCCTGGCCCACCCTGCACCTCCTCACACCTCCTTTCAAATGCCACTTCCACAGAAAGGCCTCTTGTGCACATCCTGTGGCAATTCCTTCATCCCCCTTCACCCTCCCTGTACCCTCACTTTCCCCTCTACTGCCCACCCCCCTTACTGGGCTGGATCTTTCTTCATAGCTCTTTTTCAACACAGAACATACTGTACATGAGTCTGTTTGTTGTCTGTTTCTCCTGCTTGATTGTAACTGTTTCATGCGCTGCCACATTCCAAGGGCCTACAAGAATGTTTGGCCCATGCAGATGTTCAATAAATATTTGTTGTGTGAGTGAGTAAGTTACTAAATCTGATGAGAATGGAGATTTTGGTGACTCTTGAGCATCGATATGTAACCTCCAGAGCGAATGTTTGTCCCATGTGTCAACATTTTCTTTATATTAAGTCTGTTTTCTAATAGGATTCTCTCATCACCTCAGAGTCCTCCTCCATGTCGGGCTGTGAGCCAGGCTGTTCCTGGAAGGATTGCAGGGAGCAGGATGCTCAGGACTTCCAAAATCATCTCACACCTTTTCCCCCTGGAACTAAGCCCAGGCCCCACCCCTGTCTGTGGATGAAGTAGAGGAAAGGGGCATGTTCATCAGGGTTCTCCAGAGAAATAGAACCAACAGGATTTATCTATATATCTAAATCTATAATCTCAATTAGGTGTTTACTTGACATGATATGCATATATATGTCTCTTGTGGCTCTTTATGAAGAGAGAGTTTGGGGAATTGGGTCATGTGATCGTGGGGACTGGTGTGTCTGAAATTTGCTGGGCAAACTGGTAGGCTAGAAAATCAGGCAGTTTCTATGTTATAGTCTTGAAACCAAACTCCTTTTGCCCAAGAAATCTCAACCTATGCTTTTAGGAACTTCAGCTAATTAGATGAAGCCCACCACATTATGGAATGTGATCTGCTTTATCAAAAAAATTTACCAATTTAAATGCAAATTATATTTTTAAAAAATCCCACCTTTTTAGCAGCATCTAGAATGGTATTCGATCAAACAACTGGGCGCCACTCTCTAGCACATCAAATTAACTAACCCAGGGACCCACCCTGGCAGTAGTATTCATATGAGTGGACAGGCTCACAGCTGGGGTATCTGGGAGGAGCTACTGAGGTGTTCTGGGCTCATTCATGCTCGTAGTGGGATCATTTTGCAGCAGACGCACCAGTGAGCAGGGGGGCCCATCAGAAGGGGCTGAGAGGGGTGCCAGAACTCCTACACTGCTCCAGTTCACCCCTAGTCTCACCCTCTGCTAAAGCCCACATCCCTGGGCCCTGAGTTGTTTCCCAGGGGGACTGACGGTCAGGGATGCCAGAGAGTGCATGGCTGACCATGGGCTGCTGGGGAAAAGCCGGAGCATGGAGGTCATTTGGAGGCTCAAGGGTAGGCTAAGCAGAATCAGGGACACAAAAGGTAGGACTGGAGGCTGTTCTCCTAAAGAACAATTCCAGGGCCAGGGAGGGACAGCTGGTTCCTCATGGTGACCTTGTCCAGTACCTCTGGACACACTCTTCCTTGAGGACGGACCACTTTCCCTCCTGTACATGCTGGAGCTGCAGTGAAGGCTCTTGTCTTCCCCTTACTCCCAAGAAGAGTAATCATTTCAAAGTCGGGCGCAGTGGTGCACACCTGTAATCCCAGCGGCTCAGGGGAGGCAGAGGCAAGAGGATCGCAAGTTCAAGACCAGAGGCAGTCTGTGTAACTTAGTGAGACCCTGTCTCAAAAAAGTAAAGTAAATGGGCTGGTCATGCAGCTCAATGGTCCAGCACATGCAGAGCATGCAAGTGCAACACCCTGGGTTTCAACCCCCGTACTGCCAAAAAAAAAAAAAAAAAAAAAAAAAAAAGAGTAATCATTTCCTCCTCCAGGTCCTTACAGGCCCTAGACTTGCCCCCCTTCCAAGCTGGGTTGAAAAAACTTGTGTCTGTTCATCTATGTCCCACTCCCCACTATGAGGCTGTAGCAGCTTCCTTCCTCTTTCACCTGCTTCTTCTTTTGCAGTACTAGGAGGGTAAGCCCAGGGCCTCATGCTAGGCAAATGCTCCACCACTGAACCATACCCTGAGCCCCTTTTTTATTTTGAGAGAGGGTTTCACAAAGTAGTAAAAGTTACCTTTGGCTTCTAACTTTTGATCCTCCTGCCTCAGCCTCTTGAATACTGGGATTATAGGTGTGTGTCCTGGCACTGGGGACAGGTTTGTTTCTGTATCATCTGTGCGTCCCCTGATCCTGGCACAGCTTCTCTGGGCTCCCTGTCGGTATTGAATAACATGGTCCTGAATGGAGTCCCCAACCTGAGAGTTAACAACCCATACTTCTCAAGGCCTGGGGTGCCTGGGCCACTCCACAATCTAAGAGTGGAAGAGGGGTAGGGGTGGGAAGCTGGGTGTCTCCTGTCCTCTGCCTTTGATTTTTCTTTTTTTATTGTAAAAATTTAAGGTATACAAAAAGATGTTTTGGTAGACATATATCTATATCTACATAGTAAAGTGATTATTATAGCCAAAAAATTAGCATATCCATTACCTTATGTAGTTTCTTTGCCTGCCTGCCTGCCTGCCTGCCTGCCTTCCTTCCTTCTTTCCTTCCTTCCTTCCTTCCTTCCTTCCTTCCTTCCTTCCTTCTTTCTCTGGTAAGATTAATACCTAAGTCCTAGTCTCTGAGCATATTTCAAGTATATAATACCAGATTAGTCTGCAGGCGTACCACCCTGGTGTCCGATCTAGTCTGATCTCAGAACCTAAGCAGGGTTGAGCCTGGTTAGTCCTTGGATGGGAGACTGCCTGGGAATATTGGATGCTGTAGCCTTGGGAGAAGGACTGGGCAGCCCACTCCTGAAATAGCCATTTAAAACCCTGTGAATAACAGAGAAGGATTGACATAGTACCAGGAATGGCACAGTGTTGGGTTGCTATGAGTTGAACTCAACCTGATGGCGCCTAACAACAATACCAGATTATTAACTACAATCCTCATGCTGTACAGTAGCTCTCCCTCTATGTATCCTGCACGCCTGCAATTGTACCACTGTGGCATCTGATCCTATCAGATCTCAGAAGCTGAGCAGGGTTGGGCCTGGTTAGTACTTGGATGGGAGACCACCTGGGAACACCAGGTGCTATAGGCTTGGGAGAAGCACCCGGCAACCCACTCCCAGAAAACAATCAGCCATTGAAAACCCTGTGAATAGCAGAGAAGTGCTAGCAATCCTGTTTTGCCTGTTTTATGTTGTTGTTGTTGTTAGGTGCCGTTGAGTCGGTATCCGACTCATAGTGACCCTCATAGGGTTTTCAATGGCTGACTGTTTCGGGATTGCCTCGGGAGTGGATTGCCAGGTCCTTCTCCCATTTTTGCGGTGCTGGGAATTGAACTCAGGACCTCAGAGACTGCAGCACAGCACTCTACCAACTGAGCTAAATCCCAGCCCCTGTTTTATGTAGGGTTGTTATAAGTAGAACACTGACTAGACTAGACGGTACCTAACAACAACTATGTATCCTGCATAGCTATAACTTCGTATTCTTTGATTTATATCTCCCTAACCAACCCCAACCACTTCTGTTTCTATATATTCAATTTTTTTTAAAAAAAGATTCCATATGTAAGTGAGCTCATGCAGTCTTTTATTTCCTCTGGTTTATTTCACTTAATATAATGTTCTTTAAGTTTTATCCATGTTGTCTCAAAAGGCAAGATATCCTTTTTAAAGGTTGAATAATATCCTATTGTGTACATATACTATATTTTCTTTATCTATTCATCTGTTGATGGATAATTAGATTGCTTTCATGTCTTGGCTGTTGTGAATAATGGTGCAGTGAACAGGGGAGGGTAGAGTCTTTACAAGGTAATGATTTCATTTGCTTTAGGTACATACCCAGTAGTGGGATTGCTGGATCATATAGTAGCTCTGTGTATAATTTTTGCCTGCAGCTGTACCACTGTGGCGTCTGATCCCATCAGATCTCAATGGCACCTAACAACAACAACAATGCATAATTTTTGGAGGCACCTCCGTACAGTTTTCCATAATGACTGCACTGATTTTTATTCCCATCAATCGCATGCAGAGGATTCTCTTTTCTTCACCTATTTGCCAACAGTTGTTAGCATTTGTCTTTTTTATAATAGCTGTCCTAACGAGTGTGAGGTGCCATCCTACTGTGGTCTTGATTGGCGTTTCCCTGGTGTTTAGTGATGTTGAACACCTTTTCATGTACCTGTTGATCATTTATAAGTCTTCCTCTACCCTTTTCTTTTTTTCTTCTTTCTTTCTGGCCTCCTAATCCCTCATTTCTACTGAAAAGTCTTTTCTGGCTCTTCTGTTCTCTGTTGTAGGAAAAGGTGATAAAAACCTCCAAACCAGATGGTGGCTTCAGACCTGCAAGGGCCCAAGCAGCTCCTAGACACCCGCCCAACCACATTCAAGCTGGGACAGGTCTCCAGTGTGGGTGGGACAACGATGTGTCCATGAACTTCAGGAGGCGGTTGGTGGCCTGTGTTATACCCTGAGGACACCAGGAGTTGCAGACTGTCCTGCCTCTGGCCTCCACTGGAGGAGATCTGGAGCTATCACTGGAGACCTCAGTATCACAAATGGGGAAACAAGCTAAGAGAGGGGAAGGTTGCTGCTCATAGTGGAGAGTGGGTTCCTGGGAACTTACGCAGATACACAAATGCTTGTGCTGCCAGTCCTGGGCTGCACAGTCTAGTGCAGGCACAACTTAGTTTTCGTACCTATAAAATGGGGACAATAATAGAAGGATGCATTGTGAAATGTTCTGAAAAAGTGTTTTTTGTTTTTTGTTTTTTTGTTTTTTTTTTTGTTTTCACTTCTGCCATTGATAGATTCTGGCTGTTCCTAGGACCAAAATGTCCTGACCTCCAGCCTAAAATTTTTTGCATCCATCCAACATGTTTGACAGACTAAGAATGAAATGTTCTACTTGGGGTGGGTAGCTGCTCTGAGGACAGGAAGTTCTCAACCAACCAGTGTAAATATGTTATCTTGACTCCACCCAGGCTTTTTATTATATAATGATGGCATAATAGAGAGAAAATTATAAAAGTTGTTTAAAAAATTGCTCCCCCCAACCCTCAGCAGGATCCATTATTGATTCAACTATTGGGCATCTATTTATGTGCCAGTCTCTGATCCAGACATTGGGGCCACAGTGGACAGCCAGACAGCAATATTTTTGCTTTCATGGAAATTCTGGGCATTTTTTTTTCATCTCTGATGGCCTGACTTATTCTGCCCTAAACTAGTCTCAGGATCCCCTAAAACAGGAGCCAAAGAGTCTCTTTCCCTTCATCTTGGATCCCAATCGCTGCCCTCTCTAATTCAGGTCTGTGCCCTGGGGCAAAATGCCAGGTTTAGCAGGACCACTGCCAAGCCTTCGGAGGTCAGAGGCAGCCCCGGTCCTCCCTCCCCAGCAGGTGGGTGTGGTCCCCTGCCACTGGGTTCTGGGCTTTGTCAGGCCAGGGCTCTCCTTGTTCTGGTTGGACTCACCCAGAGCAAAGTGTGGCTGGGCTTGGGGGTGGGTCCCTCTACCCCATTCTAGAGAATTGAGGATCACCAAATTCCTCAACCCAACTTCAGGCGCCAGTGTGAACCTTCCTGAGATTTCTCAGTTGCTGGTTTTGTCTGGCTGTCTGCACATTTCCAATCCTGAGATCTCTGCTTTGCTCAGAGCTCAGGAGCACAGATCTAGTTCCTCTGCAAAGTGGTTTCTTGGAAAAACCCTGCTGAGATGGAGGCAGCCTGGGCTGATGCTGGGGCCCAGGATGCAGATGAGGAGCCCTGGAGTTTGGCTGCAGCTGCCACTTGCTTGCTGTGTGATTTTGGATGAGTCACTTGCGATCTCTGGACTCAGGTTATTTGCTTATTCATCCATCCATTTTCCCATTCAACCAGCCCTTTAATCACTCTCTATGTCCTCTTGGATAAAGGCTTACTCTTCTAGGAGGGAGCTGGGTGAGAGCTGGGTTTCCTGAATGGCTCTTATCCTGCACTCTGCCTTCCCAATTGTCCACACACTGTACTTGGACCCCTAACTGTTCTCCTGAACCCACAGAATGGCAGGGGCACACTGAGGGAAGCTAAGCACGGGGAAACTCTGTCTTTCCCAGGAGTCCCTGGGAATTCTGCATGCCTAGTGCTAAAGGATTTGAGAGTTTTGGAAGGAGCTTTCCCAGTGCCTAGTCCAGACTTGACCTCCAGGATCCAGGAGAAAGCACTGAAAGGCAGGTTACAATGGGAACCAGGGAGAGTCAGCGAAACCAGAGGAGCTCAGCCAGGCAGTCCTGTGGGTGGACAAAGAGTTTCTCTTTTTGTCTGTACTTTGGGGATTGAATCCAGGGTCTCACATAAACTTTGCAAGTGCTCTACCCCTGGGCTGCACCTTCAGCCCTTTAATTTTTTTTTTTTTTTAAATCTTGAGACAGAGTCTCATTAAGTTATACTGGCTGCCTCTAGCCTCGAATCTGCAATCCTCCTGCCTCCACCTCCCGAGTCACTGGAATTACAGGCATGATCCACTGTGCCTTACTCAACAAAGAATTCTGTAGAAGCTGAGGCCAAAAGATTTCTGGAAGTGGCCATAGACAAGTTGGTTTGGCTTAGAAATAAGAACTTGAAGTCACTGCTGCTATGGAAGCCAGACTTTAGAGGAGAGTAAAGCCTGGCTGTGTTGGGAATGAGTCCTGCTCCATTGCCATGACTTTGGTGATTAGTTCAGGGACTGTACAGTGGTCTCTCACAGCAAACTTCAAGACTTGAGAGGGAACTTAGGGGAAGAGACTTGTTCTTTTCCATTGGACTTGTGTCTGGGGAGATGAATCTATTTTCTTTAAAGGTGAAATCCAACATGGAAGCTAAGAGGGAGGAGAGCAGAGCAGAGCAGAGGCAGAACCAGACTGGGAAATGTCATTTTAGAGCCTGTTATGCAGCCTTGGGCTGGGATTTAGCTCAGTTGGCAGAGCGCTGAGCTGCAGTCTCTGAGGTCCCAAGTTCAATTCCCAGCACCGCAAAAATGGGAGACGGGCCTGGCAATCCGCTCCCAAGGCAATCCACTCCCAAGGCAATCCCAAAACAGTCAGCCATTGAAAACCCTATGAGGGTCGCTATGAGTCGGATACCGACTCAACGGCACCTAACAACAACCTGCAGCCTTGCCCAAAGCTAGCTATCCCCAGGATGCTTTAGTTTCATAGGCCCTTTTTTCCTTAAGCCAGATAGAACTTGTTTTAATCACTTGTAACCAGAGAGTCTTTCCTGATAAAATTCATCTCCAGAAAAACCAAAGTATCACTTTGTGGAAGGTTCCTCTAGAGCTCATCAGACCTCAGTCCCACAGTGGCGCAGGGGGCTCATCTATTGATGACTGCTGTCTGTGTAAGATCCAAAGGGACCCAACAATCCTAACATCAGCAGCCTGTGGAACCAGGACAATTCTCTAGGATTCCACGTGAGGTGAGACCAGAACCTGTCCACGTGGACACCAGTGCGTCTGCTTTCTTGTGCCATATGTATGTATGACTAGGAAGAGATTGGGCTGATTACTGCCGACCTATGTAACCTTAGGTAAATCTCACAAAGTCCAGGGAAGAGGAATTAAATACCAAGACTGGGACCTGCCAGGTGCTCCTGGAAGGAGAGGTGCTTCTGAAAGTCACACTTAGGAACAGGCTGGGAGAGAAATCCTGTGATACCTTGATATACGTCATAGCAGTATAAGCTGTCCATCCTGGTTATAACTTAAGTTCCAATAGCTCTTCCCAAAATGAACAAATGGGCGTTTGCCTGGGAAAGACAGTACTAGATAAAGAGTCCAAGGGCTCTGGCCTGCAGAGGTCCCCAACTATGGAAGATTAGGATGGAGATGAGCTAGAGCTGAACATCAAAATATACTATGTGGAATTTGTAGTTTGCTGGGTTTGTACTCAATAGCGAATGTTTCATAATTTTCACTTCAGATGCAAATCCAATTGTCCTTCACAAATTTTTTTCTTGCCTGCACAAGTGATCCTCAACTTTGATACATTCCAATTTCCATGTAATTTTCATATAACTTTCATGTCTGTAACTACATACTGGTACTTTGAAAATGATACTTTATTTATCAGCTTTTGATGGCTACTTGCTATTGGCACTTGTTAAGGGAGAAAAGGCTGGGTCTCTGCTTGAGCAGTAGGATGCTAGATATGTTTATAGTTGAACTGGATACTTTTCCTTCCATGTATCAAGGGATCCCTAAACTCCCTGGGTTCCTAGGACCTGGAGTTTGCCTGTTGATGTCAAATTGCTATACAGATGAGAGAGTTTTCTTCCTGGGCCCATGCTCGCCTCTCCTCTCCTGTGGTCCTTGCATATGGTGGGGCTGGGGAAGGGGGTTAGCAGCTAGTGGTTTTAGGTGATGGCAAGGGTGGTCTCACTGGCTGCAGTGGGTGGAAACTTGGCCAGTGTTGCAGTAGTGGAGCAGAAAAGAGGGAGATGGAATGACATAACAGAAGTCATAGGCTCAACCTCTCTAGAACCCATGGACCAACAAGGGGATGCCTGTGAAGGCTTTTTTCATGCCAGGATCCAAGGTAAGCACAGTGCCTGTGTTGTTACCCCTTGTTTGGATGATGACTTTGCAAATGCAAAACTGGTTTATTTGTTAGCTGTGTTAGGTGCTGTCAAGTCGGTATCCGACTCATAGTGACCCTCATAGGGTTTTCAATGGCTGACTGTTTCGGGATTGCCCTGGGAGTGGATTGCCAGGCGGTTCTCCCCTGGTTTATTTAATTACCGTTTAAATCATTTTCCCTTTGAGATGCAGCTACAAAAATGACCACTAGGGGGCAGGAGAGCCTTCTTTAGCAAGACAATTGCTTTTCTTTCTTTCTTTTTTAAATTAATGTTAGCGGGGTACAGAGTAATAAGGTATCACTCTAACCAAAGATCCTGAAAATCTCAACAAGGAAAACCTCAAAATACTAAAGAAGGAAATTGCAGGGATACTGGAAGATGGAAGGCTCTTCTTTGCACGTGGATTAGGAGAACCAATGTTGCAAAAATGGCTGTATTACCAAAAGCAGTTTATGGATTTAATACAATCCCCACTAAAATTCCAATGCCAGACATTGTAGAAATAGAAAAAATAATCCTAAAATTCACATGGAAGCATGAAAGACCTCATATAGCCAAAACAATTTTAAACTGCAAAAACAGCATGGGCAGGATCACTATAGTTGACTTCAGACTACACTACAGGGCTATAGTGGCAAAAACAGCTTGGTGCTGGGAAAAAAAAAAAAGGTTGAAGACCAGTGGAACGAAATCGAACACCCAGAGATACACCCCTGCAACTACAGGCACCTGATTTTTTTTTTTTTTTTGTACTGGGGGTTGAACCTAGGGCCTCACGCTTGCGTGTTCTGCAAGTGCTGGACCACTAAGCTGCACCCCCAGCCCTTTTTAAATTTTTTTATTATTATTATTATTATTATTATTATTATTATTATTTACTTTTTGAGACTCAGTCTTGCTAAGTTACACAGACTGCCTCTGGTCTCGAACTTGTGATCCTCCTGCCTCCGCCTCCCAAGCTGCTGTGATTACAGGCATGTGCCACCGTGCCCAGCTAGGCACCTGATTTTTGACAAAGGTGCTAAGAATATTCAATGGAGAAAAGATAACCTCTTCAACAAATTGTGCTGGGAAAATTGGATATCCATTTGTAGAAAATTGAAAATAGAATTGTAAATCTCAATTTGCATGAGAGTTGATTCAAAATGAATAAGTGACTTCAACATAAAGGTTTCTACCTTTAAACTACTCTAAGAAAAGATAGAAAACATACTCCAATACACAGGCACAGGAAAGTATTTTCTTAAGAAGACTCCAATTGCCCAGGAAACAGCACCAAGAATTAACAAATGGGATTACATGAAATTAAAAAGCTTCTGTATAGCAAAGGAAACAATCAACAGAGTTAAGGAAAAACCTACAGAATTGGGCAATAGCTTTTCTAGCCAGTGCCATCCATAGTCTTGGGGTAGTACTGCCTCATCTCTCCCAGTTCACCATACAGGAAAAAAGAGATACACATATGGCACTGGAGGGAACTTCAAGCATGCCTATATGGCCTTGAAAAAGTCCCCTTTCCTTTATTTTACATAAGTATAAGAAAAGACAGAGTAAAGGAAAATATTAAGTACTGAATTTGTATAAAATTCCAAATAAAATAATGTCAAATATTTTATTGTTAAACATGAACATACTTATTTCTATCTAATTATATGCTTAAAATAGCAGTATGAAATTTCTGATCAAGATTTTTCATGATTTCTTCAAATTCTCCCTAAGCACCAGGGACAAAAAAATTTTATTTTGGCACTGGGGGGGGGGGTTTGAACCCATGGCCTCATACATGCTTTTTGCAAGCAGTCAAGCACTAAGCTGTACCCCTCGTCCCTGACAAAAAATTTTGTTTGGACAAATTAGTGATAAAAATTAACAAGTAGCGTGGGTGCCTGTAATCTGAGCACTCTGGAGGCAAAGGCAGGGGATCACCACAAGTTCAAGGTCAGTCTGGTCTACATAATGAGTTCCAGGCCAGCCAGGGCTATGAAGCAAGAACACTGTCTCAAACAAACAAATAAATGAGATAAGCTAGAAAATACTTACAAGGAACTTTATTACTACACCAAAATATGTAGAAATTAAAATTATCTTTAAAGTTATTTATTTATTTATTTATTTATTTATTCCCATTGACAAATGTACTGTTGAATGTTCTTGCAATAGGCATTGAATTTAACACCCACCAAACCTTATCAGTTCAATGCACTAAAATAATGGTGATGCAGTAATTTTCAGAACACACATGGATTTTTAGAGCAGCCACTCTGTGAATAAAAAAGCTCATGTGCCACAAAAGACAGACATCACCTATGTACCTAGAGTTACCACTGTCCTGCCTAGAGTGGCCATTGTCTTGACTTGTCCTGAAGAGTTCTAATCTTACCCTCCGAACAGATGTGACTGTTCACAGCACTTCCTTTTTCTCAAAAACAAAAACTAAAGTGTTCCAGTCTGGTACTGATACACACAGCATAGATGACTCTCAAAACATGATCCTGACTGAAAGAATCCAGACACAAAAAAGAACACGCTGTATGACTCCATTTATTTGAAGTTCTAGAACAAGCAAAACTAATTTGTGGTGATGGAAAGCAGATGAACAGTTGTCTGCGGCAGTGGTGCTGGGTAGGGAATGGGTGGTTGCAAAGGGCCTATGGGAACTTTACAAAGGTAATGACAAGGTTTTCTGTTGTGATTATGGCAATGGTTACTCTGGTGGATCACCTGTGTATGCATTTGTGAAAACACATAGTACTGTATGTTTAAAATGGATATATATTTTTTCCAGTACTGAGGTGTTGAACCTAGGGAATTGCACATGTTAGGCAAATGCTCTACTACTGGGCTACACCACAGCCCCATTTTTACTTTTATTTATATTTGAGATAGAATCTCCCCAAGTTATGCTGGCTGCTTCTGGCCTCAAACACATCCTCCTATCTCAGCCTCTCGAGTTACTTGGGTTATAGGCATGCACCACAGGCCTAGCTGGATGTATTTTATTGTACTTATACTTGATGGACTGGAGTTTAGCTCACTTGGTAGAGTGCTGCTCTATGCTCTCTGAGGCTTTGAGTTTGATCCCCAGCACCGCAAAAATGGGAGAAGGACCTGGTAACCCACTCCTGAAACAATCATCCATTGAAAATCTTATGAATAGCAGAGAAACACTGACAATGCTGGGCATGACACAATGTGGAGGAGTGTTTGGTTCTCTTGTACATAGGGTTGCTATGAGTTGGACCCACCTCGATGGCACCTAACAACAACAACAGCAACAAAAACAACATAATATACCTCAATAAAGTTGATTTTAAAAAGACAAAATGCACCTTTTTGAATAATGCATGATATGATTTTTGTAATATGTGGGAAGATGGAGATTCAGGGCTGTCATCTGATGCTGTGGCTTCCAGGAGTCTCATCTTTATCTCCTTGTCTCCAGCCCCCACCGTTGGTGGCCTGCACTCTGGGGTTCCTGGGCATGTGGGACTCCCCTTCTTTCAGCACTTTCCTTGGCCTTCTTGTCCACAATGGGCAGTGGCACAGTATGCAGCTGGCTACTGAAGGACACATCCAGATAGTGGAGGCCTCCCTCACTGTTTAGAGGAAGATTGTTGTCTTTGCCATTTGATGGAGCCTCCCCTCAGGTGCCCTCTGTGCTGCTGTCGGTGAGGCTATCCTCAGGAGTGATGGGCCATGTGCTCCAGCTGGCTCTTTATCTGAAGACCAAGGGCATTACCATTTTGCTGCACACCTGTGGCCCATTTGAGGCACCTTCCACTGGGAAGTGCTGGTCCAGGAAGGGCCCATAGACAGTGCCGCCAGTTGTAGACTGAATATTAAAGCACATGGCCACTGGGGGACATTTTAGATTCAAATCATAACAGCCTAGCTTACAAAAATTGGCTTAGAGAGGTGCATTTAGTATGTGAGGTGGAGGGTGGAGGCCTTGTGGAAAGGGATGGCACTTGGATTTCTGGATTTTAGCATAATTAAAGAAGCTGTGACCATAAACTTTTCTGAGATGTTCTCAGTTCCTATATGTTTTGGATGAAACCCAGAAGTCCGTTCAACCCCTGAAGAAGTTGAGGAGTTTTCTGGGTACAATCCTCATCTATAAGACAAATATACTATTTGACTTTCAGTAGTCAAATTGAATTTAACTTTTTAATTAGTTTCCAGGAACTATCATCTGTGACATAGGTGAAATAATAAAAGAGAGTCATAAAATGACATAAAATGTGTTAAGAACTATGTTAGCCATTTTTGTGTTACTATAAGTAACTACTGGAGGCAGGCTAACTTTATAAAGAGGTTATAAAAGAGGTTTACAAAGAAGTGGTTACAGTTTTGGAGGTGCAAATCCAAGATCATGTGGCCTCATTGATTTGGCTTCTGGTGAAGGCCTAATGGTGGATTGTATCAATTGTGGGGACACAGGGGAGGAAGAGCTCACGTCATTTTTTTTCCTTTTTGGTTTTTTGAGATGAGGTCTTGTTGTGTAACCTAGGCTGCCCTAGAACTTGCTACATAGACTAAGCTGACCTCGAACTCATGTTGAGCCTCCTATCTCAGCCTTCCAAGTGCTGGATTTATAAATGTGTGGCACCATGCTTGGCTATAGTCACATCTTAAAACAGGAAGTCAGAAAGCGATTCAGGTATCAGGGTTGTTCTTATAAAAACTTGGTTTTGTGAGAGCTCAGAGGTCCCATGATACCTACTTTAATGTCTTCTGAGGGCGGCTGCCTCTGTGATCTAAGGACCTCCCATTAGTTCTCAACTCTTAAAGGTCCCACTATCATTCAGCTCCACCACACTGGAGGCTAATCTCCTAACACATAAATTCTTAAAGATACATTCAAACCATATCCAAACCACAGAAGGAACCAAGGATTATATATAATCAAAATCTTTGGTTTTTGTATGTTTGTTTGTTTGAGACAGGGTCTCAATATGTTATCTAGGCTGCTTTTGAGTTCCTAGGCTCAAGTGATCTTCCTACCTCAGCTTCCCAAGTACTGGACTGGAGGTGGAGGCCACTATACCAGACCAATTTTTTTTAAGTACATACAGAGTTTTGTTATGTAACCCAAACTGGCCTTGAACTCACAATCCTCCTGCCTCAGCTTCCCAAGTGCTGGGATTACAGGCCTGTGCTACCAGGTCTAAACAAAAGCATATGTTGGGTAACTACTTGAATAATGTCCAGGATAGGAGGTTCTCCAGGTACTAATGTAGTGAGATAATTTGATAATGGACCAAGATCCATGGCATCACATCCCCTGGTACCCAGAGCACAGGCCAGGTAAGCAGCACACTTTATAGGAAGGGTTGGCAAGAGGCCTTTCTCTGGTACACTTGATGCCGATCACCTGCGCACCGTCTGCCCTGCCTGTATCTCAGGTATCCATAGCCTACTGCCTTATGTCTTCTCTCTCCTGGGCCCCACATGTCACTTTCATTCTGCACCCCTGGATCCTTCCTTCCACTGCTCCTTCCTCCTCCTCATTACAACACCCACAGTCTTTTTGGTTTTGTTCTTGGGGGTTTCTACTGAAATCTGGAATTGATATGTTGAGGTGGCCTTCCCACCTTGGTCACTTGTGAGTTGAGTGAGGGAAAATGACAGTTTGGCTCAGGAATAGCTAAGCTGAGTAACATCCCTGGTTCCCCTCCTATCTCCCCTGGGCCTGAGCCCAGGCAGCCCTCCTTACCAGTTGGCCATGTTGCCATGCCTGTGGGGCACCAGCCTTCAGTCTGCTAGAGTGGCATGGCTATGGAGAGCAGGCCACCTGATTCCTTCTCTGCTCCCTTCTCTCACTCCCAGTTCCCTTCTTTATGCATCAGCTGTCTCCTCAGTGTAGCCGCTGGGTTGTAATTATGGATTTCCATGCCTGCCTCCCCTCTGGCCAGGCCATGCTGTGTGTGCCCTATGGCTGTGTCTCCAGAACCTAGTACAGGGCTGGGCCCAGGGCGGGTTTGCTAGTGTCTGTTAGTTGGAATCGAATCAGCAATTCAGTCGAGGGATCTGCCCGGGTCTGGCTGGAAACTGGGAGCTGTAGCCAGCCTCTCCTGCTTTGTCCTCAAGGGCCCTCAGTCACTGGGGACATTTGCCTGTCACTGTTCTCCCAGACACTGTCAGGTTTAGTAGCAGGGGATCCAGGGGGCAGAGTGGCGTGGGGACCAAAGAGAAAGTCCTGTAACCCCCCAGGGCAGAGAGGGCCTCTGCCTCCCAAGTACTGGGATTACAGACATGATTTCATCTTTAAGTCATTTGTTCTTTCCATGACAAAGGACATTAGAACAAGGCATTCTAGCACCAGGCTGTGCCATGGATAAGCAGTTAGGATAAATATAGACCATTTTCCTGGAGCATCAATTTGATGTGAATATTGGTGCAAAATATCATCTCCATTTTTGGTGATTTTTTCCCCCAGTACCAGTGATTGAACCCATAGCTTTCTACTTGCTAGATAAAAGGTGCTCTACTACGGAGCCACACCTCCCAATCCCTTTTGATTTTATTTTATTGTATTTATTTATTTATTGTTAACTTATGTATTTATTTATTTTTTGAGACAGGCTCTGGGTAAATTGCATAGGCTGCCTCTGGCCTTGAATCTGTGATCCTCCTGCCTCAGCCTCCTGAGTCTCTGGGAATATAGATGTGCACCATGACATCTGGTTTCACTTGTTTCTATTAACACAAACGTGCATGTAGGACTCAAATAGAAACTTTGCATAAGAGTTTAAGTAAACAGGAAGCCCCTACAGGAATCTTTCATTTTGGAGGCATATTCAGGTGATGCTGCTCCAGCCCTTGGGATTTCCCTTCTTTGCATTTAGCACTGCCCTCTCCACATTACACAAATGAGGAAAATAAGGTCTAGAGAGAGGAGTCTGTACCTTGCCTGAGAAGGAGAGATGAGGGTGGAATTATGCTGACTCTGCATTCAGAAAATTGTATTCCACACATTAGAGAATCTGAAGTTTGGTGTTTTAAAATTTGAGTTTCATCAGGGTCATGGAAATAATATTAGAGCAGCACATCATGTTTCCAATCAGTCATGTCTATTGAGAGGGAGTGGGGGCAGTGAAAAGAGGTAAGTCAAGACATTGGACTTATCTTTAATCAGCTCTTTTAATAATAAAGCTCTGTAGTGTTAGGTAAACTTCTTATGTCCCCTGGGCTTTTGCTTCCCTGTCTGTAACACATGGTAGCTGCACTACATACTGTAACAACTTGGCCTTCTGTGATGTGGGTGGAACCATTGCTTGTCTTTCCAGATGCTCTAGACTAGCAGTTGGGCTTTTCCAGGCCATTCTAGAGCTCCTGGGGAAGGGACAACGTGCAGCTTGGCTGCCAACCTCTGCTTAACAATCTGGAGGACTGTCATGGGGCTCGCAGAGTCTGCAAGATCAGCCCTTGCTGGAGGTCATCAGGCTGAGATAAGAGGCTGCTCAGGGGGAGGGTGCATGTTGTGCAGATGTAAGGGGCAATCTGCAGACTCGAGATTGGGAGAACCCCTGGTCCTGCCTGAGGCTGTCACCCAAACCTGGCCTTGTCTCCCGAAGTGGCAATATACTTCATCTCTGCTGCTGACTCTTTCTTCTCAACTGGCTTCTTCCTGTATAGGCTATGCTGGCCACTGGCCCAATGGAGTTCACTTGTAGCGCTAGGGGGCTATAAGCTGGGCTGGCTGCTGCACTGGGTAGGGTGGAGGAGTCTCACCAGGCAGGATGTGAATTTGATTTAACCTCCTGCTTTTCCTAGGGCCCCTCATCTTTCCACCCTTGTGCCAGGTATTGTTCATCTTCAAGTATCTCTGGATCAATGGGAGACAAACTATTGCTATCCAGTTTCTAGGTGTCAGTTTTCTGTGTAGTTTTCTTGTCAGCAAGTGTAGGGGTGCTGTACTCTGTCATTACCATCTGTCCTGAGGCGTTCCCTTTCTCGGGACCTCCACTCAGGGGAGAGGCCGGGTCCTTGTCTTGGTTGCCAAAAAGAATTTTAGGAAAAAACAGAGAAGTCAAGCAGAGTTTTGAGTTTATTAGATCAAGGGTAAAAGATCATACACGCTTCAGAGCAAGAGCAGGCATCCAGAGAGAATAGCTACATTAGGTGTCTTCATAGCAAGTGTATGTATGATTTGGGGCTTTTGAAGTTATATTGTCCAACAGGGTCCCAGCGGGTATCTTGTATAGATTTACATGTTGGAAAAGAAGCGTTGTTAAAATGCCTAGATTGGAATAGTGGAGCAAGTTCCTACTACATCTAGTGTTAAGGAAATTACTTCGATCTGTTAATTTTTATTATAGTCCATAATCTGGTTTGGTGAGATTCTGAGGGCAGCACTGGTTTCTAAGCATGCAGCTCTCACAGCAGCTTCTCTTCTTCTGACTGTGTTGAAATTCTCTGCTGATAAGACTCAGATTAGGTCCCAGCAGCAGAAAAGCCCTTCCCTTCCCATGGCCCCCCAATTGTCTTGTCTTTCTATCCTGCCTCACTCTGGCAGAGCAGGGTTGGGAGAGACTCTCAGAATACCACTTCCTTATAAGTACTTTGGCCCCATCATCAGATCTTCTGCCCCATTTCTCGAGCTTGTCTTTGCCAAGTCAGTGGTTGGAATCAGCTTGCTTCTTGTGACATCCTCTTCCTTTGCAGTTGCTTGGCTTTCAGCCATCTCTGCTTTGGTAAATTAGTTACTGTGAGCTAGCCTCTCACCTCTTCCAACAACTGACTTCTCTTATCCCTGTCACCTTCATGCCTTCTCTTTGTGTTTGTGTGCTCATTCATTTTTTTTTTTTTTATTTAACCTTACTACTTCTACTTTAGTGGGTGTCAGGAAGGAATGAAGGTGTCACATGTGTTTAAACACTCATGCTTGACCAGAGGTCCTAGTCATTCTCTAGTCAAAGACATTCTCTTGTCTCCATCAGTCCCTTAAAACTGTTCTACTCAAGGATACTTGCAATTTCTATCAGTGACATCACTGTCCTCTTAATACCGAGTCTCTTGGCAGAGATCCACACACTGGGCCACTGTCTTCTTGTAAAACTTACTCCTTTTGCTCTTCTTGGTAACCTGTTCTTTTGATTTGTCTGCCTCCCCGTGGACACTAGTCTCTTTTACTCTCCTGGGAATTACCAAGGGCTCTTTTCTTGGTCATCTTCCCTTTTCTCTACACACTTTCCCTGGTTGATCTCATCCAGCCCTAGGGCTTTAAATACTTCCTATATGCCAATGGTTGGGCTGGGATTTAGCTCAGTTGGTAGAGCGCTGCGCTGAAGTCTCTGAGGTCCTGAGTTCAATTCTCAGCACCGCAAAAATGGGGGAAGGACCTGGCAATGCACTCCCAAGGCAATCCCGAAACAGTCAGCCATTGAAAACCCTATGAGGGTCGCTATGAGTCGGATACCGACTCGATGGCATCTAACAACAACATATGCCAATGACTCCCCCATATTTGTCTCCAGCCTTGATATCTTCCCTGAATCCCAGATGCTTACCGGATGCCTCCATTTACATGCCTTGCAGGCATCTCAAACTTAACATGGGTCCATGGGAGCCCTGGATTTCTACCCTCAACGCTGTTCCTTCTTAGCATTCCCCATCAAGGTGAACGACATGCTCGTACATCAGGGGTTGAAGGCCAAAACCCAGGATCATGTTTGTCTTGCTTTTTCCTTCTCCCCTCCCATTTACTGTATCAGCAAGCCCTGTCAGCCCCTCCATGGTAGATCTCCGTGTCCACCTCTGTCTGTTGCCAGCACTGGCCATGCCTGCCACAGCCACCATCATGTCTCACCTGATGTGACCACTCCGATTACTTCCTGACTGGTTTCCCTGCTTCTACCATAGTTCCCCATGCCCCATGATTCTCCTTCCACCCAATAACCACCCCTTAGCTTAAGATGCTCCAGTGATTTCCTGTTGCCCTTAAAATAAAGCCCAAACTCCTAACCAATGCTTCTGTTCCTCTACAAACTCCTTTGTCTTACAGGTTTTAGCCACATTGGCCTGCCTTTGTTTTGCTCCCCCATTCACACCCCAGACTTTTACACTTGCTCTTCCTTCTATCTGGAATGCTCCTTTCAGCCACAACTCCCAGTCATTCAGTTGTAAATCCACACTTCCTCTTCAGAGAGGCTTTCTTAGTCTACTCTCTCTAGGGTAGGCACTCCTCCTAAGTCATTCTCTAGTGTATCATTTTGTTTTGCTTGTGCTTAAAAAAATTCATAGTAGGAATCATTATCCAAAATTATCTTGTTCATATATTTGTTTACTTGCATTTTGTGTAACTCTCCCCACTAAAAAGTTAACTCTGTCTTGTTTATTCTTCATATCCCACCTACTTCACTGTTTGGAATACAGTAGGTGCTCAATAAATACATGTGCAATAAGTGAATAAGTGACCAGTTAAGCTGAAGAGACTTGTTGTTGGGTCTGACTCATAATTACCCTCATCAGGTTTTCAATGGCTGATTATCTCAGAATCATTTTGGGAGTGGGTTGCCACACCTTCTCCCATTTTTTTTTTGCGGTGCTGGGGATAAAACCCAGGACCTCAGAGAGTGCAGAGAGGCACTCTACCAATTGAGCTAAACCCTACAGGCAGAATAGGTATTCATAAAGATGTCTCTTGAACTTTTGCTTCATTCCAGGCCAGAGTTCCATTCCCTGCCAATTCTAGGAAGGGTCAATAGACAGATACTGAGGGGTCAGTGAAACAGAGAGAGTGGGTGGGGAGTGTGGCGGCTTGGACAAGGTGCAGAGGATGCCGGTCTGCACAGATGTTGCTCCAGTCCTCTACCTGGAACAGTCCATCTGTTCCATTGTAACATTCTGTAACTTTCCACACTTCTTTCCTTCCCAACTTTTTAGGGGTAATTTTCTACCTGGCTAACCAGCTCCATCAAGTGCAACTTCGAGGAGTGGGGCTCAGAAGGTTTGGGAGGACCCAAGACTATCCGAGAGGGAGGACTTGGTTTGTCATTTGCACCTAATACTGCTGACTTCTAGCTTTTCTTTGTGTGAGAGTGTCTAGGTGTGTGATACACCCGTGTTCTTTTGTGGTTCTTTAAAGGGAATGGTCAAAGAAGTGCTCTCTCTCTCTCTCTCTCTCTCTCTCTCTCTCTCTCACACACACACACACACACACACACACACACACATACATGTTTTCATCCATGGTTCCTGACTCACAATTCCCATAGCCCTGCAATTTCCTAAATGACTAGAACAATAAAGTTAAAGAACAATAGAACAATAAAGTATTTGGCCTTGTAAAAACAGACATGTAGGCCAACAAAATAGAATAGAAGACTCAGAAATAAACCCGCACAGCTACAACTACCTGATTCATCACAAAAGTGTCAAAACCATATGTTGGAGAAAAGACAGCCTCTTCTTCACAAATGGTTCTGGGTAAACTAGATATCCACATGTACAAGAATGAAACAGACCCTTATCTCTCACCCCATCTAAAAATCAATTCAAAAGGGATCCAAAACCTTTATGTAAAACCTGAAACTTTAAAACTGCTAGAGCAAAACATTGGGAAAACATGACTTGTTGAAAAGGAATCCAACAGCCAAGGAAATAGTAGCAAGAATTGACCAATGAGATTTCATCAAATTAAAAAACCTTCTGCATAGTAAAGGAAACAACTAACAGGGAGAAGAGACAGTTCACAGAGTGGAAGAAAAATCTATGCCTACTATTAATGTGACAGGTGATTAATATCCAGAACATATATAAAATTAAGAAATAAACACCCAAGGAATAATCCAACCAATAAATGGGCAAATGAATTGAATAGTTAGTTCTCAAAAGAAGAAGGAAAAATGGCCAATAAATATATGAAAAAAATGTTCAATAACCTTAGCTATCAAGGAAATTCAAATCAAGAAGACATTGAGATTCAATTTCACCCAGTCAGAATGGCCAGCATCAACTAACTAAATAGCAACAAATGCTGGTGAGGATGGGGGTGGTGAGGAAGGAGCAATCTTTATACATTGATGATGGGAATGTAAATTAGTGCAACCACTATGGAAACCAGTGTGGAGGTTTCCCAAAAACTAACAATAGAACTACCACATGATTTGTCTATATCATTCTTAGATATACACTTGAAGGAATCTAAATCAGCATACAACAGAGATACCTCCATATCTATATTCATTGTGGCACTGTTTATAATAGCCAAGACATAGAAACAACCTAGATATGCATCAAGAAATGAATGGAAGCCAGGTGTGGTGGCACATGTGTTGTAATCCCAGTGGCTTGGGAGGCAGAGGCAGGAGGATCACAATTCGAGACCAGAGGCAGTCTGCATAATTTGGTGAGATTCTGTCTCAGAAAAAGCAAAAAAAAAAAAAAAAAAAAAAGAAAGGGCTGTGGGTGCAGCTCAGTGGTCCAGCACTTGCAAAGCATGCAAGTGTGAGGCCCTGGATTCAACCCACAGTACTGTAAAACAAAACAAAACAAAAAGAATGGATATAGAAAATGTGGTACAGATATACAATGGAGTTTTATTCATCTGTAAAGAAGCATGAATTTATGTCATTTGCAGATAAATGGATGGAAATGGAGATCATCATATTAAACAAAATAAGCCAGATTCAGAAAGGTAAATATCACGTTTGCTTTCATACAGAATCTAGATCTTTAAAAACAAACAAACAAAATCCCACGAAAGTAGAAAGAGGAATATTTGGGACGAGAAAGGGGACAAGAAAGGGTCATGGGAGGTTAAATACAGTTAAAGTACATTATATATATGTATGAAAATGTCATAATAATAGCTATTATTTTGTACAATTAATATGCACTAATAAGAAAGAGAAAATGAAAAGTAAAAGCAGGAAAAATAAAAGTGTTTGGCCTTTTGTCTTTAGTTCCTGAAGTAGCTTTGGAACTGAAGAGTGAAAGAGTCTTTTGTTAGAATGTTCTGTTAGGACGCTTTATCTCTCATGAGCAGCCTCAAAGCAAAGTCTCTCTCTGACCATTTTCTGTTCCTTTTTCTCTTCTAGGCAAGCCACAGAAATTAGAATTTCTCTTCCTTAAGGCAAGTCATAGAATCTAAAATTATACCCTAAACTTCCCTTGCCTTTTTGTCTTGGTTGTTAGGTGCCATTGAGTTAGGTTCCACTCATAGCAACCCTATGTACAACAGGATGAAACACTACCCAACACTGTGCCATGCACACAGTCTTTTTATGTTGAGTCCATTGTTGCATCCACTGTGTTTCTTCTCAGTTTAAGTCATGCCACATCAGCTGAAGGAGATCCCAGGAGCTTTACTCCATTCTCTTCATTAAGGTCTACTCTACTTTGAGGAGGCAACTGTTCCCCAGTCATTTCTTGAATGGCTTCCAGCCTGGGGGGGGGGGGCTCATTTTCTGGTGCTATATTTAATAGTGCTTCTCTGCTATTTATAGGGTTTTCAATGGCTAATTGTTTTGGGAGTGAGCTGCCTGGTGCTTGTCTCTAGTCTGTCTTAGTCTGGAGGCTCAGCTGAAACCTGTCCACCATGGGTGGCCCTGTTGAAATTTGAAATACTAACAGCATAGCTTTCAGCATCACAGCAACACGCAAGTCCTCACAGCACGACAAGCTGGCAGACATGTGTCTTAGACATGGTCATAATGAAATCCTCTGAGCTAGCTGTCTGGAAGAACACGTAAGACCTACATTGCAGGAGTCCTTCCCAGTACCTGGGAGGAAGGAACGCTGCTGAGAGGCCCAGAAGAACCTAAACAGACAGCCCTCACTGGGTTTCCCACTCAGTCTGTCAGCATTAGCTCACACTCTTTTTGTCTAATCCCATTGCTACACAACTGTCCAAGCGTCATTGTCCTAATGCAATGAAATGCCCGTAAAAAACTAAAACGGCAGGATGTAGGGAGCTCCTGGATGAGGAGGAGGCTTACAGGAAGGTAAACCAGAAGTCCTCCATGTGCTGGGAGGGAGGAGCACCCCAACTCCACAGGGACAGAAGCTCCTGTACTTCAAGACCCTTCCAGACCTCACCCTATGTGTCTCTGCATGTGGCTGCTTCTTGTGCCCTTTAAATAAACCAGTAAACATAAGCATCTCCTCGAGTTCTGTGAGCCCCTCTAGCAAATTAATTGAACCAAAAGATGGGATTTTAGGACCCCCAATTTTTAGCAGGTCCATCAGAAGTTCTGGAGGCTCACGGTTGTGATGGGCATATAGGATGGGGGCAGTCTTGGGGTCTGATGCTGCCTCCAGGTAGATAGTGTCAGAATTAGATTAGAGGACACCTGGTTGGTGTCTGCTGCTGAATTGCTTGCTTGCTTGCTTGTGGGTGGGGAGAACCCCCACACTTTTGGGGTCACAGAAGTGACCTATGTGTGAGTACATAGTGGGAGAAAGTGAGTTCAGGCTTGTTTTTTCTCCATAGCATGTCTTCAGAGAAGACCATTTGCCTTCAAGTTGAAACTAACATTTGCCATCTGCAGCTCAGAGCAGATATTAAGACACAAATTGTCCCTAGGAGTCTGGGAAATGACTACTTATCACTCTTTGTTTTCCTTTGTGTTTCTCTGCCGTTACTGAAGGTTTTGGTTTGGGGAGAAAACAAAAACAAAAATAAAAGCAATCTATTTACGCAAACAGAGAGGGAGAGATAAAACTCGGACCTTTTGAAGAGTGGAAAGAAGAAGGCAGAGCGCCTGAGAATATTTCCTTCCTGAGTGGCTGGAGCCCTGAGGGATCCCAGCCTCCTACAGAATTTTTACAGAACCCAGGGAGGCTGGGTGGGTCCTGCTTGTGAAACCTCTACACCCTCCCTCATGCCCACAGCTGCGGCCCAGGCAGGCTCCACAGGAAGGGGAAGTGTACAAGCAGGCAGCTGCCCCAGCGGCTGTGCCCTGGCACTGCTTCACCTCTCTGCCAACCAGGCCTACAGGCTGAGGCTTTGATTGCCACTCACTTAGCACCTCAGGGAACAGGCAGCTTGAGAAAAATGCTTGCTCATCTTGCAGAGTCTTGGCATCTCCCAGTAACACATTCTTACTGACCTAATAGCCCAGTGGCCTGGCAGGGTCCCATGTCATGTTCAGTGATTGGAGTTCTTGCTGTTTCGTGGGCGCCTCCATGTCTGATCTAGTACTTAGTGCAGATCTGGCTTCTTAATTAACTCATGAGCTTCTGTAATATATGGCACATCCACATAGCAGAGAGGCCTGTGCAGGCCTCACTTGAACATTCTGGTTTTTTCTACAAGTTTCTGAGGGGTTGGGGACAACAGTTACCTGGTCTGTTCCATCTGGGACCCCAAATCTAAGCAGTGACTATTGAAATCCAACTGGCCTAGGTGTCTTTCTATAAAAACAGATGTCTCTCATTCCATCTCGAGAGAGGACCTTTTTCTTGGAACTTTGTAAACACAATGACAACACAAAAGTCAGTCTGGAATGACTGAGCTGATACTAGGGGATGAGAACTTCACAAGTGGATTTAAGCAAATGTATGTATATAAGTGGGCTGGGGTTCAGCTTACTTGGTAGAAGGCTGTTCTGTGCTCTCTGAGGCCCTGGGTTCAATCCCCAACACCACAAAAATGGGAAAAGGACCTGGCAGCCCTCGAAACAATCAGCCATTGGAAACCCTATGAATAGCAGAGAAACACTGACACAGTGCCGGCATGGCATAGTGTCGGGGACTGTTTCACTCTGTTGTACACAGGGTTGCTATGAGTCAGACCTGACCTGTGGCACTTAACAACACAAAAATGTACACAAGCAACTGCAAAGTGGATGAAGCGTTTGGCTATTGATGCTAATCCTCTTTCTCTAGGGGACTGAGGAGATCATCTTCATCCTTTTTCTTTTCTCATCCTCTTCTATTGTCTTGGCCTGCTTGATCTTTTCTTTCCTTCATTCCTTCCTTCTTTCCTTCCTTCCTACCTTCCTGCCTTCCTTCCTTTTCTCCTTCTTCCTTCCTTCCTTTCTCCCTTCCTTTCTTTCTTTCTTTCTTTCTTTCTTTCTTTCTTTCTTTCTTTCTCTTTCTTTGTTTCTTCTTTCTTTGCTTGCTTGCTTGCTTGCTTGCTTTCTTTCTTTCTTTCTTTCTTTCTTTCTTTCTTTCTTTTTCTTTCTTTCTTTCTTCTTTTTCTTTCATTCTCTTCCTTCCTTCCTTCTTCCAGTACTAGTTATGAAACCCAGGCCCTTACACATGCTAGCCAAGTGCTCTATGACTGAATCACACCCTCAGCCCCACTATTTATTTATTTATTTATTTATTTATTTATTTTTGCAACGGGATCTAGCTGAATTGTACAGTTTGCTCTGGCTTTGAACTCGTGATCCTCCGGCCTCTGTGTCATGGTGCCTGGCTTATTTTCTTTCTTAACCATCTTCTGTATCTCAAGCTGTCTTCATAATATATTGCTTGCATTAAAATGATTTGCTTTCTTAAAATGGGATTAATAATTGGAGAATTCTCAGTCTCTCCATCAGCAGTTGCTCAAAGTTCACAATAAAGGAGAAAATCTTCAGTAGGTATGTTGAGGAGGTTTATTTTTATCCAGTATGCCTGGTTCTGCTGGGACCCCTTAGGATAACAGAGACTAGCTAGGAGAGGTGGTGTAAGCCTGTAATCCCAACACTTGGGAGGCCGAGGCAGGAGGATCTTGAGTTTGAGGCCAGCTTGGGTTACATAGTGAGAATCTATCTCAAAAAACAACAAAGAAACACACAAACAAAGCAAAAAAAAAAAAAAAAAAAAAAAAAAAAAAATTCCCAACCAGCCAATCCCAACCCACCCACCAACCAAATAAAAGCAAACAGGGACGGACTGCCTTAGCGTCACAGAGCCAGTATACATTAAAGGGTCCTTTCGTTCATGACTTTAGACTTGACCCTCATCTGATAGCTCCACACATTATATTCAGGCTTGTTCTTCTTCAGATTTCTGACCTGGAATTTCTCATGTTTGGCTTCATTTTACCTTTTGTACCAGACATTTGGTCCATGGTTCGGCTCTATTCCTCTTATGGCCACCTTCATAAAAATTCTCTTTCTAGCCTTGTCCCAAAGTTCTTCTTTGGCCCAGATTCCTTTAGGTGGCTTCTTCCAGCCTTATACAATTGAAGAGGAGGACCTAGACACATCCAAGTATCACTGCTCTACCTGTACCCAGGATTAGCTTCTCCCTAGCTGTGCTTCATGCTAGGCCATGCAAAAGTCTCTTTATTGACAAAAGTCACTGATTTTCCACCTTTCCTTTCTCCTATTAGGTATCTCCCATTTGTAGTCATTTGGAATTTTTCAAGAGTGTCTGAGGCTCACAAAAACTACAAGACAGCCTTGACAATTCCCTGATTTGTTGGTCAATTTGGCACCGACACTGACTGGCTGTGTAAATTTGGGTAAGTTTCTTAACATGATAGTTTTTTTTGTGTGTGTGTGTCAGAAAAGTGAGAAGAAAAATTTCTGTATTCATTCATTTTCCAAGGGTTTTATTAAGGCAAAAGAAATAACTCTGACAGTGCCTAAACATTTTGGAAGAAAAGCTTATATAATAAATAGGATGATATCAGTTGCATATAACAGCTAACCATTTTAGATCAACTGAGATAAGTCATGTATTGGATCTCATAACTAAAAACTCCAAGGTTAGCCTCAGGCATTAACTGGCTCACAGAATTTAAAAATTTTGCCAATAACCTGTTTCCTTCTTTTACTCTATCTCTTGGGCCTGTTTTCCTCTATGGTAGATTTCTAGCACACTTTCTTCAGATGTTGAAAGAATTCCAGAGACTCCAGACCATTAGGAACCTTATGCTTGTGACCTCAGAAGAAGGGAAGCTCCTCCTAGTAACCCAACCAAATTTTGAGGGCTCCAATTAGTCCTTGCTTGGATGTCTTGGCAATCCAAGGGGTATAGTACTGTGTCTGGCCATCTAGACCATTTTCCTCACCATAACTTGACTGGCAGACCCACTAGACTTTCCTGAAAGGCAGGCAGAACAGTTTCCAAATGAGGAAATGCAAGCAGACCAAATAACATGTCCACTCTAGGACTGTATCAATCTGAGCAACAACTAATATTATCTCTCTTGCAGGGCATTAGAAATAGTTGAGATATTTTTCAGAACCTCTGATTTTCCAGATCTGAAACAATCAGGATTTAATAAAGATTGTATGAGCTCATTTAATTTTCACAAAGCCTGTTGGGCAAGCATTAGTTCTGCTTTTACAGATAATAAATGCTAAAGTTATTGAGAGGTGGTCAGACACTAAACACTTTGCTAAACTCCCTATGTATACCTCATAAAAATTCTACCAGGGCCTGCATTTATTGAGGTTCTTCATGTTGTAAGCAACAGAAGCCAATTCTGGTTAGCTAAGTTCAGAAAAAATGTACCAAAAGGTTGATAGAGTCATGAATACCCTATCAGAGAAAGAGCTGAACAATCAAAACTTGGAAGGACAGGAACTCATTTTTGCCTAATCTTGTAGGCTCCTTAGAAGGTGGTTTTGGAGATTAATCTTGTACAATCCTAGTGGCTCCTAGTCCCTATTATCTCTATTCCAAATATTACATTCTCAGAAGCAAAGGTCTGATTGGTCTATCCTGGGTCATATATATCCCTGGACCAACAGGTTGAAGGACCCTGTGATCCAGGCATGGCCACTGGGGATTCTAACCTTTATATAACAGCTGTACTCAGAGAGACAAATTCACTATGAGCCACCTGACCAGAAGATAACTGCAACTCCATAATATTATCAGTTGGGATTTTGGCCTACTCAAAAGTAGATAATTGAAGAGCACTTAATAAGAGGATTGAGTGGGAAGAACTTAGGGACAACAATATGAGATGTTTCAGTATCTTGGGGCTAGTGACAGTGGGAGATGTTGCCATCCTAGACCTGAAGGGATAAATGGAAGTAGTGGCTTCTGGAACCTACAGAGAGAGCTATTAGGAGACACTCCCTTGAAATAGCTGTGGTCTTTGGAAGAGGGTCATAGACAGCCCTCAGCAATCCAGCAGTGTGGGATCCAGGAGAATAAACACTCAGATGTCATTCTCCTCCCACATACCTCTCAGGTAGGATTGGAAGTGAGAGGGCAAAGTCCTTGGGTATAGTCTATAAAGCCAGCCTCCTGGGACATGGGCCAGGGTAGAGAAGAACAGAAAGAGGATAGGAAGGGGCAAATAGAAGACAGCCCACACCATAAATCCTAGTTTATGGACGAATAAGGTTTGGAGGAGTTAATGACTTCCTTAGATTTACAGAGGTATTTTGGGGGAAGACTTCGGAACCTGTGCTTTTGACCACAATGCTCTATCACCTCTCAGATGAGGACCCTGAATTCAGACATTAGGTTGGCCACACATACAGCTCAGGTGTATGACTTTATTTCTCTGGTCCCCTGTAAATTCAACTCCTAACTGCAGCAACAAGAGCCCCTAATCCAGCCTCAGAATGGTGCAGAAAGGCTCAGACTTGCTGGTTTTCCTCTAGGCCCACCTCCTGGGATTCACAGAGCCCTGTGGTTTGGAATGTCAGAGGCAGCCAAAGTCAAGTCCAAGCTTCTAGGCACCATACAGACCGTTCTACTCTCCTGTGAGTAAGGATGTGTTTGAGACTTAAACTTCACTTCAGTTAAGCCTGTTTTCTCTCAGTCCTCAGGGGAGCATGCTCAGGATTGGACCATACACTTGTGAGGCCTAACACCATTATCAGATGCCTGTTCATTTCACATAAATAAGCCCATTAGTGCCTCAGCTGTCTGCCCATGCACTTTCCTGCCACTGCGTGGAACCAATCAGTCATGCAGGGGAAAATATCATTAACAATAATGGTTTTATTTACTGTCCTGTTATTTTCCCTCTCTTTGGCTAGTAATATGTAGTCTTTATCATACATTAATTATGTGCTAGGTATTGCACCATTGAACATGGATTGTCTAACTTTATCTTGACAATAAACCTAGGAGGTAGGTAAGATTTTATCCTTACTTTATAGATGAGGAAACTGAAGCTTAAGGTTTAAGTTTGGTGCCTAAGGTGACATCATCATCATAATCATCATCACTATCATCATAATTAGCAGGTCCAAGATTTGAGTCCAGATATATTGGGGATTCAGAGCCAATACCACTTAATCATGAGGCCATTTATATCATGGATGGGCTATATCAATCAGATAAAGACAATGACAAACACTGGTGAGCATATGGAGAAATTGGAATCCTCATGCATTGTTGGTGAGAATGTTATATGGTGCAGCCATTTTGGAAGACAGTTTGAAAGTTCCTTAAAAAGCCAAACAGAGCTCCCGTATGATCTATTGATCTCACTCTTCTTGTTTTTGTCAGGTGCCATCGAGTCAGTGTCTGACTCAGAGCGACCCTACATACAACAGGTGAAACACTTTTGTTAGTGCTTCTCTGCTATTGATAGGGTTTTCAATGGCTGATTGCTTTTTGGGAGTGGGTTGTTGTTGTTGTTGTTGTTAGGTGCCGTCGAGTTGGTATCCGACTCATAGCGACCCTCATAGGGTTTTCAATGGCTGAGTGCTTCAGGATTGCCTTGGGAGTGGATTGCCAGGCCCTTCTCCCATTTTTGCAGTGGTGGGAATTGAACTCAGGGCCTCAGAGACTGCAGTGCAGTGCTCTACCCGCTGAGCTAAATCCCAGCCCTGGGAGTGGGTTGCTGGGTCCTTTTCCCCAGCCTATAACACCTGATATTCCCAGGCAGTCTCCTATCCAAGTACTAACAAGGCCTGACCCTGCTTAGCTTCAGAGATCTGATAGGATTGGACACCATAATGGTATAGCTGCAGGCTTAATCTCACTCTTAGGTATCTATAAAAAAGCAATAAAATATACATCCACATAAAAATTTACATATAACTATTCATGGCAGAATTATTCTTATTAGCTCAAAAGTGAAATCAACCCACATATCCATCAACAGAAGAATAAATAAAAAATGGTGTAGCCATACAATGGTATATTATTCAGTCCTAAAAAATGAATGAATAAATGATTCATATGGATGATTCAGTATGGATGAATCATTTTTTTATTGGAAATTTTTAATGTACAACTTAATGTGTTTCATTCTGACATGCATTTCATTGTGACATTTCCATATATGCGTTTCATTGTACATTGCATAGATAACTTCCCCCTTACCCTCTTGTATACTTCCTCCCCCCATCCCACCTCCCCACCAAAGGCCTTTCTTCCACTTGCATGTCTTTTTGTGGGATTATTTTTCTATATATCTTTGGATCCCAATTATGTTTAAGGTTGAAACTTTTTCTGTAGTGATCTATCTTTTTTACATTGTCAGTAATATTATATGAATTTTCTAGCCCATTTGTATTATTACCATTCTTTGGTATTATTGTTATTATTATAATTATTTCCCAACTATTAAAGTTGGGCTGTTTACTTTGAGGTTGGCTTCTCTCTCACTCCTCATTCCTCCTTGTTCCTAGTATGGATGAATCTTGAAAACATTAAGCTAAGTGAGAGAAAACAGACACAAAAGACCACCTATTGTATGATTTCATTTATCTGAAATATCTAGAATAGGAAAATCCATAGGAGCAGGTAATAAATTAATGATTTCCAAGTAATAAGGGGAGTGGGAAATGAGGCCTGACTGCTAATGGTTACAGGGTTTCTTTTTGGGCTGGTGAAAATGTTCTGAAGTAAATAAAATGTTCTGAAATAAAGACATACAAGTAGCTAGCAAATAAAGGAATTCATTATTTCTTGCTAAACATAACTAATCATCAGGGAAAGACAAGTTTAAAATCACAGTGAGATACCATTTCACATCTGTTAGAATGACCATTACCAAAAAAGATGAACAATAACAAGTTTTGGAGAGGATGTAGGTGAAAGGGAAACTTTGCACACTGTTGGTGGGAGGTAAATTAGTACAGCCATTATAGAAACACCTCAAAAAATTAAACATAAAACTACTATATGATCCAACAATGCCACAACTGGTTATATATTCAAAGGATATGAAATCACTATGTTGAAGAGGTATCTGCGCTGTCATGTTTATTGCAGCACTATTCACAATATCCAAGATATAAAATCCACCCAAGCATCCATCAGCAGATGAATGGATAAAGAAAACATGGTACATATACACAATGTAATACCTTTAAGCCTGAAAGGAGAATAAAATCCTGTCATTTCCAAAAACATGGGTGAACACGGATGACATTGTATTAAGTGAAATAAGCTAGCCACAAAAACCAAATGATTCCACTTATATGTAGAATATAAAAAAGTTGAATTCATACAAGTAGAGAGTGGAATGGTGGTTACTAGAGGCTGGGCAGGTGAGTAGACAGGGAAGGGGAGACACTAGTCAAAGGGTGCAAAGTTTCAGCCATCTAGATAAGAGGAATAAATTCAAGAGATCTATTGTACAATATGGTGACTATCGTTAAAAATAATATATTATAGTCTTGAAAACTGCTAAGACAGTACAGTTTAAGGGCTCTTACTACAAAATATGACAAACATGTAAGGTAATGCATATGTTAATGTTTAGCCATTCTACAATGTATACACAGATCAAGACATCATACTGTGCATCGCACATAAATACAAGCTATACTTGTCATTTAAAATAAATAAGTATGCAAAAACACAGTCAGTTCACAAAAAAACAAAACAAAATTCTCTGTATTTAAATATAAATATTTTTATTGTGTGTGGCTTAGGTGGCTCTTGCCTAAGTGTATTAAATATTCATTTTGCTTTCATCTGAAGAAAGATATTATTCTAGTCTTTTACTTATATTTTTTAAGAGAGGGTGGTGAAAAAGAAGGTCTATCAGGAAAATAACAGTGAATTACGACATATTAAACAACTTCTACAAAGTACTGCAAACAAAAGAAATTTTTAATGGGAGAAAGTCCCAAATATTGGGTCTTACAGAACTGGAAAAGCTGATTTCTTCTAATTCCTAAACAGTAAGAGATGGGAATTATGAAGGCTTGGCATGACAAAGGCCCAAGGAAATGTCTCAGGCGATTAAAATGAATCATGAAAAATACCTAATTTAAGGTGTATTCTAGGTGGCTTCACCATCACTTTGAAAGAGAGGACACTGGGGCAAGAAGGTGAAAGACAAAGCACATTTGGGAAATGTATCCTTTGAAAGTAATCTTGAGCATGGCTATTGGCCAATGGAACTGGCTAGATGTAAACAGTTCAGAAGATTTTCGATTTTTTAAAGAAACAGTAGTATCAAAGAAACCATGAGCCTGTTTAAAAAGCATGAGTCAGTTAGGTAAGCCTTACGGAAACTGCCAGCAGGAAGAAACACATTCTCTTAAGGAAAGTGCTTTCCTAGTTCCCTCTTCATTGTGGCCAAGGAGAATAAGGGCCCAGGAGGAAGCTGCTCAGACAGCCAGCCATGATCCCAGGCACAATGGAGGGGAGAGATCCTCTTCCAGGCTGGGTAGCCTTTACAATGGCTGCTGTACCATAGTGCCTCTATTGTCCAGGCAACAGGAGACAAGCAAAATACCTTAAAGTCTGGCTTTGTTGGAAGACTGCTGTGAAATTGGTGTACCTGCTCTTTTGCGTAGCTCCTTCAGGTGTGGAGAGCTAATAGCCTTGGCATTACTGGTGCTTAATTATTGCACAACAAATTATGAATAACATGGCAAAGAATGGGAATACCAAAGCACTTCATTGTTCTCATGAGGAATCTGTACATGAACCAGGACGCAATCATTTGAACAGAACAAATTAACACTGCTTGGTTTAAAGTCAAGAAAAGTGTACAATAAGACTATTCTTTCACAATACCTCTTCAATCTCTGCACTGAGAAAATAATCTGAGAAGCTAAATTTTATGAGGAAGAATGTGGCATCAGGACTGAAGGAAGATTCATTAATAACCTGAATTATGCAGATGAATAACTTTGTTTACTGAAAGCGAAGAGGATTTGAAACATTTACTGATGAAGGTCAAGGAACACAGCCTTCAGTATGGATTGTACCTCAACATCAAGAAAACAAAAATCCTCACAACTGGGTGTGTAAGCAATTTCATGATAAATGGAGAAAAGATTGAAGTTGCTCAAGATTTTGTTTTACTTGGTTCTACAATCAACACCCATGGAAGCTGTTGTTGTTGTTAGGTGCCATCGAGTCGGTATCCGACTCATAGCGACCCTCATAGGGTTTTCAATGGCTGACTGTTTCGGGATTGCCTTGGGAGTGGATTGCCAGGCCCTTCTCCCATTTTTGCAGTGCTGGGAATTGAACTCGGGGCCTCAGAGACTGCAGCGCAGTGCTCTACCAACTGAGCTAAATCCCAGCCCCACCCCATGGAAGCAGGAGTCAAGAAATCAAGAGACCATTGCACTGGGAAAAGCAGATGCAAAAGACCTTTTTAAAGTGCTGAAAAGTAAAGATGTCACCTTGAAGACAAAGGTGCAGCTAATTCATACTGTGATATTTTCAGTTGCATCATATGATTGTGAAAGCTGGACAGTAAATAAGGGAGACAAGAGAGGAATTGATACTTTTGAATTATGGTGCTGGAGACAATTATTGAATATACTATGGGCTGCCAAAAGAACCAACAGATCCATCCTAGAAGAAGTGCAACCAGAGTGCTCCTTGTAAGCAAGGATAGCTAGACTGCATCTTATATATTTTGGACATGTTGTCAGGAGGGACCAATCCCTGGGGAAGGACATCATCTTTGGGAGAGTGGCGGGTCAATTAAAAAAAGGAAGACCCTCAACTAGATATATTGACACAGTGTCTGCAACAATGGGCTTAAACATAAAAAAGATCATATGCAAGGCACAGGATCATCAGGTCATATTTCATTCTGTTGTACATAGGATTGCTATGAGTCGGACCCAATTCAATGGAACCTAACAACAACAGTTATTGCCCAAATCCTCATGGTTCCCCTCCTTCTCACATCTTTGCAAATACTACCTTTATCAAATTATCTATTAAATCAGTTATCTTTATTTGTTCCTCTATTGATTAATCCACTACTAGTGATGTCCTTAATAGTCCCCCTATTAAATTATCTACTAAATGCTTGATCCTAAGCTGAATGTACCATCTGTTTATTGCTAGGCCCCTACTGATACAAAATCCATTCTCTTGATGGCTCTGGGAGGCCCTTGGGACTCTGGTTCTCAGCAGCCGGCTCTGGAGGTGGAGGATGCAAACAGAGGTTTAAGGAGTGGGTGCCTTTTACTACACAAAAGGAAAGGACATAGAACTCTCATTTCATTAACATACTTTGGGGATCCCTGGTAGGAACTGGTTATCCATTTGGACCTAAGTAATCAGAATGGGTAGAAATTAGATAGATTTGATTTGAAGCAGGGATGGAGTGGTGGTATTAGGAGGTAAGAAGGCTGTATTAAGATCCTAGCCCAGGGCGAGTAACCTCACCTGGGTCCATTCCACTTACTCTGCAGATGGACTGGAAAAGAGGTCAGATTCTGGGGAAGAATGGGTAGTTATCATTGGAGCCCACTGAGGAAGGGGCTGGGTTGGATGGGTGTATCTGGCCTTGCAGCCCCTGTGTGAGGGTACCTTACAAATAGAATGGAAGAATGGAGATGCTTACAAAACAGCTCTAGGAATAAGGACATTCCCCCCAATGACTATCAGAGTGTGCTCACATGGAAGGAATGCTTGGGAGAGACAGAGCTGGAAACACTCAGAAAACACAGGGTCTGGGGGAGGGTGGGCATGAGGAATTTAAAAACAGGATTGTTATAAATTTAATAAATACTGGAAAAGTGACAGGATTTTGGAAAGGTTAATTTTAAATCAGCACTGCCCTGGAGCACTAAATCTGTTTTTATTTACCCAGGCCATGTGGAACTTCCTGTTAGGAATTTATACACATCAGAAAACCGAGCTTTCATTGTGTAAACTTAACAGGAGGTCTAATCACAAATATGTAAGAAAAATAAAGTAGAGGAAAAATGACTCAGGTGTTCCTGCAAATTCTCCTAGGGCCTTTGCACATGCTGTTCCCAATGAGTGGAGGCTTCTCCTTCCTCAGAATCTACAGAACATTGTTGTTGTTTTTTTTTTGTCTGTTTGTTATGCTCTGATAAGGCTCTTGTACTTTTCCTTCTCAGCTCTCACAGTTTGAAGTCATGTTTTCCAGTGGTTGTTTGAGCGATGTCCTGTGTTGCTTGCTAGCTGACAACCTTCATGAAGGTAAGAGCTAGACTTTGCTCTTCATTGTTACTCTTGGATTTAGTGCTTGACCCCTGCTAGATGCTCACTAGACACTTCATGGATGATAGCATACCTGAAGGACTTTTAAACCATGTCAAGTTGAGATTTGCTTCCCAAGTAAGAGAAGGAGGCACAATATTTAACCTTGGTAAATTTGGAGCTATGTTGCCTGCATTTCTCTGTGTAAAGACTATTTTCTGATACTGCCCTAGTAGGAGGAAGTGGATGACTCCTGCATGGTACCTGCATACATCAAGACTTGTATGCAGGCATATAGGTGAGGAAGGCTAGTAAAGACTAATCGGATCACAGCTTCTCTTGACAGTAGGAGAGGCACCCAGCATCTCTGATTTCCCTGAAATTGCCAAAAGATTTTCATTTCATTGGAGACTTTGGACCTTGAGGTACTTGCTACAACTGTGCAAATACCATGGTGAACTGAGGCAAGCTTGGAGAAGTTCAGAAGTGTGAAGACATCTCCTTTGCTACACTGCACTGTATTGATATTTTTCTTTGCTTTCTTTGATGTGAGATTCTAGACCTTGTGAAATCAAGTTGACCATGGAAATCAATCATGGTTATATCTGGAAAGGAAGGCTATGCTTGGTGAAGTTATATGTGGCAAAAGGAATACTAATGCCACTAGTTAGCAATGTTGTAGAGCAGCGTGGAGTGGCTGATGAGAAAGGTGATATGATGGCTTTGTTAAAAGATGTTTGCCTCAAGAGCTCTGACTTTGATTACCCATCCATCACTTCCTCCTTCTTCCTCCATGAAACATGGATGTAATGGCTGAAGATTTAGCTACTGGATCTTCCTTAGCCAAGAGAGAAGGACTTCTAGTGCTTATAAAGGTGAGGGCTACACTTGAGGGAATGACAGAGGGGTGGCTGGAATGAATTTGAGGGTTTTGTGAAGCAGCTCACAATTTTCAATTCCTGATTCCTGACAGAGTTGTTTGTTTGGTTTTTTTTTTCTTTTTCCTTGTTTAGATCATTGTTCTTTCAGGTCGCGGCTACCCTTGTTGTTGTTGTTAGGTCCAACTCATAGTGACACTATGTACAAGAGAACAAAATGCTACCCAACACTGTGCCATGCCTAGCACTATTGTCAGTGCTCCTCTGCTATTCATAGAGTTTTTGATGGCTGATTGTTTTGGGAGTGGGCTACCAGGCCCTTTTCCCAAGGCTACAGCACCTGGTATTCCCAGGCAATCTCCCATCCAAGAACAAATCAGTTTGATCTTGCTTAGCTTCCAATATCAGACAAGATCTGACTCCAGGGTGGTATGGCTACAGACCTGTTACCCTTGCCTGAACCTAATTCCAATGACTCCATTGGGAAATGCTAAATTATTAATAGACCACAAGAACTCACCCTGTTTACTTAGAAAGAATCTGCATGGAGTTTGAGCAGGAATTACCTGGAATGTGAGGTTGACAATAAATATTCTGGCGCTCATCTTTTGGGTGCAGTTGACAGGTGATAGGTAACAGTGACTTCTAACTGATTCATTTCTCCTTCACAAAGACTCATTCTTTAGTCAATTTATGAGCTGTGGAAATTATCGCCTACCCTGAGCTGTTTGGGACACACGCAGTATTCTCCGGCTTCTGAGGACTAGATGGAGCTCTGTGTTACATCCTCACTCCTCCTTATGTGCTTACGCTCTTTCCCTGGCTCTGCTCCTCTCCTCCCTGGGCCTGGCCAGCGTGGAATCTAATTCTTCCTGTTCTAGGGGAACAGAGCAGCTCTGTATCACTTTGCCTGAAGGGTTGGGGGTGGTTGGATAGTTAATAAAGAGCCATCTGTCCTGTCCTGTTCATGCTTAACGATGCAAAGAAGTGGTGGAGTTCTGAAATAACGTAAAAAATTTGTTTTTATTTTCGAGTTTTTGGTTTTTTTATTCTTTTGATAGTTTTTTGTTACAGTAAAACATAGTTAAGATAAAATTTGCCATTTTAATGATTTTACATGCACAATTAGTTGAACTCACTATCTTGTACAATCATCACAATTTTTTTATTTTTTATTTGTGGGACTGTTTTGTTATGCAGTCCAGGCTGGCCTTAAACTCTCAATTCTCCTGCCTCAGCCCCCACATGCTGAAATTATAAGTGTGCTACCATGCCCAGCTCTCATCTCTATGTTTTAATTTTTGATTTCCTGCATCAAACTCTTAAGCAGAGTCCTTGTGCCCTACCCAGAGGTGTTACAGCTGTTGTTGTTGTTAGGTGCTGTTGAGTTGGTATCCGACTCATAGCGACCCTCTGTACAACAGGGGAAACACTATTGCCATTGCTTCTCTGCTGTGCATAGGGTTTTCAATGGCAGATTGATTTTTGGGAGGGGGTTGCCAGGTCCTTCTCCCAAGCCTACAGCTTCTGTTGTTCCCAGGTGGTCTCCCATCCAGGTACTAACCAGGCCCGACCCTGCTTAGCTTCCAAGATCTGACGGGATTGGATGCCACAGGACTACCACTGCAGGCGTTACAGCCTTAGTGAGACCATAAAGCTCCTTCTTAAAGAACAGAAATTCAGGAACTTGGAAGCTGTGCTTCTCTTTGGTACAATTGAAGCTGGCCCTCCTTCACATGTTCTTGGTTGAATCTGCAGAGCTGTGGATGTATTGGATGTTGATGTTCCTGTGAAGGACTGATGGTGGCCAGCCTTTTAGAGCCTGCCACTCAACTGGGAAACAAATACTATGAGATAGGACAGCCTTTCACCCTATTGCTCATTGAACAGTTGGGTGGGCAATTCTGAACCAAGCATAAGGAAGAGGATGGCCTGGAGCTGGGAATGTTAGAAGATATAGCCATGGAGGAATCTTGGGTATGAGTCTAGCCCAGGTGTGTGTGTGTGTGTGTGTGTGTGTGTGTGTGTGTGTGCGCGCGTGCGCGCGTGTGCGTGTATGTGTGTGTGTTGGGGGAAATGGGGTGACCACATCTCTAGGAGACAGAAGTCATAGCTTTGTATGAGTTCTGCTTTGTCTACCACCTCACTGCTTCCAAAAATTATAGAGAGCTACATTAGAATTAGACATCTGAGTTTCAAATCATAAGGCAAGATCAAAAAAGAGTTGAGGGCAGATGATTTGAGGGAATTCTGATTATGCGTTAAATGTGCAAGGCTGTCTGAGGCTGTGATTCCCACCTATGAAAAGTCAATAGTAGTCTTACCAAAATGGAGTACTTGTGTTGCCTAAGGTGATCCTATTTTTTTTGGACACAACTATACTTTATTGTTGTTAGGTACTATCGAGTTGGGTCCCAGTCATAGAGACCCTATGTACAACAGAATGAAACACTACTAGACACTGCAATGCACTTGATCTTTTTTATGTTTAAGCCCATTGTTGTAGCCACTGTGTCAATTCATCTAATTGAGGGTCTTCCTTTTTTTCATTGACCCACCACTCTCCCAAACATCATGTCCTTCTCCAGGGATTAGTCTCTCCTGGCAACATGTCTAAAATACATAAGACACAGTGTAGCCATCTTTGCTTCAATGGAGCACTCTGGTTGCACTTTGTCTAGGATGGATCTGTCTGTTCTTGTGGCAGCCCATGGTGTATCCAATATTTGTCTCCAGCACTACAATTCAAAAGCATCAATTTGTCTCCTGTTTCCCTTATTTGCTGTCCAGCTTTCACAAGCATATGATGAAACTGAAAACACTATGGTATGAGTCAGACACACCTACATCTTTATTTTTTTTGGTGGTACTGGGGGTTGAACCCAGGGCCTCGTGCCTGCATGCTCTGCAAGTGCTGGACCACTGAGCTGCACCCTCAGCCCATTTTTTTACCTTTTGAGACAGGGTCTCGCTAAGTTATGCAGACTGCCTCTGGTCTTGAACTTGCGATCCTCCTGTCTCTGCCTCCCGAGCCGCTGAGATTACAGGCCTGCGCCACCACGTCCAGCTTCACACCTACATCTTCAATGTGACATCTTTCCTTTTCAACGCTTTAAAGAGGTCTTTTGCAACCACCTTTCCCAATGCAGTGTATCTTTTGATTTCTTGACTGCTGCTTCCATGGGTGTTGATTGTAGAACCAAGTAAAGCAAAATATTGGTCAACCTCAATCTTGTCTCCGTTTATTATGAAATTGCTTACAGACCCAGTTGTAAGGATTTTTGTTTTCTTGATGTTGAGGTGCAACCCATAGTGAAGGCTGTGTTCCTTGATCTTCATCAGTAAATGTTTCAAATTTTCTTGATCTTCATCAGTAAATGTTTCAAATTCTCTTGATCTTCATCAGTAAATGTTTCAAATTCTCTTCACTTTCAGAAAGCAAAGTTGTGTCATCTGACAGACAGACAAATGGGAATAAATTATTTTTTATTAGTGTATATTAATTGCACAAAATAGTGGATTTCTTTCTTTCTTTCTTTCTTTTCAATACTGTAGCATTGAACCTGGGGCCATGCACATATTTCCCAAGTGCTCCGCCACTGGGCTGCACCTTCAGCTCATTTTTTATTTTTTATTTTGAGACAGGGTCTGGCTAAATTATGCAGACTCCCTCTGGCCTCAAGCTCACAATCCTCCTGCATCTGCCTCCTGAGTCTCTGGGATTACAGGGGTGAGCCACTGTGCCTGGCTATCATAATGGATTTCACCATGACATTTTCATACACGTATATAATGTACTTTGATCATATTTACCCTCTCATTGCCCTTTCTTGTTCCCTTATTCTGGTCCTGCTGGTCCCCTTCCTTTTCCTAAATAGTCTTTTTCTATTTTCATGTCTTTTTTTAAAAAATCTAAATTACACATATGACAAGAAACATGTGATATTTGTCTTTTTTTTTTTTTTTTTGTACTGAGGGTTGAGCCAGGGCCTTGAGCCTGTGTGCTTTGCAAGTGCTGGACCACTGAGTGGCACCTTCAGCCTATTTTTTCACTTTTTTGAGACAGGGTCTTGCCAAATTACACAGACAGCCTTTGGTCTCGAACTTGTGATCTTCCTGTCTCCACCTCCCCAGCTGCTGGGATTACAAGCATGCGCCACTGCACCTGGCACTGATATTTGTCTTTTTGAGTCGATTTTATTTCATTTAACATTACGATCTTCAGTTCTATCCATTTTTCTATAAATGATGTAATTTTTTTCTTCTTTATGGATGAAATAAAACTCCATTTTGAAGCCAGCCATGACAACATATGCTTGTAATCCCAGCACTGGAGAGGCAGAGGCAGGAGAATTGCAGAATGATGCACATTCGAGGCCATTGTGGTATACATAGTGAGTTCTGGGCCAGCTGGAGCTATATACTGAGATCCAGTCTCAAAAACCCAACCCAACCCAACCCAAACCAAACACAATCACAACAACAACTCTCCATTTTGTGTATATATGCCACATTTCCTTTATCCACTTATCTGATGAGCTCTTAGGCCAGTTCCATAACTTGGCTGTTGTGAATAGTGCCACAGTAAACATGGGTGTGCACGTATCTCTATTTTATGCCAACTTAAATTCCTGGGGGAAGGTACCCAAGACTGGTATAGCTGGATCATATGGTAATTCTATTTTTTTTTTTTTTGAGGAACCTCCATACTGATTTCCATAGTGGCTGCACTAATTTACATACCCACCAACAGTGTAAAAGGATCCCTCCACCCCACATCTTTACCAGCATTTGTTGTTTGTTTTCTTGATGTCAGCCATTCTGTCTGGGGTGAGATGCACTCACAGTGTAGTTTTGCTTTCCATTTCCTTGATGACTAAGGATGTTGAACATTTTTTCATGTATTTATTGGCTATTTGTATTTCTTTTGAGAACTATCTATTTGATTCATTTGCCACTTACTGATTAGATTATTTGTTCTTTTAGTGTTTAATTATGGGAGAAGGGCCTGGCAATCGACTCCCAAGGCAATCCCGAAACAGCCATTGAAAACCCTATGAGGGTCGCTATGAGTCGGATACCGACTCGATGGCACCTAACAACAACAAGTGTTTAATTCGTTTTGAGTTCTTTATATATTCTGAATGTTATTTTTTGTTGTTGTTAGATAAGTAGCTGGGAAAAGTTTCTCCCATTCTATAGGCTAACTCTTCCTAACTCTGGCAATTTTTCCTTTGCTATGCAGAAGCTTCTTAATTTCATGCGATCCCATTTGTCAATTGTTGTTATTTCTGGAGCTATTGAGAGTTCTTTTTAGAAAGTTGTTGTTTATGCCTATATCTTTTAAGTATTTCCCCTATGTTTTCCTTTAGTAGTTTCAAAGTTTCAGGTCTTACATTAAGGTTTTTGATCCATTTTGAATCAATTTTTATACAAGGTGAGAGGTAGGGGTCTAGTTTCATTCTACATGTGGATACCCAGTTTCCCAGCACCATTTGTAAAAGAGACTGTGTTTTAGTGGGTTAATTTGTGAATTCTCTGTTTTATTCCAATGCTCTATGTCTGTTTTTGTGCCAATACTATGTCTGATTTTTTTTTTTTTGTCACTATGGCTCTGTTGTATGATTTGAAATCAGGTATTGTGTTTTTTCCAGCATTATTCTTTTTGCTCAGGATTGCTTTGGCTATGTGGAATTTTTTGTAATTCTATATGAATTGTAGGATTTTTTTCCCTATTTATGTGAAGAATGTCATTAGAATTTTGATGGTGACTGCATTGAATCTATAGATTGCTTTTGGTAACATAGCCATTTTCACAATAGTAATTGTGCTGATCTGTGAATATGGGAGGTCTTTATATTTTATAGTATCTTCTTCAATTTATTTCTTCAGTATTTTATAGTTTTCATTGTAGAGGTGTTTCACTTCTATGGTTAGGATTATTCCTAACAATAGGTAACCACTTCTATGGTTAGGATTATTCCTAGGGGTGTGTGTGTGTGTGTGTGTGTGTGTGTGTGTGTGTGTATGTATGTATGTATTTGAAGCTGTTGTGAATGGGATTGTTTTCCTGATTTCTTTCTCAGCATGTTCAGTATTGGTACATAGAAATATTACTGACTTTTGTATGCTGACTTTGTGTACTGTTACTTTGCTAAAAATGTTTATCAGGTCTAAGAGTCTTCTGGTGGAGTCTTTGGGTCTTTTAAATGTAGGATTATATCATTTGCAAATGGGGTTAGTTTGGCTTCTTCCTTTCCTATTTGTATTCCTTTTATTTCTTTTTATTTAGTTATTTCTCTGGTCAAGTATTCAAGCACAATATTAAATAAGAGTGGAGGAATGGACACTCTGGTCTCATTCCTGATTTTATAGGAAATGCTGTCAATTTTTCCCTTTTTGTATAATGTTGACTATAGGTTTGTCACATACAGCCTTTATTATGTTGAAATATGATCCTACTCTTCCTAGTTTCTTTGGGCTTTTATCATCAAGGGATGTTGAATTTTTTCAAAGGCTTTTCTACATATGTTGAGATGATTATGTGATTTTTGTCCTTGAGTCTATTTATGTGCTGTATTATGCTTATTGACTTGCATATATTGAACCATCCTTGCATCGTCTAGGGTGATCTTACACAGAATCCTGGAGGGAAGGCAGACACAACAGGGCATTCTTGGATGGGGAAGGGGACTACAAATTCCAAGACTTCAATTTGATTACAGAAACCATATGCCTGTCAGGCAAGTATGCTTTGGGGAGTTCATCCTGCACTGTGCCCTCAAACTAAGGAGATAGTATTTTGTGGTCATATGCTGTGGGCTCCAAGCCTCAATCCCCACTCATTGGCCCTCCTTCACTCCAGTCCAGGGAGGCAGAAGAGACTGAGGTCCCTCTAACCCAGTCCTACTATTGAGCTGTCTCATTGTTCCTTCCTAGTCTCCTTGTGGTGCTCAAGACTCCACTTTCCTGCAACAATCCTGAGAACATGTGCTCTGTGACTAGGGCCTACCTCTCATCCACGGTAATTTTCAAAATGCTCGTCTTTTAATGTCTCCCTTTGAGAACCCCATTTCACAAAAAAGGAACCAACTCTTAAAAGTAAGGGCACCTCTATGCCCACTGTGAATTAGACTCCAGGTTGCTTAGCTCCAACTGACTACATAGAGTTAAAGTCATGGGGAGAAAATTAGCCTTGAACCAGTGTGTGTGAGGGAAGACGTAGACTCATTATACCACAGCATCTAAGGAGGCTTTGATGTCTTTCCATTCCAGGAGCCAGGACAGCTGCCCTGGATACTTTTCTTTTAGTCACCATATGCTCCTGCTGCCCAATTTCTGCCCTGTTGTCAGACCATATGTTATGACTTCAGTCCACTCAATTAGTAGCAGTCCCCAGGGCACACTGGGTTGAGAACTAGCTGGATTTACAGAGACACTGCCAAAGCATTCTCTGAAGCAGAGCCCTTCCCTTGCTGCCTTCTGGGGGAGGAACAGGGGACTGTGCAAGAAGGCAGGGATACTGGGCATTTGGAGTGTGCCACACCTATCTTCAATGTGTGTATGTGCATAATGGAACAACTATCCAGAGGGGAACATCAGTGTGTGTTTTTGGGGAAAAGTGGGGACAAGTGACTCCTGGCTTCCAAAAATGCTTGAAATAGCCCTAGGCCCCTGTTGTATCAGAAGTCACTAGAGTGCTGTTGGAGGTGTCCCACAGATCTTCTCCCAGGTGCTCTCCAAGGCATTCAAAGGTCTCAGTGAGTGGAAGGAACTTCAGGTAGATTGGAGGAGAGGAATCAATGATGTAGAATACCTGCCCCTGGTGACAAAAGTGCAGGGGAAAAAAAAAAAGACGGGTGTGGTGCTGCCATTGGAGCAGGTGGGAAGGCAAGGTATGGGAGAGGTGGTGGTACAGGCAGACACTAGCTAGCCGTTGCTCACATTGAACTGAGGCAATGGAAGGATGGATTAAATCAGTGCTCTTCAAAGAGGGATATGTAGAGTGATCCACTATAATGTGAAATAAAGATTATAACCTCTATATCTATTTTTTGGTCTAAAAATCTCTACCAATATTTGCTAAACAGATTTGCCCAGGTGCCCTAGCTCAGCCTGTGCATCAGGTATCCATGTTGTGCATTGGCAGTGAGTGTGGAGTTTCTACAACACGGAGGAGGAGGACTGGGCACCTTGCTAGTCCTATTGCTTCCAAGTATAGTACAAGGTCTTAGAAATACTTGTATCCCAGGATACACAGGATAGACAGATTATCCTATGATTTTGGCTGAGCCTGGTGGTGCACACCTATAATTCTAGTGACTCAGGAGGCAGAGGCAGGAGGATTGCAAGCTGGAGGCCAGAAGCAGCCTATGTAACTTAGTGACACCTTTTTTCAAAATGTAAAAAAATGGACTAGGGGTGTGGCTCAGTGGTAGAGCACTTGCAAAAGCATGTGTGAGACCCTGGGTTCAACTACCCTATATCACACACACACACACATATACACACACACAAAGTATACTATGATTTTGCATAAACTGTTCTCATAAAAGGGATAAGTGGTTTGAAAAGATTCTTGTAAAGGAATATATTTACTGAAAAACAATATGGACGGTGCAAGCAAAAGCAAACTCAGAGCAGCAGCGGAACTAACAAATTACTTCTGCTAATATGAGATCCAGTCAGGTCAGATCTGACAATGGAGCTGACCAAGAAATTCAAACTTACAAAAAAGACAACTTGAGATACGGACTCAGATGACTATATACTGGCTCTTGAGGTATTAACTAACAATAATATAAACATGCCATCATGATCAGCAAGATATGTAAATTCTATAAACTCAGTGCATAGAAACAAACCTCTGCATTTTTTTTAGGGATTTTCCAAGCCATGCAATATTGAGTTGTGTACTTTTGTGAAATATTACTAAATGTAATGAAAATACTTAGAAATCTCTTTTGAGGCTCTTATTTAATAGTAAAAGGCAAAGTGTCAGCAAACATCATTGGGAAAAAACAGCTGTTTGCCATGGTTAAAGTGGCCAAATTAGTACAGAGAGAAGACAGCAACACATAAAAATATATTATGTTGAAAGACACACAGAAAACATTGTGGAAGGATTAGAGAAAAGGACTTAGGACACATGGCATGTTAGAGAGGTTTTCTACGGGCTTGGATGCAAGTTGTATGTCTTTGCCATATTTTTTAATGATAACATTCATGAAGAAACACTTTAATATTTTCTGCGATCTACTAAAATAAGCCTGCTGCCGTGCCAGGGGGCGTCTGATCCTGTCAGATCCCAGAAGCTAAACAGAGTCTCGGGCCTGGTTAGTACTTGGATGGGAGACTGCTTGGGAACACCAGGTGCTGTAGACTTGGGAGAAGGACTCAGCAAGCTACTCCTAAAAATCAACCCGCCATTGAAAACCCCATGAATAGCAGAGAAGTACTGACAATAATGTTTTCCCGGTTGTACGTTGTAGGGTCGCTATGAGTCAGACACAGACTCTACAGCACCTAACAACACTAAAATAAAGATATGTTCACAAGAATGAATGACTTATTTAGTAAAGCCTGCTGTGATTTTTATGTATGATACTAAGTTCTAGCATATTGGCTGCCCTGTGTGGAACATAAAACTGAGGGTTGACATATGAAACTCATCAATCACTTTATCCAGTTACAAACTACGACAATAAAGTTGAAGCTAGATGAGCACAAACTCAATAATATAGTTTATTAAAAAAATCCTTGCAAACACAATGGAATCTCTATAATACTTTATAATGAAATGTGGAATGAGACTAAAAATTCTATGACTCAGAGGTTTCCTAATTATCTCAGGGCAAAGATCTTGAAAGTTGTAGGATTTAAGTTGAAATTTGTGTGTGTGTGTGTGTGCGGTTCTGGGGGTTAAACCTAGGGCCTTATGCACCCTTAGCAAGCTGCTCTACCACTGATCTGAGACCCCAGCCCATTTTTAACTTTTTATCTTGACACGGGGTCTTGCTACCTCTGGTTTCGAATTTACAATCCTGCTGCCTCCACCTCTTGAGTTGCTGGGATTATAGGAGTGTGCCACCACACCGAGCTTTAAAGTTGAATTTCTTTAACAAAACGATAAATGTTTCAAGTTTGTTGGCCTCTGCTCTGTTGGCTGTGAATGTTTGTAAGTGTGCTACAAAGAAGAAAGAGCCCCCCCAACACACTCACATCCACACACTCACTATGTCCTTTCAGGTAAAGATGGTATTTTATTAATGAATTGAGGAAAGAACTATGCTTTAAAAGGATCATGTCATGGGAAAAGCACTTCAAAAAGTGGCGTTTGGACTGTTTCCATTATCATGTTATTTTAATGTCCAAATGAAATGTATCAGTCTCATCCTTACCCTCACTATCATAATCTGCAGTTTAGAAGCATACTTTAAAACCTCTTTTACAAACTGGGCGCTGTGGTGCACGCCTGTAATCCCAGCGGCTTGGGAGGCGGAGGCAGGAGGATCACAAGTTCAAGACCAGAGGCAGTCTGCGTAATTTAGCTAGACTGTCTCAAAAAGTAAAAAAAAAATGGGCTGGGGTGCAGCTCAGTGGTCCAGCACTTGCAAAACATGCAAGTGCGAGACCCTGGGTTCAATCCCCAGTACCGAAAACAAACAAACAAAAAACACCTCTTTTACAATCTTTCAAATGTACAGTCTCAAGGTTTTTTTAAAAAATCCTATTTGTTAGAAATATTTGCAAGAACAATTGACGAAAACCTCACTGAGAATGTTGGCTTCATGGACAAAAAGAGCTTTCCTGTGGAATTCGCAAAATTGGAAAATTGGTAGATGGGATTTAAACAGTGAGCATTATGGGTTAGTAAGTGCAGTCCAAGATAGAATTCTATTTATCTTTATGGGATATCTTTTGTTTTTAAATAACAATAGCCACTAGAACAAAGTGTTGACATTAATTGAACTTTTTTTTTTTTTTTTTTTGTGGTACTGGGGGTTGAACCCAGGGCCTCGCGCTTGCATGCTTTGCAAGTGCTGGACCACTGAGCTGCACGCCTAGCCCATGTATTTTACTTTTTTGAGAAAAGGTCTCACTAAATTACACAGACTACCTCTGGTCTCTATCCTCCTGCCTCCGCCTCCCCAGCTGCTGGGATTACAGGTGTGCACCACTGAGCCCGGCAACATTAGCTGAATTTAGCAGCATATTTTCTTGTCTCATAAAATATTAACTAAGATTTAGTAAAAGCATTTTAAAGCATGCCTCTCTCACTAGATTATTGTGAACAACTTCAAAGTAAAAAGAAAAAAGATACATTGTACCATTCATTAAAAATAATGTAATTTAAAATGTTTGATCTAGCCAGGCATGGTGGTTCACCTATAATCCCAGGGACTTGGGAGGCACAGAAGGATTACAGGTTCGAGGTCAAAGGTAGCCTGCCTAATTTAGCAAGACTCTGTCTCAGGATAAATAAAAAAAGGGGGCTGGGGGTGCAACCCAGTGGTAGAGGACTTGCAAAGAATGTATGAGGCCCTGGGTTCAATCCCCAAGTGCTGCAAAAAAAAGTGCCATCTTCATCACATCCTTTAACGATTTTTAGTATGTTTTATAACATACCAACATAGTCTCATGTGCATATCATTTATAAATAAATAAATCATAAATGTCAGGATAGGAGGTAGAAGAAATAAAACTTAGTTCTTGAGACAACTATGTGAAAGCAGTTGGCACAGTGAGGGTATTCAGAGGCGCTCACTTTTGAATAATCCCCTCCCCTTTGGTGACTATTCTGATGAAGGGGACACCAAGTCAAAGAAGGCGCCCAAAGGTGGGAGTGGGCACGTGGTGGTTGCATTCACCAAGGCATTTTGTGGGGGGCAGTTAGGAGTTTGGGCCTAGGAACCTCTAGTGGAGATGTACCCAGGAGTTTACCATCTGCAGCCTGGAGCATTCTGGGCATGAGATGAAGTTCAAGAGTCATTAGCAGGCAGGAGGTGGTTAAAACCATGGGAGTAGCAGAGACCCTAAGAGTGGGCCAGCGGAGTGAGCAAAGGAGCCGGCAGAGTGAGACCCCAGGGAACAGCACTGTGAAAAGGGAGGCCACAGAGGCCAGGAAGCCACCAGCCTCCGAGTGTGTGCGTGTGTGTGTGTGTGTGTGTGTGTGTGTGTGTGTGTGTGTGTGTGTGTCTGTCCCCAGGCTGGGGCTAACTTTGCAAACCCTGTTCTCCAATAGTTCCAGCAAGGAAGGTGTAGTCAGCAGGCTCAAAGGCTGAGAAGAGGTGAGCAAGGGAGGCTGTAAGGCACCCACTGGCTTTGGCAACGAGAAGGTCATTCTGGACTTTGTGGGGCGGGCATAGAAGCCAGGCAGCCAAGGGCTGAAGAGCGAGTGTGTGTGGGTTGGGAGACACGGGGGAGGTGATCCAAGTGACCAGACTGACACCTGGGAGAAAACCGATGCTAGCAGGTCGGCTCAGCTACAGGCAGTAAGTCACATGCGTGGGGGCCGAGACTCCCAAAATTTCACCTTGGGAAAAGTCCTGGCGGGGAGCAGGGGCGGGTGGAGGTCAGGCAAACCCCAATACCAAGGAGAGTGGTGTTGGAGGCCGGCTGGTGGCAGCGGAGGCGAGGTGCAGGGATCCTGGCTGGCATCTGACCCTGGGCTGTGTTGCGGGGCCCCGCGGAGCCCAAGGAGTGCGGGGCGCGCTTCCGGCCGAGAGACAGGGTAGCCGCCGCGCCCTGGCGCTTTCAAGATTCCTGTTGGCAGCGCGGGCGGACGCTTCAGGTAGCAGCGAACAGGCCTGGCTGGCCTACCTGCGCGCTCTGCTCCCCGCGCCGCGTTCCCCGCCTCTTCTCCGCTCCGTGCCCAGGTCGGGCAAGGCCAGGGTGGGGCGCCGCTCGCCCGCGCCTGCCTGCGAGGCGGCCCTCGCTTCTCCGGCTTGGGCCCCCCTAGGGCTTCGGTGCAGAGGCTCCGAGCTGCGCCTTGGCCAAGCTCAGTCCCCGCCCCTGCTGCGGGCGCGCGGCGGGCTCCTGCCCGGCGCTAGCTGGGAGCGCGGCCCGGCCCGGCCCGACCCGGCCCTGCTGCCTCGCGTGCTCCACAGCCCCGCCCGGAGCGCGCGCTGTGCGCCCTGCCCAGAGCGTCACCTGCGCTCCAGCCCTGCAGCCGTCCCCTCCGGCCAGTGGCATGGCCCTGTCTTCTGAACCTGGTGAGTCCGCGCGATGCTGCACTGCTGACCTTGGGGCCTGCAGCCCATGGCCGGAGTCCCGAATGCTCCTGGGTGGGGACCTCGGCTTGCGGCTTCCTAGCTCACAGAGGGGGCTCGTCCCCTGCCTTGCCTTTGCCTATACTCCTGTCCCCGACTCCGTTGGGTGGTCTGGGCTCCAGAAGCAGGTGAGCAAGAAGCATCCTATCTTCTTGGGGGCCTACGTTGAATTCTCAAGATTTAGGGAAATTAAGGGACTTAAGCGCCCTGACAAGTTTCTAGGTTCTTGAGATTTGCTGGATGTGGTCATCGGAGGTGGTCTTCTACCTCCCCAGCAGGGAGATAGATAGAATGATAGGGTGCCTGAGATGCTCATCCTTCCCTTTTTGGCTTTCTCTGGTTAAGGGGAGGTGCATAGCTTTGCACTCTCATCGTCTGCTTTCTGCCCTTCAACTTCCTGGTAACTGCTTTGCCAGCAGAGCTGCTCATGGCTGGTGTGGGCTGCCAGAGGCCCCTGATGTGAGTTTGGGAGGCTATTGTTGTTGTTAGGTGCCTTTGAATGGGCTCTGACTCACAGAGACCCTATGAACAACGGAACAAATCACTCCCCACACTGTGCCAGGCCTGGGACTATTGTCAGTGGTTTTCAATGGCGGATTGTTTCAGGAGTGGATTGCCAGGTCCTTCTCCTTAGCCTGCAGCACCTGGTATTCCCAGGTGGTCTCCCATCCAAGGACTGACCAGGCTGACCCTGCTTAGCTTCAGAGATCAGGCAGGATCTGATGCCAGCGTGCTACGGCTGCAGACTGAGAGGCTATGAAATAGGAAAGACTTGCTAACTAGAGTGTCATTTCCCCAAACTGTATGTGGCTGGAAGCTTTCTGATGACAAAAAAGCAAAGAAACTGGGTGAAAGTTGACAGCACTAGGAGGGATTTGAGCATGGGCCCAGCCCTCATTGGCTGTCCCTCAGGATGAGGTGACCAACATTTGGCCATCTTCAGGGAAAAGCTGGAGGCAACTGGAGTTCTTGGACGAGAAATTCCTGTGGTTGTGAAGCATCAGTGCTAAGTGGTAGTGGAGCCACTAAGCCAGGTGGACAGTGCTTCTGCCAGCTCCTGCCTCTCCCAGTGTTGACAGCAGGTTTGGAGTGGTTGACCTTGGATGGCTGTAACTCAGAGGGGCCTGGCTTGCTCAGAAGATGCTAATAGGGCTCTTCCCTCTCTAGGAATAATGGCTCTGTGTGGGTGTGTTGCTGCGGGACACTTTGACATCTTGGTCACATCCTTGGCCCAGCCTCAATCCTTCTAGATTCTGGCTAAGGGGTGAGCAGCTCTCAATTATATCAAGAAGTTCTTTGAGATATGAGTTTTGTTTTTTTGGCCCTTACACTTGCTAGATCACTCTTCAGATGGCCTCAACACCAATTCCAGATTTTAATTATGTCATCAGCAGATAAAATGTAGACTTAGGGGTAAGCAGGGAGATACTTTTCTCTCTTAAAGCTACTCAATGGCTGTTCTGGTTCTTCTACTGAGTATATTAATCTCTTTGTTCTTCCACATGGTGGTTGCAGTCCTAGGACAAGAAATAATGGCTTTATCTTTTGATATACAGTATGAGGAACTCACGACGGCATAGGAGGGTGGGCTTATGGCTGGAGTCCCAGCTGTGCAAGAAATAGCATTCATAGAGGAGATGGCTGTTTCTTCTTCTGATCATATTTACATGTAAACATGGTTCCTTTTCCTGAATCCAGGTAGGAAATTGGGAAAGTACCAGGCCAATAGTGGTAACTAATAAAATAATGTTCAATTAGAGGATTCAGTGTCCATATGAAATTTCATATTCATCTTCTCAATTGGACTATCTTGTATCTGATATCATAATGATGTTGACAGATAATACTTATAAGGCATATACCCTGCTGGGTACTGTGGCTCACACCTGTAATCCCAGTAACCGGTAAGGTGGAGGCAGGAAAATTGCAGGTTTGAAGCCAGAGGCAGCCTGTGTAACTTAGTGAGACCCTGTCTCAAGATTAAGAAAACAAAACAAAATTGAAAGTGCAGCTCCAGTGGAGCACTTGCAAAGTGTGTGTGAGGTTCTCGGTTCAACCCCCAAGTACTTAAAGAAAAAGAAAAAGCATAAACCCTAAGCTAGGTTACTAGCCTAAGCATTTTACATGTGCTAACTAATTTGTCACAGCAATTTCTGAGGTTGGTATTTTTATTATCTCCTTTTATAGAGAATAAAACTGAACCACAGGAAAGTATTGTAACTTGCCCAAGGTCATGAAACTAAGTGGTAGAACAGGATTCAAACTCAGGTAGTCTGGCTTGTTCTTAACCATATACCATAGTGACTCTTGAGGTCACCATAGGTAGATTCCTTTACTAAGCCCAAACACTCATTTATTGTTTTATGTAGTCATTTACTCAGCAAATATATACTGGGTGCCCACCATATTTCAGGCATGGGGATATAATCATGAGTGAGACAGGTAAGATCTGTTGTGGAGGTTGTATTTACCAGGCAAAGCCCCTTTGTCCAGCTCTGGTGTGAGTCACATGCATCTCAGAAATGAGAAGGAAAATGGACCTCTATAGGCAAGCCTGTGCCTTGCTTTTGGAGAGAAGACTGGAATCTTTCCTGATAAGACATAATTAGATTCCAGCCTTTATTGTCTTTTAGGAGCACTTAAGTGATAAAAGTGAATGCAGTCTGGTGTTCTGGGCAGGAGCTGCAGGCTTTGGGTCTAATAAGGAAATAAGGCTTTGAGTATGGGACCGTACTCTTCAGTCCAGGGAGGCATCTAAGCCAGAAGGAGCAGCAACATGTTAGGCACAAAGTGAATCATGAGGTCCTGAGCAGAGTTTGTCCTCCTGAGACAGAGCTGTGGTTTGCTTCTAAACTGTCCCTGTTCTGGAGGGTGTTCTATCCCTTTAGCTCCAGACAACCCTTGGCCATTTTTCCATCCTCTTCATCTAAGTGGGGCAGCTGTCTATCGCTGAACCTGGTAGAGTGGGCCTCCCACCAGGAAGATAGTTTTCTCTAGTTTGGAAAAGGAAAACAAAAATGGAAGTTGTTTTCCAACACCCATGGCATAGGATACAAATAGGTGTTTTTTCTGTGGTGACTCTGGCAGGATGGTCAAATAAGTGTGTTGAGTTAAGCAAAGTTAAGCAGCCTTCTTTCCTGCAGGGCTTCTCAGGTGATGAATCAGCTGGTAGAAATTGTGCATGAGTAAGGGGCTATGGAATGCGCGAGTTTCCAGGCCTCTGTCCTTTTATATTCTATAGATTACACTTTTAAACAAAGTGTCTAAAGGACTAAGGCTATTTAGGATCTTGTTAAAGGTGGAGAATAAGATTACCTGAGTGTATTGAACCCAGATCCATGGGCTAAGATCCATTGCTCTCCCTACCATATCATCCACTTCCCTAAAACACCAGTAGAAGAAATCATTTACCCCTCCTCCATTCCGGCAGAACAATACTAAGGGCACAGGTATTTTTTTCCCTCATTCTCTAAGCCTATTTAGCTATCTAATGGATTAATATTACCCTCTGTCTAGGCTGCTTTTAGCTTGCTGATTGCACTGTTTATGAACCAGTTGTGTGGACAGGTGGGTCGTAATCCCTGGGCGGCTAAAGCCCAGCAGCAGATCATATGTCCACCCTGTCAGCCTGCTCTGTGCTCACAGGCCTTATGATGTGGGCATAGCAAGGCACAACCTCTTGATTGGACATGAGGAGGTGACTCAGGCCCAAGACAGGGCTACAGCTAGCCTCCTGGTAAACAAATGACCCATCCTTTCTGAGCTCTGCTCCCCAGGATTTCAACAGCACCACAGAAATAGCCATTTTGTTCATGGTTATTTCCCAAACCCACATGGTTTGTCAAAGTTACTGGAGGCGGTGTGTCTCTTTTTAGCCTCCACATTCTCTTAAATGGTTGATAAAGGGGCACAGAACTTTGTGCCTGAGATGCTGTATTAATCCACCTGCTTGGCTTCTGTGGACCATTTAAATCAGGAAGACGGTGGAGTCCAGCCTGCGTGTAGGAGCCTCTCAGACTGTAGCCCAGGTGAGCGGCAGTAAGAAGAGGAGGGTGGGAAGGGCTCTGGTGGGCCAGGAGGGGTGTATGTACTTCAGTCCTTTCGTGTGTGTGTGTGTGTGTGTGTGTGTGTGTGTGTGTGTGTGATGTCTGGTACAGCTTGTGAGGCTGCCCAGTCACGTGTGGATGCGCAGCTTCTTTCAGGGAAGAAAGGAAGCTATGGAGAGCGGCTGCCAGCTTTTCATCTGTGCTGCCCCTTCTGCTGTCTGCCTGTGCCCTGAGGCCTCCCCCTGTCCTCAGGGCCCTGTCTTTTCCTAGGCAAAGAGGAAGCAGCCCGTGGTCCTTCCCCCTTTTAGATGGGGAAGGGAGAGGGAGCCCTTAGCTCCCTATCCTGTCCAGGGATGCCCTCAGGAGGGTTGCTTTGTGGGGAGCTCTTCTGAGAGCAGGCAGGGCAGGCTCTGCCATAGATGAATCCCCTCGATGATGTGAGCCCAGTGGCTGGGTCATGAGCCCAGTAGCCAGGTCAGGCCTGAGATGTTCAAACCGGAAGCAGCGAAGGTGACGGTATCTCTGGTTGTACTCAGCTTTCAGGAGGAGCCTGGGCGTTGGAGGGGGGCGTGGCTTATATCTTCTGTGGTTGCCCAGGGCGGCTGAGTGTGCTGCTGGGCTGGGCAGCAGCTCTCTGCTTCAGTGTCTTCTGGGGAGGGCTGGAAGCAGGGCCAGGACCCCGTGTTCGGGGTACCACAGCCATTTTGCCTTGGATAACTGGCATTACTTGGGGCCCTTAGCTCTTGGAGATTTTCCACTTGCATTTCGCATTCACGGGGGAATTTCCAGACCAGACTTTTCCTGCTCACGGATATGCAAAGCAGAGACCTCCCACCTCAGCCGCGGCGGGCCAGACCCTGCTAGCTGCTCTTACACTGACTCAGCTCAGCCTCCCTGGCAGCACGCAGTACCTGGCCCGAGTGCTTGTCGCCAGTGGGGCATCCTCAGGATCGGTCATGGAGACTCCAGCGCCAGGCTCAGGTCTGTGTCACGGGTCTGTCAGTGAGTGTCTGGCAAGAGCAGGAAACAGCTTTATTTGTGTAAGAAGGATTTCGGTGGCACTGGGCTTCCTTCCTGGAGGGCTGGGGTGCCATGTAAAGTTACTGTTTGTTGAAACTGGTGGTTTTAGGGCTCTCTAACTTTGGGACACTTCTTCAGGCTTATCGGAGGGTGTAGTATGTAGCAATGAGATAAGCTGTATCTCTAGTTGACTGATGCCACTGAGTTCACAGTTAAGCCTGGCAAGACTGCTGGCTTCAGCTGACACGTGGCTGCAGCTGACATGATCAGGCAGCTGGAGTTGAGCTCTGCTTGGGATCTGCAGAGTGGACTTTCCTTGGCAGGCCTGGCCTGGCAGGTGCCAGAGGTCTAAGAGGGGAGATGAGCTGTAGAAGGGAGGGCTGGCAGGTGGGAACTGTCTGTCTGGGATAACCAGAGGACAGCAGTCTGCAAAGTCCCTGGAGTAGCACAACTTCCACCCACATTACTGGGTCCACACTAATGTATGGATTGAAGTCTTTACCAGTTAAAGCCACTAGTAGTAGTTCTGCAGGTGATTCATTTGAGTTCTGTAAAGAAAAGTGTTCTGGGGAGGAATGCTACTCTGTGATCCTGGAATCTTTAATGTGCCTTGTGGACTTGGGTTGAGGCCCTGTGGAATGTAGCATCTCTTCCATAATTGACCACGGGCCCTGCTTTACCAACAACAGGCATCAGTTGGAGAAGGGTTGAATTAAGCTATTTACGTTAAAAAAAAGAGAGAGAAGATCTTTTGTAGGAAGGTGCACTCTGAAAAGCATGCTTGGTTGACTTGGGAAAGCTAAGAGTACCCCAGGGATAAAGATGGTGGGTCTGGATGTCAGAACTCTCAGATATAAAGGACCCTCCCAGATGCCCATTCATGAGAGACCTGGTAGAGTGTGTCTTGGTCAGGCTATGTGTATTTGTGGGTTTGGAGGGGGCAGGAAGGTGGGGGTGGACAGCTTCTGTGGAAGGTAGGAGCTGAGGCAGAGAGGATCTCAGTGGCCTATCTCCCTTTGGAATGGGCTCTTTCTGTGCGGTTAGTCAGGAGAGTGCCCAAATGGCCAAAGTTGGCTGGAATAAATAGTTGGATTTATTTCCCTATTTTCTCTCTTTTTAAATGTCTTCAATCTATTTATTTATTTTTCTTTGTATTATCTTGGTATTTGTTAAAATGATGTAACAACATTAATTATCAAAAGAAGACATCCCCTCACACAAAGGCAGCCCTGCCAGCTGGTCATTTTGAGTGTATGTCTCTCTTGCAGCCCCTGTCCATAATGGGATTCATTTTCACATCATTGGTAATCAAAGCATAGGCATGCATTTTTGTATTAAAATTTTCATTTATTATTATTTTACAAGATTTAAAAAATGTGTTTGCACTATCTTCATAATTAAAATAGTGGTTGCTTAGCAGTTTCTTCAAATAGGTGTGCTCTAATTTGGACATTAAAATCTCTTTGTGTAAAGAGTCCGGATAAACATCTTTGTGCCTATTCCTTCATTCAGATTCTTTTCTTAGGGGTTTCTAGAGGTGAGGTTACTTGGTGAAATGCTTTAAGGCATTTGCTGCCCTCTGCATGGGCCTGTTTGATGTGTACCTCTGAGATGTGACGTGAGGTTCAGGAACCCTGCACTTGACCTGTGGACTTGGAGTTTGGGGATGGGGTCCAGCTTTGTTATGGCCTGCAGGTACTTCCCAAACCTGGTTCTTTCTGTTGTTCCAGGCTTTTGCCCCCCATCACCTTCTTCTCTGAGTGTTTACTCTGATGGCCCCCAGCTTTCCCTTCTCTCTGCCATCAGGACACGGAAATCTCTACCATCAGGTCTGTTCTGCCTCCTCCTTGCAGGGGCCAGGACTCTGCTGGCTCAGACAGCTGCTCCCTGCATCAGCACAGCTGTATGCTGGGGTGGCTCTTCCTTAACACCTTAACACCCCTCTCCCACTAAATTCCTTATGGCAAGAGAGGCCCAGGAAAGGCACGTCTCTGGGAGTGGAGGGAGGAGGAAATTGGTTTTAGAGTCAAAGCCCACTGACCCAGCTCTGACTACCCACTACCAGCTTGCTTTCCTCCTTCCTGTGCATGCCAGGAATTAGCCCCGCATGCCACAGACAAGAACAGAGCAGCGAGCCTCCTGGCACTGGAAACCTCTCTGGCACCTCGAGTTCTACTTAGAGGTGACAGGGCCTTAGAGACTACTTAGTGCCATCCCTTAATCTCACAGATAAGAAAATTGCAAGGCCCGAGAATGAGTGTCCTGAGATGACCCTGCCCCTGTAATTGCTTCTTTTCTCCTCCAGCCAGCACCGAGGCACTGTCTCACCTTCATCATGTCTGTCAACAAAACTGCTTCTCTCTTAAAGCAGCCTTAAAGAAACTGTGGTAATAGGTGGGAGGAAGCTCCCTCTCAGGCTGCTCCTAGATGAGAAGGTGGCAGCATTCACCTGTTGCATAAAGGTAGTGTTATGTTGGGGACCATGGGGAGACCCTGCTGTGCATCCAAAGGGACACAGAGCAGTGTCAGGGTAGTGATTAAGGGCACAGAGGCAGAACCAGGTGCCTGGGTTCAGATCCTGAGTGAAGGCTCAGAGAGGAAAGGGACAGGAGGAAGACAGGCTGAGAACAGCACAGACCTCTGCCAACTTATTGCAAATGTGACTTTGGGCAAGTTTACCCTCTATGCTTTCATTTTCTCACCTGTAAAATGGGAATAATAAGATTAACAGAGGTAATAAGTATATAGTGCTTGGCAGAACATATTAAGTGCCATATAAGTATTTGCAAATGGGAGAAGGATGTGGCAATCCACTCCCAAGGCAATCCCGAAACAATCAGTCATTGAAAACCCTGCAAGGGTTGGACACAATTTGATGGCACCTAACAACGCAACAACAGCAAGAAGTATTTGCAAAAGAAGAAAGAAAGAAAAGAAAGGAAGAAAGTAAAGAAGGAAGAAAGAGAAGAAAGATAGGAAGGAAGAAGCCAGGTGATGAGGAAAGCTTCCAGTATGCAGAGAGGTGGATAGGGGAAGCTTCTTTGAGGAAGTTGAGTTTTCAGCTGGGTAAAGAGTGTCCCTGCTCAAAACTTACACCTTATTTGCTGTGTCTGATTAGTGATTCTGCAAGGTTTGGGGGATCTTACAACTGTGATCTCAGATTCCTTCCTTTCAGCCAAAGGCCTTGTTTCATGAAATGAGGAACACAGCTTTGGATTTCCCAGGGCTCTGCTGTAATCTTGAGGGGCCTGAAGTTCCCTGTTAACCCTGCGAGTCTTGGTCCTCTGTCCTGGAAGAGGAGGAGTGAGGTTTGGTTAGGGTGGCGGCCATGGCAGCCTCCTCACCGTCTGGAGCAGGGAGGTTCTGAACCTTCTCCTGACCTGTCAGACTTGGAAGGGAAGTCAGGAGGGTGGAGAAGCTGTGTGTTGTACATTCTTCAAGCTCAGAAAAATGAATGCACCTCATTGAACAGCTCATTCTTTGACTTCTGCACATTTGCTGTCTCATGAAATGTGAGGGGTCCTGTGCACATCACACCCAATTGCTTATGGAGCTAACTTTGACATTCAGCCTGCTGGGTTTGGTCTGGGAATTCCTGCATCCACAGCTGACCCAAGGACCAGATGGGGCCAGGCCTAATGTCAGTGCCTTTTGCTCCTCACCCCAGGGTCTCAGGACAGCCACTAATACATTAAGGCTCATGTCTGTTCTTTCTTTGCTAGCCGAGATGCCGCGCCAGTTCCCCAAGCTGAACATCTCTGAGGTGGATGAACAAGTCCGGCTCCTGGCTGAGAAGGTGTTTGCTAAAGTGCTTCGAGAAGAGGACAGCAAAGATGTCTTGTCGCTCTTTACGGTCCCTGAGGACTGCCCCATCGGGCAGAAGGAAGCCAAGGAGCGGGAACTCCAGAAGGAGCTGGCGGAGCAGAAGTCTATGGAGACTGTGAAAAGGTTTGTCCTCAGCTTCCATGGGTGCAGAATTGTGTGTCCTAGGATGGGGTACCTCCGGGACACCTGGCGTGTCCCTGGGGCTGACTTGATTTCTTAACTAAGACCACTTAACTCAGCACTTACCGTATATTCTCATATCTAACCTGCACCCTTTCAACAGTTTTAGAGGGCTAAAAAATCAGATGCCTGTAGCTGTACCACTGTGGCATCGATCTCGGAAGCTAAGCAGGGTTGGGCCTGGTTAATCCTTGGATAGGAGACCACCAGGGAACACTAGGTGGTAGGCTTGGGAGAAGGACCCAGCAATCCACTCCTAAAAATCAATCAGCTATTAAAAACCCTACGAATAGCACTAACGACACTGTTTCACTTGTTGTACATAGGGTCGCTATGAGTCAGACAACTCGACAGCACCTAACAACAACAAATCAGACACAGATAAGAATTGCATGCAGATTGAATTCACAGTTGAGAGAGCTCTCTCTGATTTTGTAGCCCTCTAAAACTGTTGAAAGGATGTGTATTAGAATCAAGAATATATATTTATTGAAAGAAGTCTTGGTGCCTCTATTTGGTTGAGAAGATCAAAACCCATTCTCTTTCTGCTGCTGCTGTTTTAATAATAGTCATATGCAGAAAGATACACCATTTCCAAATGGCATTTCCCTTTTCTTTCTTGGAAATTTGAAGATTTCTTGGGAAACATCAGCTTTACTTATTTGCATTACTTGCTTATACTTGTTTGTATTATTAGTCAATGTGGCTCACTGTTCACCAGGTAATGTGCTGGGACTGTAGATATGACAGTGTGCAATATAGATAAAGTCTCTGCCATGTGGAGCTTATAGTGAGTGGAGACAATAATTAAGTAACAGGACAAATTAATAAAAGAATTACAAGTTATAATAAGTACTGAATCAGTCAGGGTCTAACCAGAAGAAGACAAGCCACTTGAATATTGTTAATAGAATTTTAATGCAGCCAGGTGCGGTGGCTCATGCCTGTAATCCCAGTGACTTGGGAGGTGGAGGCAGGAGGATCTCAGGTTTGAGGCCAAAGGCAACCTGCACAATTTACTGAGACCCTGTCTCAAGATAAAAAGATCTTTTTAGATTAGATAGTTGGGTGGTTTCTTTGAGGAGGTGACATTTTAGCTAGCTGGGGTAAAGTCTGGTGGCAGCCCCGCAGGTAGATGAATTGGCCAGAGCAGAGACCCCCAGGTACCTTCAAGGAAGCTCATGTGGTGTACGTCTGTCAAAGGGAGAAGCACCAAGCCTTGTGGCTGGAGGGGAGGCAGGGCCCCATCAGACTGGCCTGGGGCTCCCTGATAAGAAGTTTGGGTCTCAGTGTAAGTTAATGGGAAGTCCTTGTCCTTTTGCAGCTTATTTCACCTGGTAGAGCAAAATTCAAGAGGCAGAAAGCTTTGAGGAAGTGGCTAGTGGGGCTGGTAGTGTGGTCCCTGCCTACCCACCACACTGCAGACCCCAATAGCTAGTGTCTTAGGAACTTACTGGTGTGAAGGTGGGAACAGAGCTTTGCCGTCTGTAAGATCAGTGCTTGTGTTTCTCAGAGAGGCTGTGAGCCCCTGACAGAAGGGGCTGTGGGGGCCATAGGGCAACTCTGAGGTGGGCAGCCCAGACCCAGTGCTGTGCTCTTCTCTGGAAAGTAAAGAAGATCATGACTTTGAGACTCTTGTCCACACAGTACCAGTGTAACAGAAGGGCTGACCTTGTCATGGGCTGCACAGCAGAGAGGTACAGCTCAGTGTGGCCACTTAGGCTGAGGAGTTCCCCTTGTGGGGCCTTCCACTCAGTTGAAGCTGGGTCCTTGGCTTTGTAGCAGAAAAGAATTTCTGGATGAGTCAGGGAGAGTGAAACAAAGTTGTAGAGTTTATCGGGTCCACACTTTAGAATACATCTGGGCAGTCAGAGGGAGATAGGCATCCAGGACATGGACCTGGGCTTCCTAGGAAAGCTAAGAAGAAAAAGCACCTGTGCAGGTGTTCTTTCCAGTTTTCTCTAACTGGACATCAGCCCTGGGCATCCAGCTCTGAGAGCTTAGTGTGACGTGAGCCTCAAGCATCTAGAAGGGCCCCTCTCATGGGCTAGGGAGGTGCCAGTAAGATCAAAATAATTTTCATTGTTTAAGAAAAAAAGTCACGAGGGAGTTCCCTGCACATGTCTCAAAGAAGCACAGAATTACTGAGGGGAAAAGAAGGCCAAACTCAAAGGTTATGTACATTTTTTACCTCAATCATGGCTTAATACTATTTTACCATTTTCATTAGTTAAAATATCTCCCTGAAATAACATCTCAATTCAGGCAGTCCTCACAGCTGATTTTTTGGTAGTTGTGTCGAGGTTCTTGATGCTTAGCTAGTGAGACTCAAAGCAGATGCTGGGGTGAAAGCTGTTTCCCTTCCCATGTCCCCCAAATTTCCCTATCTTTCTCTCCTGCCTCATTTCCCTCCTCTAAGACTTTGATCCCTTAATCATAAGGGTTCATGAATGCTGATGTTCTGGCTTCTGAAGCTTCTCAAAGGCTGTGGAGGGGCTGTACCTCTCTCTGCTGTGCCGCCCATGACAACCTTAGGATTTGAGGGCTTCGCAAGGACCTTCTGTGTGTTATGAATTGGGCATTTTAGACCCTTCCTAATGAGAGGAGATGGAGTTCTGGTGTTTTTTATTACCAGGAGCAGTAAGTGTTTGAAGCCACTTTCCACTGGAGTGACCCTGGGCCTGAAGTCTGCACAGAGACTGCATTCTTCTTATCAGTACCCAGGCTAAAGCCAAACAGAGGATTTCTTACTCTCAGTCCCAAATTTGCTCTGTGGTTCCCAGAAATTCCTCTGTCAACTCATCTCCAGAAATTGTTCTGTCCCTTACTGTTAGGTAGTGGTGTCCTGGCTTAACCTCTGTCCTCCCCAGGTGACTGTAAGGTACTAGAGGAGTGTATCTGACTCCCACTGAAGTCCCAGGATCTGACCCAGGCCTTAGCCATGTTGGTGGGCAGTGGCTATCTGGCAGAGGAAAGGTGTCTTGCCTCCACATTGCTATGCATCAGGGACTACTGGGTTCTGCAACTCATTAGCATGCTCTGCGACCTTGGGCAAATTAGGTGACCTTTTTGGACCCCAGCTTCTTCTTCATCTAGAAGATGGGGATGATTATAATAGCTGCCTTCATGGGGCGCTGTGAGGAACGAGGCAATTAACGTATATAAAAGGCTTAGGACATGCTTCCCCTTCTAAATGTTAATATCCAGCTTCCTGCTGTGAAAATAGGCAGCAACAGTGGCTACTGCCATTGAGGACTTACATGAGCTGGGTTCTGGGCTTCTTAGTTCGCTGGTGTTCCTTCATCCCCACATTAAGTTTTGAGTAGAAATACCTCGTATCCTAACGTTGCAGGTCAGTAAAATAAGGCTCAGGGAAGTTGAATTAACTTGCACAAGAATACATAGTAAATAAATGACAGATCAGTAAAATCAGATTACAGTAAATAAGTGTCTCTTGAGTCTAGATCTCACACCTTAAACAGGACACTGTCCTGTCCTCAGGCGGGTGTGGTGTCTTTGGCTTCTTGGTACACGTGTAGACACAGGTTGACATAAGGTGCTGTTCTCCAGGATGTAACTGCTGGCTTCTGAGTGACAAAGAGGGAAGCCGGCCACGGATCTGCCTGCACCCCTTGGTTTCCTTTCTGAAAGATGACCTGAACCCTAGACTACCTAGCAGGTGTCCTGTCACCCCTGAGGCTCTGCACTCCCAAGTCTGCCTTTTAACTTCACTGCTCACTGGAGGCGCCTTTATGCAAATATTCAGATGTTAACTTTTTCCCAGAGGATACCTTCTTCCCAGCTCCCTCTCCATCTGTGCCCCGTCCCTGACATTCTGATATAGATGGTGACATGCAGCCTTCCACAAAGGAGACCCCAGGCCTGCAGGCAGCAGCAGGTCTCTAGAAAACTAGAGTTTGTGTTTCAAACTGTGGCATGAGATGAGGCTTCTAGTTTGGAACAAACGTTCCTTTGTCCTGGCTCCTCTGAACATCCCTGATGCTTGGAGAAGGCTTTTCTTTACAACAATTTTCTTTTCTTGCTAACTTAGAAAAAAACCAAACCCAAACAAAACATGTACAGCTATTTTAAATCTAATATAAAGGCTCAAGGGAAAACCATGGTAGTAAAACGGTTTCCTCCAAATGGAAGTAGTTGAGTTGTGAGAAAGGAAGATGAGCACCTGGCCCTTGGAAGCTTGTGGTCCAGGATTACTGGCTGTGGAAGCCGAGCTGGCATTAGACACAGCCCTTGCAGGACTAGGGACTGACTCAAAGGAAGCACTCATTTTGCAGGTCAGGCCCAGATCAGGAGCTGGCAGGGCTCTCTGCCTTCTTAGGAAGATGACGTCAGCCAGGTCTCTGGTGGACCTCAGGGGTGAGTGAGGGGCCAAGGGAATGTGGACAGCCTGTGGAAGCAAAGTTGGAAGGCTAGGCAAAAACTGGGGAACCCTGGCGATGCCCAGAGGGCTGTTTGTTTGCTTTGAGTGTCATCTTCATCACCTAGCAGAGTTCACTTACCCTACAAAAGCACATATTGGAATTTAGCCAACACTGAGGACAACATGAAAAATTCTGAGCAACCAAAATGCATGGTAGTGCGCCTCCATCTGTCCTGTTTCTTTTTCACTTCCTCTTCTTTTTCTTCCACAGCTTTAGTGAGATAATTCATATGCCATATAGTCCACCCATTTAAAGTGTACTGGGGATGCTAATAAAAAAAGTATCCACATTTTAAGAGAGGTTATCTATGTATTACTTTTCAAAGTTGAATTGAATTATGGTAGCAATGGGTAGTATGACCTTCACTCAAAAGGTAGCATTAATCAAATGAATGCCAGCACTACCATGGGATGGGCAGGACAGTCAAAATGGTGGGAGCACAGCTATCATTTGAGGAGCACGAGACCATTTGGAAGTGGTATTTGAAATCCCAGAACATTGTGGAAGTACAACGACAACGGAGGCGTGAATATGCAACAGAACCTCCAACACACAATCCCCTAACACATTCATGATAAGTTTGAGACACAGAGTGAGTGCTGTGTGTGATGTGTACAAGGGAAGATCCTGGAGGACTTGCACAGCAAAAAGTCTTGTTTCTTCAGTGGTAACCACTTTGAGCATTTCTTATAATTGCAGAAGTCAAACATGACTTGTATTCGTCTTTTGTTTTAGGTATATATTGACTATTACAATTATAATAGTTTTTTTCTTTCTTAAAATGTGTTTATATATTTTTAGGCACCCTCTGTATAATTCAGTGGATTTTGGTATATTTACAGTTATATTATCATCACCACGGGCCGAGGTTTAGCTCAGTTGGTAGAGTGCTGCTCTGCACTGTCTAAGGACCCAGGTTTGATCTCCAGCACCACAAAAATGGGAGAAGGATGTAACAATCTACTCCCAAAGCATCCCTGAACAATCAGCCATTGAAAACCCTAAGAGAGTCTCTATGAGTCAGACCCAACTTGATGGCAATTAACAACAACAGCAATCATCATCACAATCAATTTTAGAACATTAATCATTTTTCAATAAAAATGAAAATAATTTCATTTTTAAATTTTAATTATTCATTATTTTTTGTTTGGTTTTATTTTTTTGAGACAGTCTTGATGTGCAACCCAAGCTGAACTCAGGATCCTCCTGCCTCAGGCTTTCAAGTGCTGGAATTATAGGTATATGCCATCACATCCAGGCTTGTTGTTATTAGGTGTGATTGAGTCAAGTCCAACTCCTAGTGACCCTATGTATAACAGACAAAACACTACCTGACACTGTGCCATGCCTGGCTCTATTGTCAGTGCTGTTCATAGGGTTTTCAGTGGCTGATTGTTTTGGGAGTGGGCTGCTGCATCTTTGTTCCAAGCCTACATCACCTGGTATTCCCAGGCAGTCTCCCATTGAAGGACTAACCAGGCCCAACCCTGCTTAGCTTCCAAGATCTGACGAGATTGATTGCCAGCCATCTATGTCCAGCCTTAGAACATTTTAATCATCCATCAAAGAAATCCTGTACTTTTGAGCTGTCATCCCCACCATCCTCTCATCCTATTTATTCCCACTTTAGGCAGAGCTCTAATAAACTTGACCATCTTGGTTTTCAATCCCATGGCAGATTTAAAGAAGTAAATTAGAAGCAGGGAGAAGGATTTCTGTAGTCAGGGTCCCAGAAGTGAAGTGTGGCGTTTGTAAGCATGGCTGTGGAGTCCAGTGGACTGGATTCAAGTGATGGCCCATCACTTACTACTGAGTAGCCTTGGTCAAGACTTTGAACTGCCTGAGTCTGTTTCCTGATCTATAAAATGAGTCTAATCAAAGGCCCTACTTTACATGAATTAAGTGAGCTAATATGCATGAAATGCTTAGCACAGTGCTTAGAGTATCATTTATGTTCCTGCTTTTGTTATAGTTACTATTTGACAGTCAGAAGTGAGGGAGGAAACAGAATAATTATGAAAAACCCACACCAGAATTCAAAGCATTAGTAGTCTAAGGATGAAACACCTCTAAGATGGTGACTGGATAATATAGGTATGACCTTGAGTCATCAAGAGAGCTTTAAATTATGTTCAGCATGCTCTCGTTAAGAATGCAGGACCTATGTTCTTCATTTAAAAATGCCACACACACCCAAAACAATGCCACATCAAAATTAGTTTTTTAAAAATTAAGGATGTAAAAGGAATAGGCTTTGTTATCTAAAAAATTTGGCTATCTAGAACAGCTACTTCCCTGAGAATGTTTTGAATAAAATAAATAGGTATTTGTTGTGGATTAAGCATAGCACAGCCGGAGTTTTAAGTCATTTTCTTTTATGAAACTTCTTAAATCCAGGGCAACTTGTTTTTAAATTTATAGCCCTTGACAGATTAGTTTCATTTGAAATAGCCAATTCATCAGATTTTAAAATTAATAGAGATTGTAATGCTTAATACAAAAAGTAGAAAGGATTGTACTTCATTTTGACCTCTGGGGTATTTTGGGAGGAAGGGCAGCTGGAAAGGGTCGGGGTAAGGGTGACACAGGCCAAACAAATGGTGGGGAGACAAGTGGAGGCTGCCCTTGGTCAGGAGTTTGGGTGGGGGAGGGAAGACAGAATAGGGGCCAGCAGGTTGCTTAGGGGAAGCTAAGGGAAAGACACAAGGTGGAGTTGTGAATCTTTAAGTGTGCAAATCCCACCTGGGCAGGCCATTAGTCACGTGGCCTAGCACATGAAGTAAGGGGTCTCCATGGGCCCCTGCATGGTCTGCATACCCTTCTAACAGTGCTTAGTGTGCAGCATGCACCATCGCCGGCTCTTCCCACCTCCTCCTCTCCCGATAGGCTGGAACCTCTGCTCTCAGTCATGCAGCAGGTGCCAGCTCTTCGGCTACTCCCCTGCTCAGACCAGCTGCCCCAGTTCCATGTCAGAGAGCTCACTGACCACGGAGAAGTAGGAGAGGTCAGCCTGTAGAAGTGGAGAATGTCTGCCCCACCCAATGGCATTCAGAATCACATTGGTAACAACCCCCTCTGCTGGCTGATGTTGCCTATGTCCACGCTTTAGAGTAGTAATTCTTATCTGAGGGTGGTGGGGCTGCAGGAAATATCTGAGTGTGGTGTGGGGAGGGGTTCGCACAAGCCTCCTGCTCTGAAATGTCCCCTTTCCCTCTGCCCCTGCTGCTCTGCTTCTCTCAGCCCAGTCTGGATTAGGTGTCTCCTCCGGGATCCCAAAATATCCCTGACATCTCATTACACCTACCACATTGTATGTTAACAATCTGTTGAACTGTCTAGGTCTATCTCTGTGGTCACAGAGTCAGCCCTGGAGTCAGAGGCTGTATTTGATCTACCTGTTTTCTTCCAGGGCCTGGCCTGAGGGTGGGTAGTGGAATGGAGTGGGGTCCACGTGCAGCCTCCTGACTCACCACAGACTTCTAAGAGCCTGGTGATGGACTGCCCTGGTGCTTCTCCCTGCCTGGCTGTCCCCTGGACATGTTCACAAGCTAGTAGACTTTGGAAGGCCCCTGCGAAGGTGCTGGCTGCTCTCTAGAAAGAAGAAAAGGGGGACTCTAGTGAAGGTTCTGAACTTGGGTTTAGTGTATGAGCCAGATGTTATGGGACAGCATCTGGGAGAGCTGGGGAGTGGGCCAGGTAGGAATGGGGACTTTGTGAACAACAGGGACAGTCGAGGGCTGTAGAACAGATGGGGGCACTGGACAGGGCCTGGGAGATGGAATTCTGTAATAGCTGCCCACATAACCAGATCACCTCCTTGTTTTGAGAGCCTAGTCTTCGAGAAGGTCCCTGCATCCCAGGAGGACCAGCCGTCCAGGGGATGAGGAAGGTGCTCAAGTCTGGGCCTCAGACTTGGCTGGAGCTGGTGTCCTCACGGCCCCACACTCTGCCAGCTCCTTGGCAGCAGTGTGTTTTTGCCAGGTGGCTGGAGGAAGAGGGGGCGGGCCAGCAGCTGGCTTACCCTGGTGCCCCAGGGGCTGGTGTGGGGTGCGACAGGTGGGACTGTGGACAGACAGTTCTGGGCCCATCACAAGGAAGTGCTTTCTAACAGTGATGACAGATTGTGTTTTGTTTAACTCTGTTTTTGTGTTGTGTTTATTGAATAAATTATTGAATGCTTATGTCTTATTCAGGAAAGTAGGGCCTTGGTCACTGGAAGTATCCAGGCAAAGGTTGCCTTAGTGAGAGGATTAGGGTGCATAGCTTTTGAAGTCTTTTCCAGCTAGGAGACCCCAAGGTTCTATAATGCAGATAAAGTTTATGGTAACTTGGTATGTGTCCTTCTTTTATTATTGTGGACTGGGGATGTAGCTCAGTGGTAGAGCACTTGCCTAGCATGTGCAAGGCCCTCGGTTTGATCCCCAGCACCATAAGAAAAACAATAAACTTCTTGTGACACCTATGAGATTTCAGATAGCCTTGTGAAGGAAAGGGAGCACGTGTGAACGTGTGCACACTCATACACACACACACACACTCACACACAGCTATATTCTCCTCCTCTGTAGCATAGAATGAATACTAGCTATATGCTTATCTTTGTTGTTGTTGTTGTTGTTGTTAGGTGCAGTTGAGTCGTGTCTGACTCATAGAGACCCTCATAGGGTTTTCAATGGCAGATTGTTTCGGGATGCTTATCTTAGGCAGAATTTTTTAAATGTCCCCCCTCCTGTGCCACCAAAGATTTCTCTGTAATCTCCAGACCCTGTGAATGTGATCTGGCATTGCTACTGTGATTTTGTTATGGAATATGGCACAAATGACCTTAAGATAGAGAAGTTATTGGTGGGCCTGATCTCATCGCACAAGCCCTTCAAGACAGAGCTTTCTCGGGCTGAGAGTAGCGGGGAGGCCAGAGGGATCTGAAGCTCCAGAACCAGGCTGTGTTCCTGGCTTTGAAGATGGAGGCTCTTTACAAGGGTCAGAGCACTGTCTGTGGGAGCTGCGATCCCTGGCCAACCCAGGGCCTCAGTCTTACAGCCACATGGACCTAGATTCTGCCAACAACCTGAATGAGCTTGGAAGTGAATTCTTGCCCAAAGCCTCCTGCTAAGAGCTCAGTATGCCCAACATCTCCGTTTTGGCCTTTTGATGACCTGAGCATAGAGCCCAGCCAAGCCCAGCTGGATTTCTCTCGTACAGAACGGGGAGCTAACAGATGAACAGGTGTTGTTTTAAGCTGCCAGCTTTGCGGTAATTTGTTGTGCAGCAATGGAAAACAGCATTTCCAACTTGCTGAGGTAAAAGCCCAGTGATGAGCTTGCGGCGATTCCAAGCCCCTGCTCCAGGTGAGTGGCCCTGGGGAGGTGGTCCCGCTGCCCGGTGTGCACCTCTGAGCCTCCTGACTAAGGGTGTTCGAATGTGGCAATCTGGAGCTCACTCAGAGACCAAGGCTGGAGCCATAATGGATGTCTGCAAGGAGAGTTTTCTGGGCACCAGCTGGCAGGTACTGTCTTCCTCAGTGGGGCAAAGAATATGGCTGTTTCTAGGACACACCTGGTAGGCTGTTGGCTTAGGCAGCCTTCCAGCTTTTTGCCTGTGTGTGTGTGTTTAACCTTTCCTACCTGCTCCTCACTGAGAAGTCACCTGTTTCTTCTCCTTGGTAGGACTAGAACCCAGGCTGCAGGGGCTAAGGCACACGGGGGGAGGTTGGCATAGAGATAAAAACAGTCACTGACAGGCTGGCTGACACAGGAGCTGGAGTCTCGTGAGACCCAGAGCATGAGAGGAAGCCCCAAGCAGTGGCTCGCCCTCTAGATGCGAATGTCTGAAAGATGCCAAGGGGAGAAGCTCAGTGAATTAGCCACTGAGGAGTGACTGGCTGGCATGGGTTGGCATCTTCCTTGGGGCAGGATGCTGGCTCAGCTCCATGTGATAGATGGCAGGCCAGGGAAAGCTTGGGCTCGAGCTTCCTGGAGTTCCAGCTGAGTGCCCTGAAGCAGCCTGGTGCAGCTTTCCTGCAAGACCGGGGAGGGGGACAAAGGGAAACTCCTGAGAAGGGGCCACCCCATCTTCCCAAGCATGAACAGCCTTGTTTCAGAAAGGTGGTGACCCAGGTCTCTGCTGCAGACAGGCGAGAGCCAGAGGGCCATGACAGGTGGCGCGGGTGGATAAACAGGGGAGGTCAGCTGCAGCTCCTGAAGATTTGGCAGTGAGGAGACCAGGGCAGTGCCAGCAGGAAGCCAGCTGCTTCTGGGTGAGCCACAAGGCCCATCTGGGGATGAATCCATTTCTTTACACCCTGTGTCACCAGGGGCTGGAGAAGAGGAGGGGTTCGATGGGCTCTGGTGGGTCATGGTTGCCACTAGGTCCTTTGCTGGTGGCCATAGCCCTGGCTGTAGTGGACTAAATACCCAGGAGGCTGATGGGCTCTTGTGGCATAAGGCAGGGCAAGCAGTCAGCCAGTTCTGGCTTTGGACACTGGGGCAGCAATGCAGAGAGACTGGGTTCCGCTGGAGGCAGAAAGAGACATGAGAGGGGCTGCTGGTGGCCTCGACCCAGTGCTGAGTAATTTCCTTCCTGGGAATTCCAGGGCTTGGAGTGATGTCAATAGAAACATTACTGTTTTGTTAATAAGGAGGTCAAAGTAATCATGGATCAGTCTTGCAAATAAGCATGAGCTAGCAGCATTTTAAGCCAGCCTCATGTCCAAGAGTGAATGAAATCATCTTTTGATGCCAGGGTGACAGGTCCAGAATCCAGGCCTGAAACGGACCCTGATCAGCCCTTTCCTACAAGAGAGATGCATGTCTGTACCTGCTCCAGAAGCTGCTGCCAGGATGGCAAACATCAGGCTTGAAGGAGCAGCAGGAAGGGATGACTGGAGAGAGCAGCCACTTTGCTGTGTGACTTTGTATAAGGCCTGTCCCATCTCTGGGCCTCTGACTCCTATTTACAAAAGAAGGAGGCTGGATTAATTGATCATTCCTGTAGCTTCTGGTTCCAGTGCCCCAGATTGCTAACTCCATGGAAATAGTGTCATGGCTCTGTGACCCTGTTCATGTTCTTCCTGAGACTATATTTTGGGCCTGAGAGTTTGAATGATCTGAAGCTAGTGTGCTGGCCACACCTCGTGGAAAACCTGGTTGTTTTATGCCCTCAAGGCCATGTGCCATGACGTTGGAGCCCCTACAGTGTGATCTGCACCTATCTGTGTCCTGTGGCATTTGCCTACTCCACTGCTCGTGGTGACCACAGGTGGGGTGTCTAGAGGGCTGTGTTGTGCCTCATGCTGAGATGTGTGTAAGAGGAACATGTAACTGATTAGAAACTTCTTAGTGGTAGGCTCAGCGCCTGATGACAAAACACAGCAAAGTTCTCCTGCCATGTTCCTAACAGATTTATTACTTGCCCCAAGCAGCTGCTAATGTCTCCTCCTGTTCCTTATCCTTGGCTCTTAGAAAGAAAAGTTTCAAGATGATCCGGTCCCAGTCCCTGTCTCTGCAAATGCCAACGCAGCAAGACTGGAAAGGCCCCCCGACAGCCAGTCCAGCCATGTCTCCCGCAACCCCTGTGCTCCCTGGAGCCACTCCCCAGCCCACGCCAGCACCGTATGCTATGCCAGAGTACCAGCGGGTCACCATCAGCGGAGATTACTGTGCTGGGGTAAGGTGCCCGTGGGCGCATTGTGTGGGGCTCACATGCAAGGGCCCGGGGTCCCTGGAGCTTTAGGATGACAGCCACCCTTGAAGCCTCGCCCAGTCTGTGGGTGTCCAGGAGGTGGTGGGGAGGAATGTGAAAGGAAGGAGGGGCTGAGCAGAGGCCGAGGGGCTGGGAGGGCCGAGGGGCTGCCCCATCCCTGTGTGGAGGGCCCAGATTGCAGCCTGGCACTGTGGATCTTAGTTCCAGGAGCTCTCCAGGCTCAGAGAGCTGCCCTCTCTTCCTGTGGCCCATTGAGAACGGTGCCAGATTGGGTCCTTCAGTGTTCTCAATGTCCAGTGCATTCAAAGTCATGGCTGATTGTGTGAAATGAGTTATGGCTGATTAAACTCTTCTTACTTGCTTAGGGTCAGGCTCCTTAAATACAGCCTAGATTCCCCCAGCCAGGCAGAAAGGGTCTTGATGAGGAAGTGAACAAGCTTCCCCTTCTGCCATTTAACAGTCCATTTAGAGATAAAACCAAATCAATATATAGAAAAACTTCCTAGTTCTTTTTTTTTTTCTTTTTTACAAGCGCATAGTATTCTATGGTAAGGCTATACTGTATGTATGTTAAGTTCCTGTGTAAAGGAATTTAGGTAAGAAACAGTGCAGGGCTTATCTGAAGCTCAGCATCCTGACCACACCTTGGTGCCCAGCTCAGGCACGTGGGCAGAGCAGTGGGAAGGGAGAGTGGAGGTGGTCTGATTACAAGCCGAGTGAGAGGACATCGCCTGAAGCATTCCTCACTTCCTTCTACCAGTTTAGAACATGGTAGGGAAGAAGCCCCTGACCTGGGCAGTTAGTCTCTGAAGAGTGCTATGGCTCTGAGAAGCAGGCTGACCTTGCAGATCTCCTTGGCAGCCTGAGGTTCTGCTGCCAGCCACTGGCCTGCAGCACCTACAGGCTTGGCTGGTGGCTGGTCCTCCCCTGGAATCATGAGTGCCCTCTCTGATCTCCTTGGCCGGGGCCTTAGTCTCTTGTCATAATGAGTCCATTGGCTTTCTGGTGGGTGCGGACGTAATTTTGCCTGAGACGTCTGTGTTTGCTCACCTATTCCTGCCGCTCTCAGAGGCTGTCCCTTGGAAGTTGCAAAGGGGAATTAACACAGAGCGGCAGCTCTGGGAAGGAGAACCTCTTTGGGCTTTGGGAATCAATCAGATCAGGGCCTGAAGTTTGACTCTGTAAGTTCCTGGCAAGTGGTTGATCTTTCCTGGGCCTCAGTTTTCCCATTTGTAAAGTGGATTGCAGTAAGGAGCAAAATGAAATCAATGGAAAGGTTTAGCACTTAACACGTGACCTTAAGGCTTGTTGACGGAATAGGTTGGGTGATAGCCAGATTTAACCAAAGCTGGGGCTGGGCAAAGCAGCCGGTTGGGCATGAAGAGTTCTTGTTTGTTTATTTGTTTATCTCAAGGACCCTGAATTTTCTCAGCTGAAAATGGTGGTGCTCATTCCTATACAGCACAGGAAGCAGGCTTTGTCTCTTCCTGTGCCAGCTACAGCAGCAGGCTTGCAGTTTGATCACCAGCCATGGGACAGCCTCTGGTCATATGGCCAGAGTGCCCACCTCCCTCTCAATGGCCCTAACTTTCTTCCTCTGTCTCCTGCCTGGGTCCCTGAGACCACCTCCAGGTTTGGTGACTTGTTAGAAGGACACCCAGGACTCAGAATCTAACACGCAGCTATGATTTAGTACCGTGGAAGGACATAGAGAAAGTCAGCAAAGAGAAAAGACCCACAGGGTGAGGCCTGGAGGACACCAGGGCAGGCTTCCAAGGGCTTCTCCACTTTCAGCATCCAATGGTGGCACCACATGTAAAATGCGGTGCACCAGGGAAGTGCATCAGAGACTCAATGCCCAAGGTTTTTTTTTATTGAGTCTAGTCATATGTCTGCAGAGCACACCCCCAAATCCCAGACTCCTAGGAGGAAATCAGGTGTCCAGCATAAACCATATTCTTTATATAAACAGTTTAGACACAGTGACACACTTGGTCAGAGTGGGACCTCTCTCGAATCCTAGGTTCCCAGGTGCCAGCCTGGGGCCAGCCTTGCAGCCGAACATGGCGGTCTCGGTCCTGCTGTGTGAACCCTTTCCTGCCTGCCTCCCTGCTGCAGATCACCGTGGAGGACTATGAGCAGGCCGCCAAGAGCCTGGCCAAGGCCCTGATGATCCGGGAGAAGTACGCGCGGCTCGCCTACCACCGCTTTCCCCAGACCACAGCCCAGTACCTGGGTCATCGACGGGCTGATACTGTACCCCCGGAAGAGGGTCTCCCAGGTATAGAGCGCTGGAGCGCTGCCCCAAGAGTTGGTTAGGACATCGTGGGCTGAATGTGTTTCAGACAAGGCTGTCCTTAGGGGCGGGGCATCATCTTGGCTTCTGCTGCGTGAGTGTTTGCCATTTCCCCCAGGACTGGTTCATGTGCACTGTGTGCCTGGCCCTGTGTGCAGATGAGCTGTGGAGGTTAAGAAGGAGAGAGATGAAAGAGAGTCCCTGACTGTGGGAGGCCGCCAGGGAGGTCAGCAGCCTCCTCTGTGTACTTGGGACAACATGAGCAGATAGTAAATGCAGATGGGTGGAAGGGTGGGTCAGGTTGGTAGCAGGTACAGAGGGCCGGCTCCTAAGCCGGGGCAGCGGGCACTACAGTCCAATGCACCTGTGTTCATAGTTGAGCTTTGCCTATTTCTTGGACCTTGGACAAGATACTCACCTAACTTTCAGTTTCTCAATCTGTATAATGGGAACACTATGTCTCTTGCCCAGGGCTGTTGTGAGGGTTGGAGAGGCAAATATGTGTGGAGGACTTAGTGTAGCTCTGGCATCTAGTGGGTGTTTGATAAACAGCAGCTGTATTTGTGCTGCAGAGTTCAGGGAAGGGGAGATGAAATAGGGTCAGGGTGGCTTCCTGATGGAGTTCTTTCGGCCAGGAAAGGACCTAAGAGCTGTAGGAGTTGGAAGTGAAGTCATATGAATGAGGCGACCATACAAAGCCTTATTCTTGGAAGCCTGGGATGGGGAGCAGATGAGGGCCTGGTGGTCTGCTCCAGGGTGCATGACCCAGGCTGGTTGTATTTGGCAGGGCCAGGCTGGTGTTGCATCTGGACTCCTTGAACCTCTGAGTCCTGTGCTTTGAGCATCTGTCACCTGAGTGAATCTCAGCCCTCCTAGGCCCATTTCCCTGTGTGGACCCCAGTTGTGGCAGGAGCAGACAGGAATGACAGTTAAATGTGTGCTGCATGTGGATAGAGGGCCCAGGGGGCCTGGGAAGGAGGTGGAGAGGTGGAGTGACCTAACTGCGTGAGCCTCTGCAGTTGCCTGCCCCTCACAGACCACTGGCACCATCAAGGAACTTATGGGCTGGACAGTAGCTATGCCTGATGGGGAACATCGGCACCAGCTCTGCTGTCTTCCTGCTCCTCTGTGGTCCTCACATCTGCTGAGGGTCAGCCCAGGCAGGGCACTTTGCCGTGGAAGCTTCCCCTTCCCTTCCCTTCCCTCCCCTCCCCTTCCCTGCCCTTCCCTTCCCTTCCCTTTCCTTTTTGTCTTCTCTTTTCTCGTCTATTTTCTTTTCTTTCTTGTGTTGTTGAATCACTTGATTCAGTCGCTTGAATCACCTGATTCTGTTTTGCAGACTTCCACCCTCCACTGCTACCCCAGGAAGACCCTTACTGCCTGGTCCTGGGGGTTGAACCTAGGGCCTTGCATGTACTTTGCAAATGTTCTACCACTGAGCTACGCCCCCAACCCCTTTTTAAATTTTGATCTTGAGTCAGGGTCTCACTAAGTTACTCAGGCTGCCTCTGGCCTTCAACTCGGCATCCTCCTGCCTATGCCTTCCGAGTTGCTGGGATTACAGGCATGCGCCCCTATGCCCAACTATGGCTGCTCTCCTTGATGAGGAGCTGGTGTTTCTCCCTATCACTGGAGATGGCAGCTGGGCTGCGGATCCTGTAGGTGTTGGCTGATCTCAGAGAGTTGAAACCCCCAGTTCTGTTGTGTAACACTCACATATTATTTTGCCAGGGACAGAGCTTATCAAGAGCCAGAGAAGCTCATTATGAGAGTAATGAGAATACATGTGCCCTTCAATTTATGATGGGGTTATATTCCCCCCAATACCATCATAAGGTAAAAATACCCTAGGTTGAAAATTCATTTAGTACACCCAACCTACCTTAAATGTGCTCACTTAGATTAACCTATAGTTGGGCAAAATCATATAATATAAAGCCTATTTTGTAATAAAGTGTTGAATATCTCATGTGATTTATTGAATACTATACTGAAAGTGAGAATGGTGTATGGGAACAGTTTTGCATAATCACAAAGTTGAAAAATCATTAGAGTTGAACCATTGTGAGTCGGGGACGTCTGTAGTGCCCTGTGATTTATGTGCACCGCATTCCTGTTTACGAAGCACTTCCTACACAAACTATTGTGGCCCTCTCAGCAGCCTGTTAGGCAGAGGGAGTTATTCCCAGATGAGGAGACAGGATCAGAGAGGTAAAGGGCTTTGTTCAAAGTCTCACAGCCAGAAATTAGCAAAGAGTTTTTTTCTGTCTCCACAGCTGTGGAGGCAGACAGTCTGTCCTTGGCAATCCCTGCTCTGTGGGAGACAAGTTCTCTATCCTGGACTTTGGAAATAGGGTGGCTTCATCTAGCTCTGGGCTGCCCTGGGCTCAGGAAGATGTGGGAGGACAGGGATGATTATTTGTCCTAGATAGTCTCACTGCTGTCGATTCTGTTCCTGGGAGAAAACACAGCCGCCCTTTTTAACAATCTTGACCCTGAAGGGCCAAGGAAGCAGAAGCCCACTTCACTTAAACTAAAAATGTTAGTGACGTGCCAGCCACACGTCAGGGATTATTCTAGGTAGTGGAGTACGGCAGTGAACAACACAGTCTCTGTCTGCATGCAGAATTGAGTAGAGAAGACCTATAATACCCAAGATATGAAGTCCAATTATTATTCAGGGTGGCAAGTGTTAAGAACACAAAATAAAGCAGAGAAGGGGGACGTGCGATGTTGGGGCAGGTAAAGGTGTTTGGATTTTAGGTGGAAAGGCTAGAAAAGGCTTCAGTTGGAATGTGACCTTTGAGCCGATAGGATCTCACAAAGTCAAGGACCCTTGAATCACCTGATTCTGTTTTGCAGACTTCCACCCTCCGCCGCTGCCCCAGGAAGACCCTTACTGCCTGGACGATGCACCCCCCAATCTGGGCTACCTGGTGTGCATGCAGGGGGGCATACTCTTCGTGTATGACAGCAAGAAGATGCTGGAGCGTCAGGAGCCTCACAGCCTGCCTTACCCCGACCTGGAGACCTACACGGTGGACATGAGCCACATCCTGGCTCTCATCACAGACGGCCCCACGTAAGCCACTTCCCCCACTCCCCCTCTCATTATGGGGCGCTGTTTTGTGGGAAGGACCTGAGGCCTTTTCTGCTTGTGGTCCATCCCAAATTTTCCTTCATGGGCTGGAATGTACTTAGAGCCGTTACTGTCTTTCTCTTCTGCTACTTCTTCCGTGAGTAGCTGTGGAGCTTCTGTTTGCTGGTGGCCACTTGTGTGCTTTAAAACAGCTGCCACCTCTCTCCCCAGGCAGGAAAGCAGCCTTGCAGGGAGCTACCAGCCCAGGCCATGGCTGGATGTGGTGGAGACTCTTGGTTCAGGTCTTGGGTTTCCTGTGTTTCTAGAGGGGTGTGTGCAGTGGACCTGGGACACTTTGTGCCACGACCCCCACCCCCAGGCTTGTCTTCCTGCACTTGGTTGCTCACTTCTTGGTGGGCACTTGAGTCACTCAGGGATGGAGGGTCAGCAGTCTGCACTCCGGGAGCCTGGGAGTGGGAGTCTAGTGAGAGTCTGGGGAGCCTGGGAGTGGGAGTCTTGGGAATGGTGTGATGCTGGCTTCCGAGGGAGGAGAGTGGGACTGGGGTGGATGGGAAGCTTGGCTCTGGTCTTCACTGATCCAAGGCCAGAGCTGAGAGATGGCCAGGAAGGGGCAGTTTCCAGGGTCCCCTCCACAACTGGTGTGTGAGCAGTGGATGTCCTGTGGGGGAGGCTGTCAAGGAGAGTCCTTCCCAGGGACCTTTTCTCCCCTCCTGCTCTGAGACTTCCCTGTGCCTGCCCTGGGGCTTGTCTTCGCAGACAGACAGTGGTGTTGCTATAGGTTGGCAGCTGTTCTTTATGGACCTAAGTGATTGGATGCAAAGGCAGCTGCTAGTTTCTGGGGGGCACAAGGAAGCAGGGTGGCATGCACTGTGGTCAGTTCCATGTGGCAGTGGACTCAGGCACGTGGCTGGGCACCTGGGTTGGATGTGGGTGGCAGCTGGCTACAGCAATGAGCCCCTGCCCTGGCTGGCTGAGGAAACCTCCCTAGCTGTGAGCACCTTCTCTGAATGGGTGGGAATCTGGGGACATCAGTCTGAGAGAGATTTCTGTCCCAGTGACAAATGCCCCCACCCTTCTAGTCTTCCCCTGATGCAAAACATCCTCTCTTGTCCTGAATGAAGCCTCAGAGTTGAGGGGCCTCAGGTCTTGGGATTTGAGAACATTTGGTTGTGGGTGGGTGGTACCTCTGCATCCCTAGGTGGGCAGGCCAAATCTTATAGTTTGACTGTTTTTATTGGTATTCTGGGCAATGATTTCCTTTATTAAGGAATTAAACACGGCTGAGGATAGGTGTGAGGAAAGAAGGGAGGGGACAAGGCAGGAGACACTGAGAGTCTGCTTTGCTGAGAGTCAGAACATCCACAGGCACAAACCAGCTTAACCCTCACTTCACTCTGGGGCATTACCATCTCAATGTATATTCGTGGATAGTTTATTCCTGGGAGTGGAGGCTTACCGTTAATTCCCTAACCACATAGAGCTAGACATCAAAGAACTGCATGGAGTCCCAAAATTGACTGTCCGCTGCCCTGTGTCTGGACTCTTCACTCACTCTGGTGGCACAGATGTGTTGGCCGGTTCCACTGGGAACTTCCTGTGGAAGCTGGAAGCCTCTCATGACCCACCCTCCCGGAGCCCAGCCCTTCCACCCAGGGGCCAGCAGCCCAGGCTGGAGGTCTCCAAATGGAGAGTTTGATGTGACTTCTCCTCAACTCTGGTCTCTTCCCCTCCCCAACCTGCAGGAAAACCTATTGTCACCGGCGACTGAACTTTCTGGAATCCAAGTTCAGCCTTCATGAGATGTTAAATGAAATGTCCGAGTTCAAAGAGTTGAAGAGTAACCCCCACCGAGACTTCTATAACGTGAGAAAGGTGTGTCACAGGCAGTGTTCCAGCCACCTGCCCCATCCCCACCTCGCAGCACAGGCGATGCCCTGAGCCCATCTGGGGCCAGTGCCCTATGACAGCCAGCATCGGGGCTCCTGGCCAGGGTGGCCTTCGTGGCCAGAGGAGCCACATGTTGTGCACATGTGTAGAAGGAAGACCACGAGCTGGGCTCATGGAGTCAGGCTGAGCCTCAGGCAGCTTGGTACCACTGTGTCCCCGCGGCGCCTACGCTGGAGTGTGTCCTCAGGCTCAGGAAGGGGGAAGCAGCCTGCTGATTGGTCATAACAATTAACACTGGGGTAGGGTAGGGGGTGTGTTAGATTCAACATGGAGGGGGAAAAGCTGTTAAGACCTCCTTGGCCTCGGGAGTTTGTGGTTTTGCAACCTTTGGTATCAGGTGTATTAATAAAAGAGCATCCAACACGCTCCCCTCTCTGTTCCTCCTCTGCCCATTGAGTGGCTGAGCAGCCCGGGCTCCAGCACCCTCAGCCGGTGTTGGGGGAGGGGGCAGCAGGGGCAGGAGCCTGTGTCCAGTGGCTGTGGCTTCTGGCTTTTCCACTTTCTTCCAGTCGAGTAACATACAGTGAGGTGCAGGACCGGGGCTGAGCATGGGCATTGCGTCACTTACTGCCACATATGCCCAGCCTATTACCTGAGGGAAAAGTGTGGTGGGGTGGCTTTCTGGGAGTGGCCCAAAGTGAGCTGATGGGAGAGGTGAGTAGGAGTTAGTTAGCCAGGCAGAGGGTGGTCTAGAGGAACAAAGTGGTGGCCTTCCTGGTGGCGGGAAAAGCCTGTGCAAGTGCCAGTGGGGAGAGAGAAGGAGAGAGAATTTGAGCAGTGCGCTGACCGGCCAGCGGGCAGGGCGGGTGGCTGGAGGGCAGGTGTCAGGGCAGGGGAGGGCGAGGCTGCAGAGGAGAAGGGTGGAGGTGGGCTGCACATGAACTCCCACTCAGAAGGGAGCAAAAGCCTGCAGATGTGAGAGCTTTGCCTCGGCTCATGGGTTTGGAGAGGCTTATGGAAGTGTTTTGGGAATTTCTAGGCAGAGGTGAAGGTCGTGTGTTAGACACTGTCTACCTGGGCAGCTTGGCATTTTCGCCTTTTCTGAAACCTTGGGTGTTCAGACAAGTGGAAGCCTCAGTTACAGTGAGAATTCTCTGCCCTCTTGACGTAGCCTCAGTCCCAGCACATGCCCTGGCCGGGGTCCAGGGAGACCCTTTGCCCAGCCCATGCTGCCCTGTCCTGTGTGGATGCAAATGCCCTAGGCTTGCCTGTGTCCTGCTGCCTGGGTCCAGGCCACTTGCCCACTGTTCCTCTGGCGCTGTGTGCTCCTGAGGTGGCCCAGTGGCTGTTCCTGGGCTGCTTCTAGCCATGACCCAGGAGAGAGTCCTGGTGTAGGGCTGTGACTACACGTCGGAGCTGATCCTTGGGGTCCCTGTCAGTCTGGAGGTTAATGTGCTCTCTGGACAGAGGTAGGCTTGACGGTTGCACTGTGACACCATGTCTTGTCCTCTGGCACCACAGTCAGCCCCAGGGAGCACAGTGTGGCCTGGGCTCTCCCCTCTGTGTAGGGGAGCCTGCCTCTGGGCGCCAGCTACTTTGTCTCCCCTCCAAACCTGTACTGTGGGGAGGACATTGGTTTTCTAAAACCCAGAGTGGCTGGCAGGGGGCGCTTTCTATTTCTGAGGTTGCTGTTGTTTCCCCAAGGATGGGCTTCAAGGGCAGGGGCTATGGGGGCCATGAGTTGTGGGTAGTAGGGGATGGGTTCTGACACAATGGGCCCCAACCAGCATGACTGTGTAACTGAGTCACTCGTTTCCTATTCAGAGCTAAGACAGAGGGCTGAGTGTTTTTGCTGCTTAGGAGCTGGGTACAAATGGGCATTCTCTGCTTTGCTTAAGTGTCACATCAGGGAGTGCAAATAGGTTTCCTCTGGGCCAGACTTGACCAGTTTGAGTGGGTCCCCAAGGCAATTGCAGAAGCTTAGTGAAGAGTGCTGTAATTGATTACTTATGTCTGTCATGGGCAACCAACTGTGGACAGCACTCCCTGGCCTGAGGTCAGTGCCTCCTCAGCCCATCCCTAGCTGAGAGCACATAATTAGGTCCCAGGTATTGGCCATCCCTGTTTGGAAATGCTCCTCCTTGTTTAGATTTGGATCTTAGGTAAAATCAGAGAATGTGCAGAATCTTCTGCTGAGTTGAAAATATTGACCCCCAGGGAGAGCCTTTTTGACCTCTTTCTAATAGAATTGCCTTTGAGATTCTCAAGTTTGGATTGGGTGCTTCCTGGACTGTCTAGTTGTTTTCCTTCTATATCTTGTGACTCATGGGGGTCAGGACAGGCTGAACCCCCTGTGGTGTGTCATCGGTAAGCTGGAGGACACAACCAGAAGCCCAGAATGTGTTGAGTCATGCTGAGGTAGTGGAGCCAGGCTGTGTCCCCCTGAGCTAAGCCAGGCTGACCTCCTGTGCATCGAATATGATCCCAGTGTCATCCTTGAGGCACCGGAGCCTTGATGAAGTGCTTTGGTTGATGTTTTAGTTTTTGGTGCTTTGGCTTGTTTCAGCAGTCCATCTTTCTGGGAGGTGTGGCAAGATTGATGGCAGGAAGGACCCTGATGAGTGAGTAATGTGCCTAACATGGGCTGGCAGGGATAATGTGCACAGAGGTCCAATAGATCAAATGTCTGGTTTGGCAAGACTTAGAGATGCCCAACCAGCTGTGGACAGCATTCCCCGGCCTGAGGTCACTGCCTCCCCACCCCTTCCCTGGCAGAGAGCCCAGTCAGCTGCAGCTGTAACTCCAGGACATGGCTGGAGGCTGAGAGCGCTCTGACCTGAGAGGCTGCTAGCTCCGTCCTTCCCTACTCCCACAATCCTGCCTTGGGCCCCGTGGGCTCATGGAAGGGGACTCAGGGTACTCACTGTGACCTCAGGCCACCCCTCAGCTTAGCTGTCCTCTGAGTGGAGCACAGTGAAAAAGGGAGTGTGGGGACGGGGAGGATGGGGCGAGGGGCAAGGACCAGGTACTATTACCAGGGCCCACACCCTAAGATTAGTGACAGGGTTTAGTAACAGAATCAATGTACACTTAAAAAATCCATTCTAGGGGCTGTTTGTAGAAATTGGATTGAACCAGGGCAAGAGAAAAAGTGGCGAGATCCTTAGGAGGTCATTGGAGGTGGCCGTGATGGAGAGTACTATGTGGATTTGAGATGTGTTTGGAAGGTAGAATTGATTGGCATTGAGGGAGGGGAGGGGGCTTGACCATGACTTCCAGTTTTCCAGTGTGAGTATCTGGGTGCAGAATATATCATTTCCCAGGATGCAGAAAGTTGGGAGACTATCAGGTTTGTGCTGACGCCAAAGATGGAGAGTCTATTTTTGGGTGTATTAAATTTGAGCTGCTTTTGAGGTATCCCAGTGGAGATGTCAAACAGGCAGGAGTGTGGACAGTTCTGGAGCTCTGGGCTATTATACACATTCGGAATATATAAAGAGGGAAGTTAAAGGCGGAGATGGAGCAAATCACCTTTGGAGATAGTGTGTAGTAAGAGGAAAGGAGGGTGCAGGACCAGCCTTGAAAAAAATGCCAGTATTTGGAGGTCTGGTAGTGAGGATGCGCTATGGAGGCTGAAAAGGAGAGGCCAGAAAGGCAAGGGGACAGCTGGTGTCACAGGAACTTAGCATGATATGGGATACCTGAGCAACCCTGTGAGGTATTCTGCTGGGTCTTTCCTGCCTCCCACAGAGGGCAGGAGGACCCAAGCCCCCTGTGGCCATCTGAAAGTCAGGGTTTGTCCTGAGAGCTGAGTCTGCATGTTGGCTTAGGGTCAGGAGAGCTGCTGCTTCTTGGGGTTTGGACGCTTTGGGTTTTGGGTTAGGTGGAACTGGCTGAGAAGGGTTGTGGTGGTGGTGGCTATCCTTGCACTCACCCATGCTTGGGGCTTTGCTCTGGGATTGTGTTGGGGTTCCAAGAGAGGTCAGTGGGAAGAATGGGACCTTGTGGGGTGTTTGGTGCACTCTTAGGGCCACGTGGGGTTAGGAAGCTACTGGAACCTATCATACTTGTTCATTTGTTCATTTGTCCATCCCTTGACTCACCTGATATTTTGCACCATTCTCTGGGGTAAGTGCTGGAGACCTCAATGTATCAGACATGGTCCCTGTCCTCCAGGAGCTCCCAGGCTAATGGAGGAGCTGGCCAAAGCCTGTTAGAGGGGTCAGGAGTACATACACAGCGATGGAAGTGTCTGCGCCAGTGCCTAGGCTGGGCGAGGGAGAGGGTGGGTCCGCTGTGCTTCAGGGACTCAGACTGGCTTCCACATGGAGGAGGGGAAATGAAAGGGATGAGATTGGTGGGGATGAAGGAGGGCATTCCAGGCCAAGGACACACGTGGGCAGTGTGATGCCATGTGGAGCAGCCTGGGCCCCTGAGCACCTGTGGGTGGTTGGAGCATAGAATAGGCCAGCAGCAAGGGGAGCATTAAGGCCTGAAGTGGTCTCATTTCCCAGGCTAAAGCATTGGGCTTTTCCTTGAGAGCCACAGATGATTTGTTAACAGGGGAGTGGCCTTGTCACCAGCAGCAGAAAATGCAACTCAGGGGACACACTTGAAGAGAGTCATGCGTGGGCATTAGAGAAAGAATATCTACGGGTGCCTCAGCAGCTGCTATGTATATGATTTGGGGGTTTTGAGTCTGCTTAATCTGCAACTAAGTTTAGATATTAGAGAAAGTAGATACTGGTGTACTTATTTTTCTTACCCAAAGAATTTTGTCCTTAAAGAGGGGACTTCCTGGGTACCTTGTGCAGGCTTGAAGAGCATGCTAATGGGGATAAAAATATTGATCAACACAAGTTTTATACATAAGTCACAAGGAGGTTGGGCTTAAGGTGGAAGTTCATTAGCCATTTTCACAGTCTCATTTGTGATGCTTCTCAGAAAGGGAAGTGCATTTCTTTTTGCAGGTAGTCTGGTCATTTGTGTTGAAACTGCTGGGCTAAACGTAAATCTGACCCAGGAGCATGGGGCGGGGCTTCCCCTTCTCACTCCCTCTATTTCCTAACTAGCTACCCTGCCTTGGCCTGATCTAATCTACATTTTGAAAAGATCTCTGGATGCAGTCAGGAGGTGGACTGGGAGCAAGGCTAAAGGGAGACCAGTTCTGAAGTCCACAGGAGAAATGGGGCGGGCCACCAGGCATTGGTGGGCCCTGTATCTGTGGCCTGCACGACGCTGAGGGTTTGTGTTCCACATGGAGGGGTGGGCTCTTTGTTGCGAGGGGAGGTGGCCTGGCTCACTGGCTGGTGGGGCCTGTATTCCAGGTGGACACACACATCCACGCAGCGGCCTGCATGAACCAGAAGCACTTGCTGCGCTTCATCAAGCACACGTACCAGACGGAGCCCGACAGGACCGTGGCTGAGAAGCTGGGCCGGAAGATCACCCTGAGGCAGGTGTTTGACAGCCTGCACATGGACCCCTACGACCTCACAGTGGATTCGCTGGACGTCCATGCGGTGAGTGATCTTCTGTCACGGTGCCTCCAGGAGAAACAGCCCTGGATGGGAACTCGGCCCCTGGAAAGCACCATGGCTGAGCTCTGAGAGTGGCTGGCTGGGGAAGCAGCTCATTCTCTACTTAGGGTGGAGGCTGTGGAGTTTGGTGTTAGAGAATAACAGGGCTGGGAGTAGCCAGGAGACAGAGGAACACTGCGTGATATGGGGTCCTACAAGCCCAAATTGTAGTCCTACTTCTGCCACGTAGGAGATATGTAACCTTAGGCACCTCAATTTTTTATTTCCTTGCCTATAAAATGGTGACTGCCATGTGCCTTGTTCCCTCATGTGTTTGTCAGTTTGTCACACTGTGGGGACTTGCATGTTGCTGCGATGCTGAAAACTATGCCACTGGTATTCCAGATATAAGCAGGGTCACCCAGGCTGGACAGGTTTCAGCTGAGCTTCTAGATTAAGAAAGACTAGGAAAAGGACCTGGCAGCCCACTCCCAAAACAATTAGCCATTGAAAACCCTATGAATAGCAGAGAAGCACTGTCAAGTATATTGCCAGAGAATGAGCCACCCAGGCTGGAAAGCATTCAAGAAATGACTGGGGAAGAGTTGCCTCCTCAAAGTAGAGTTGACCTTAATTATGAGAGTGGAGTAAAGTCCCTGGGACCTCCTTTTGCTGATGTGGCATGACTCAAAACGAGAAGAAACCTACCGACTGCAACAATGGGTTCAAACAAAAATATCATGTGCAGGGCACAGTGTTGGGTAGTGCTTTGTTCTGTTGCACTTAGGTTTACTGTGAGTCTAATCTGACTTGACGGCACCTTACAACAATCACATGTGCCTTGTTAAATTTACAAAGCCATTAAGACACTGAATGATAATGCAATTGCTGTGGAAACATTGTGGTGGTTTCTTAAAAAGTTAACTATAGAATTACCATCTATCTAGTCTAAGAAATTCCATTCCTACTTGTATACCCAAAAAAATTGAAACAGGGACTTGAATAGACACCAATAGAATATTGCACACCAATGTTCACAGCAGCATTATTCACAACAGCCAAAATGTCAAAGTAACTAAAATATAGTAGATACATATGCTGGAATACTATTCAGCCTTCAAAAGGAATAGGAAACACTGTTGATTGTTCAAGGGTCTAGAATCCTCTGCCATCTAGGCTAGCCATGTTCCTAACCGTGATTCCTTGGACCTTGAGGCCCTTGTTACTTTTTCACTGAGTACCTCATCAAAGGGCTCGTGACTGACTGAGGATACATGGTTCTGACCCTCAGGAGTTTCTAAGACTTTGTGCAAGAAATGACACAGAGCCAGTTGTGGTGGTGTCTGTCTGTAATCCCAGGACTCAGGAGGCTGAGGCAGGAGGCTCAGGAGTTTGAGGCCAGCATGGGCTACATAGCAAGACCTTGTCTCAAAAAACAAAACCAAACAAAACCCACGGAAGACATTTTTCAATGTGGCCACACATAAGGCCACCTTGTAAAGGCCTAAGAGGGGAATGTGTTTGGTGGCTGCAGAACAATATGGTGATCTGGCTGATGGTCTCCTCCCACCAGGGCCGGCAGACATTCCACCGTTTTGACAAGTTCAACTCCAAATACAACCCTGTGGGGGCCAGTGAGCTGCGTGATTTGTATTTGAAAACTGAAAACTACCTGGGAGGAGAGTACTTTGCTCGGATGGTCAAGGTGAGCGAGCCCTCAGCCTCTCCAAGGCCTCCTCAAATAGCTGACGTCATCTGCCTCTAAAGAGTAGGGACCCAGCATGGCCTCCTGTCCCTTCCCATCCCCCAGTGCCCTTCTGTCCACTATGCAGTTCAGGCCAGCACTGAGGAGCCCAGGCACCTGTGCTCTGGCCCTGGCTTCCAGCTCTTGAACACAAGCAGGCGTGCTGTATATGTGGACCACAGGGAAGAGGAGTGTGGGGCATCCATTCTGGCAGAGGTTGCAGCATTCAGGTGCCCATGCCCAGCCCCTTTTTGCATCCTGAACTCAGTTGGGTGCAGGCTGGCTCTGTGGAGACACAGCTGCTGCCCAGCCTGGTTCTGCAGTGTGCAGGTGCAGACCCACGGCCTTCCTCCTGGGAGGAGCCTCTGCTGGGAGGCAGGTACTTACGCGGTAGCACCAGGGATTTAGCTCAGCTTTCTCATCTCGCAGGTAGCAAGGAAGCCCAGGGCCCTGCTCAGGGTGGGGGTCCCATGTAACAGCAAGGCTTGGCTGACCTGGTTCTTTTTCTTGGTGTCAGGAGGTGGCCCGGGAGCTGGAGGAGAGCAAGTATCAGTACTCGGAGCCTCGACTCTCCATCTATGGCCGCAGTCCTGAGGAGTGGCACAGCCTGGCCCGCTGGTTCATCCAGCACAAGGTCTACTCACCCAACATGCGCTGGGTCATCCAGGTGCCCCGGATTTAGTGAGTGTGGATCCCTGTCTGCCCCATGCCCTCTCAGGATGAGAGGGCCCCATGGGCTCTGAGTGCACTGGAGAGGGCGGGTCTGCTCGCGTGACTTCTTGGGCATCCTCTCCCCAGGGAGGAGTGATTGGCAAAGATGTCCTTATGGCACTTCAACTTTTGTTCTTTGATGAATGTGTATGTGCCACAGCTTTGGAAGAGCTACCACCCTGCTACCTTCTTGAAGGTTTGAGTGAGCCCAGGGTGTGAGGGTGTGAGGCGACCTGCTGGCAGCTGGCATTGCTGACCTCTCTCTGGCTGTCACTCAAACTGCCTCTCTTCCCTCCAGGTGGGCTGGGGCATGGGGTGTAGGGGAACAGAGCTGAGTGGCAGAGTCTGGGTCACTGGAAAGCTGAGGATTCGTCTCTCAGACCTTGGCAGCCTGAATCCCACCATCCCACTCCCCAAATGGCTTCTGGTTTGAGACCCTGCTCTGGTGGGCAGGAGAAGGTATTGAGTTTGCAAGCCATTGCCGGGTACTGCAGAGCTTGCAGGGAGTGGAGGAGAAAGGCCACATCTGACTCTACTCTGGGTCTTAATGGGGATGCAGGCTGCTGAGGAAGTGACCAGGCCCGAGGGGTCCTCCTAACAAGCAAGCCTTTGCTTCTCACAGTGACATATTTAGGTCAAAGAAGCTGCTGCCAAATTTTGGAAAGATGCTGGAGAACATCTTCCTGCCCCTTTTCAAGGCCACAATCAATCCCCAGGATCACCGGGAGCTTCACCTCTTCCTCAAATACGTAAGTGGGGCGGGGCCTGGGCAGGCTGAGTGCAGCATGAAGGGTGTGTTCTGCGTGGACCGGGTCAGGCGTCCTGGCTGCTCCCACTCTGGCTTCCGTTCTCAGTTCCCGTCACCTCTGTGCCCCAAGAAGCTGATTTTCTGAAAGAAGGGAGCCTCTCTGGGAGGGAACCTCTCTTTCCTAGGGTACCCTGGGGGCAGGAACAGGCTGTCCCCAGTGGGGAAGGGCAGCAGTGGCTGAGAACTGAGAGTCAGCTCCTGGCTGAGGGGGGCGAGGCTAGAGAAACTGGATCCTGCTGAATGCAGCATGAGCTGCCACTTCAGGTCTTCTTGGAAATGCAAGCCAGGTGCTGCCAGGTGCTGCCATGCACTCCTGTAATCCCAGGGACTTAGGCAGAGACAGGAGGATCACGAGTTCCAGGCCAGAGGCAGGCTGCACAACTTAGCGAGAGTCTGTCTCAAGATGAAAAATAAAAGAGGGGCTGGAGGTGTAGCTCAGTGGTAGAGCATTTGCCAAGCACGGCCCAGGGTCTCCAGCTAAGGTGTGAACCTGAGAGGCCTGAACGCCCAGGCCTTCTGGAGCTCAGCTCGATGTCGCAGGAAGCTGAGCTGAGCCTGAGTCCCGGTTTCTCCCACCCTGGCTTGAAGCTCAGGATTCCCTCTCCTACCCAGGTGACAGGTTTTGATAGTGTGGATGATGAGTCCAAACATAGTGACCATATGTTCTCGGACAAGAGTCCTAGCCCGGACATCTGGACCAGTGAGCAGAACCCGCCCTACAGCTACTACCTATACTACATGTACGCCAACATCATGGTGCTCAACAACCTCCGCAGGTGGGTGAGGCGGCCCCTTGCAGGAGCCTGCGCACATGTGCCAGCTCGCATGCATGTGACCTATGGGCCTATCTGCACTGCCACCAACACACACATCCATGGGCCCACATGAATACTTGCCAGGCATGTATCACATGACTGTCCACACATGCAGGCGTGCCCCCATAATGCGTGTCAGTAGACATGTATGACGTACAGTGAAGCCACACACCATATACGTTCACATGTACACACACTCACCAACACACCTCCATGTGGATCTGTATACCCTGAGGAATAGGAAACAGAACACGCCAGTCCCTGCACATGCTCACACACCACTGCCCCAACGTGCACATGTGCATTCTGACAAATGATGGCAGCTGCAGTGTGATAGGCACGGTCCCTGTAATGGGGATCGGAACAGACTCAGACCTCACATCTCATGGGTGGCCTCACATTCATGGGCTCCCCACAAGGAGGCACACGTGCGCAGGGGTTGGAGGCATAGAGCGCAGGGCACTGAGCCATTCTCATCCCTATAAGTCTTATATGTTGCACATCCCTGCTGGGCCTTGGGGCCTTACCAGCTGGGCTAAGCCAGGTGAGTTGGTGGCGTGGAGGATTAGAATGGGGCATGGTTGAGAGAAGAGGCCTAGGGTTGTGGGGGAGGCAGTCCTGGGGTGAGCTTTTAGAGATCCAGGTTCTAGTTCTAGCTTCACATTGACCTCCTTCGTGGCTTTGAACACAGACTTCACTCTCCAGGTCTAGGTTTGCCAGTTTTCTTTAACAAAGGTTGGAAATGCTGGTTTCTCAGGGTGTTTCCTTTTCTTGTTGTGGGGCTCTATGAATGAAGGACCCAGGCCCCTGCAGGTGGGGGTAGAGGTCAGACTAGTCTCTCTACTGCTGGGCCCCCTCTCTGCCTTGGAGTCATGTCTCTTGACTCTGAGCTGGGCTTCTGCCTTTTAGGAGGGGTCATTTCTAGGGTTCGCTGGGTCAGCTCTGCTTACTGTGCCATGGGTAACAGTCTCCCCTGGAGTGGGTCTGGGGTAGAGGTGTGGGCCCCAGGCAGAGTGAACCGAGGTACTTCTGACTCAAAGCCTTCTTTCTTCTGCAGGGAACGAGGCCTGAGCACATTCCTGTTCCGGCCTCACTGTGGGGAGGCCGGCTCCATCACCCACCTGGTGTCTGCTTTCCTAACTGCTGACAACATTTCCCACGGACTGCTCCTCAAGAAGGTGAGCAAGTCACTCATGGGAGCCTGGCCTGGAGTCCCTGGGGCTCCTGTCTACCCCCTGGAAGCTCTGGCCTGTGATGATAGAGGGCTGTGGCTTTTTTCTGGACCAGGCTCTCTGTAGTCATCTTGGTACCATTTTTATTTATGACAGTAATATAACCAAACACATCAAAATTTACATTTCATAAAAAATGAAGAAATGGGGAAAAAAAAACCCTTATTGCTGTTACTTTATACAAACAGTGTCATTAGCTTTTTGGTATTTTCAATTCCCATCCATAGCATATTTTAATGCACTTATAATGAATGCAGAATTTCGGTTCCTACTTTATCCCTTGAACTGAATGACAAACATTCTTCTGTGTTGCAACGTAATAGCTACACTCCTCCTTCTATAGACTTTTGGATGAAGCATCTGCCAATTGGTCTGTAATTGACTCAACTAGTCCCCATCCAGCTTTTCCTTCAAGTAAATGCTGCTGCCATGAAGTTTGGGTGCTCACTTTCCCTGTAATTTGGTTTGCTTTCATAAGTATGCAGTTTGCTCAAAATGCTCCCCTACCCTGATCCTGGCAGGGCCAGCCTCAGGTCACGTTTCCAGGCGGGGCATGTGCTACATCAGACCACTGTAGCCTGGGCAGGTCTACCCTTCTCATCCAGTCAGAGTCATCTCTGGGGGGCTGGAGTGTTTATAGTCTCAACCTGAATGTTTTGGGTTAAAGCAACAAAACCAACCATGTGGGACAGGCTGGGGGTGGGGAGGGGAAGATGCAGGTTGGGGCTGCTGTCCTTCCTGCCCCTGAGTTGTGCCTCCAGCCTGGAGCCAAAGGTGGGCATGTCTAATGGTGGGCTGTGGCCTGGGGGCCTCACATGTGACGTAGCATTGAGAGGGATGTAGGCAGGGGAAAGGAGGTGGGTCTGGGCGTCCTGGCTTTGGGGAACTCAGTCTTGGTGGGGGACCTGGACACTGCCCAACCTCTGCTTTCCATTGATGAATCCCCCTCCTGCCCCTCCCTGCCAGGCGCATGTGACACAAGTTTGGTGATTCTTTTTTGCAGAGTCCGGTATTGCAGTATCTCTACTATCTTGCTCAGATCCCCATTGCCATGTCACCTCTTAGCAACAATAGTCTGTTCCTGGAGTATTCTAAGAACCCGCTGCGGGAATTCCTGCACAAGGGACTGCATGTTTCTCTCTCCACCGATGACCCCATGCAGTTCCACTATACAAAGGTGAGGATCTGGGGGAGGGCAGTGTCCCTGCAGGTACCAGACCTGGCCTAACCTGAGCCCACTGCTCAATTTGGCTTTTAGGAAGGGGCGGTTGGCCTAGTGCAGACAAGGGGTGAGCCCCTAGTGAGGGAAGTCTTTCTTTCAGGAGCCCTCTTTGGGTTCTTGAGCCCTTGAAGACACAATTCCATTTCTGCCCTTCTCTCCATTTTCCATTTCTTTGATATTTCTAGCTTTGTGACCTTGGTGACATTATTAGACCTCTCTGTATTGTACTCCTCTTCATTTGTAAAATGAGAATAAAACCGTCTCTATTTTATTAAAATAATGAATTAGAGTCTAATAGAGAGGGTGCCAAAAATGTACACACATTTTAAAGAAAAAAAAACATTAAAATTGTTGTTAGGTGCTATTGAGTCCGGTTCAACTCATAGGGACCCTATATACAACAGAACGAAACACTTGCTAATACTGTGTCAGTGCTTCTCTGCTATTCATAGGGGTTTCAATGGCAGATTATTTCAGGATTGTATGGGGAGTGGGCTGCTAGGTCCTTCTCCCATTTATGCGGTGCTGGGGATTGAATTCAGGGCCCCAGAGAATGCAGAGCAGCACTCTACCAACTGAGCTAACAGCCCCATGGAAGTTGTAATACTCAATATATACCAATAATAAATGATGTAGACAAGTCACATTTGACTTCTGCAGTTACAAGAGGTGCTCAAAGTAGTTACCATAGCAGATGAAGGAAGACTTGTTGCTATGCGAGGCCTCCTGGATCTTCCCTTGTGCACATCATACATAGCACCACGTGTCTCAAACTTATAACGAATGTGTGCAGTTGTTAGATGTGTTGAAGGTTCTGTTGCATACTCATGTAACCATTGTTGTTGCACTTCCACACTGTTCTTGAATTTCAAATATCACTTCCAAATGGTCTTGTGCTCCTCAAATGATAACCATGCTCCTATCATTTTCTTTGACTATCCTGCCTATGGCATGGTGGTGCTAGCATTCAATTAATGCCATCTTTTGAGTGAAGGTCATACTGCATATTGCTACCATAATTCAATTCAACTTTGAAAAGTAATATATAGATAACATCTGTTTAAATGTGTATACATTTTTTGCACCCCATTATAAGAGTTCAACATGTCTGCATAAAGCATGTATTCAAAATATCAGGTGCCTTTTTATTAATACAGTTTTTATCATTACACTTTGGGTCTCTGGGAAAAAGAAGAGAAGTGTGATGTCATGCACAGGGATGAGCCATAAGTGTTCCTTGCACATTTTGATGGTGTTGACAAGCTCAATCACTGATTAGCAAAAATAGAAGCACCAGTCTTCTTGGGCAGGACATCTCCAGGCTTTTGGTCTCTATACCCCTTTGTCCTCTGAGGAATTGAAGCCCTTTAAAAACTCTTGTTTACATGGGTTGTATTTATTGATATTTTACTGTGTTAGAAACTAGTAAGAATTTTAAAAATATGTATTAACTCATTTAAAACTAACAGTAATGTAGCCAGGCACCTGTAATCCTAGCACTAAGGAGGTGGAGGCAGGAGAGTTGCCAGTTGGAGGCCAGCCTTGGGCAGCACTGTTTAAGACCTGGTCTTAAAATAAAACCAACCAACCAAGAACAAAAAGAGCCCCAAACAGTAATGAACTTATTGTGTGCTGTATAGTTTTTTTTTTTTTTTTTTTTTTGGTGGTACTTGGAGGCTGAACCCAGGGCTTCATACGTACTTTGCAGGTGCTCTACCAGTGGGCCACACCCTCAGACAATTTTTTATTTTTTATCTTGAGACCAGGCAGCCTCTGGCCTCGAACTTGAGATCCTCCTGCCTCCGCCTCCTGAGTTGCTGGGATTACAGGCATGTGCCACTGTGTGTGGCTAATAGCAATTCTTTAAAAAATGAAAAACAAGTATTTCCCAAAACAAAAATACTGAAAGGAATGGCATTGTTTTGCAATTCTGCAAATCTCCTTAATGTTATACTTAATAGAATACAGCTGGATTCCTCTTTCTGCTTCTACATCCTATTTGTTGATAAAGTATGTGAAAGTAATTTTGCCTCACAAATATACATAGTTGGCAAAGGGAAGTCTTTCAAAATGTTTTTAGGTCCAATGGCCCTTGGACTGCACTTTGAGAACCTCTGCTCCAGGAGACAGAGATAATATTGAGGGTGGGGGAGGCAAAGAGCTGATGGTAAATGGCAGACATTTCACATTCCAGAAGATAAAGCAGTACCACAGCTCAAACCCAATTCTTTGGGGATTACACTATCTCCCCACACGTACGAGGGTCATCTCTCATTTAATGTTCCATCTCTGCTCTGAGTACTTTACTCAAATTAACTTTTACTTTGGGACAGTCTTAAAAAAATAATGTATTAAATAAAAAGCAAAGCTACAGAGCAGGTACTAAAAATGTGCCTGAGTAGAGGGGTGCTAAATAAAGTTTTGTAGGAGGCCACTGTATTAGACTAGGCTCCTGTACTGCAGGCCAGACAGACCCAACCAATGTAGACTTTAATCATAGTTAACTCAGCTTTGGTTGGTTACAGGAGGCTCTGGAGGCAATTAACTAATTAAGCTTGAAACAATTAACTAGTGAGGCATAATCAGTTAACTGGTTAATTGACTAAACTATACCCAATTAGGGCTGGGATTTAGCTCAGTTGGTAGAGCACTGCACTGCAGTCTCTGAGGTCCTGAGTTGAATTCCCAGCACCACAAAAATGGGAGCAGGGCCTGGCAATCCACGCCCAAGGCAATCCCGAGTCAGCCATTGAAAACCCTATGAGGGTCGCTATGAGTCGGATACCTAGCCGACACCTAACAACAACAACAACAACAACATACCCAATTAGGTTATTTTCTATGCCTCTATTGTGTTTTTCTGTAAAAACCGTCAGATGATGTTGGTTGAAGTTCTCAGAATCTCCTCTGGTTTGGGTAGTTGCTCTATTCATCAGCTGTTTTTGTTTTGTTTTGCTTGAATAAACTCGGAAATTTAATTGGTCTAAGGAATTTCCCTTTTGATAGAGACTGTCACAGGCAACCAGAGCTTGGCCTCCCTGGTGACTGATACCAACTTTTGAACATGATAGGCCCTCAGTACTGGTCAACAAAGAAATGCACAAGTGGTTTTTTATTTATCTCTGCTTGGTAACCTGCAATTTCACACAAAAAGATCTGGCGAGTTTAGAATTTAAGGTGTAATTTTGCTTGATGATCCAGGTGCTAGTTAGGACAGAAAAAAGAAATTTGCAAAGTATGTGGTTTTCAGTCTTGGGAACCTGAGCTGTGCTGGAAGGTCCATTCTCACATCTAATTCATGTGTTCTGTGGGAGGGGTCTAGGAAGCACTCATGGAGGAATACGCCATTGCTGCTCAAGTGTGGAAGCTGAGCACATGTGACCTGTGTGAGATCGCCAGGAACAGTGTGCTGCAGAGTGGCCTCTCGCATCAGGTATGGTGTGGGCCCTGGCCACCCCTTCTAAAGTAGCCACACCCTGGCCATCCTCCTGTAGTCTCATCTGTTTTTCTTCATAACATTCATCACAATGTCACCAACACTGGGACATGTACTTCGTTAAGTGCTTTTGTCATTCTCATTAAAAGGTAAAGTCTGGGAGGGCAGAGGCTCTTTCCACATTATATCCCCAGGCCCCACAGTAGTCCTGGTGCATAGTGGGCATTCAGTACTCCTGGAATAGATGGGACTTGGGCATCAGCCATTCTTGTATATCTCCCTGAGTGACTCCGATGTGGAGCAAGCATTGAGAACCATGCTCTGGATGCCCCAGGGGCACCTCCCCAGGGGCTGTCACTGGTACAAGAGGCTGCATTAGATGCTGCTCTTAGGGATGGGGATGCAGGGAAAAGGTAAAGGCTCAGATTTCTGTGTTTCCTGAGATAAGGCCTTTCCACAAACACATGACCTTCTGCCCTTGTCACTTCTCAGGAGGGATCCTTGACTAGTCTGAACACCTTCACCTCATCTTCTCCATCCCCAGCAGCTCCTGAAATTCTTCTTTCCTTTCTGAACAAGGAAATCATAGGAATGAAGGGAATGACTAAGGTTGCCAGGTGACATCCTCAAGGGCATGGAGGCCAGGAGGGATTCTGAAAGTCCTCTGGGAGAAAGATGTCCTTACTGAGGATCTGCTTCAGGGGGACTAGTGTATATGCTGGGCGTAATGTCAAAGCTGCCCATGTGGATATAGAAGTGAATCTGAGGCACACTCTTTCATTTGTATTTCTCTTGATCCACAGGAAAAGCAAAAGTTTCTGGGACAGAATTATTATAAAGAAGGACCTGAGGGAAATGATATCCGAAAGACAAACGTTGCCCAGATCCGGATGGCATTCCGATACGAAACCTTATGCAATGAGCTCAGCTTCCTGTCTGATGCTATGAAATCAGAAGAGATCACAGCCCTGACCAAATAGGTCCCGTTCTCCACGTGCACCCTCACCTTGTGGTTTAATTGCAGGTTTGCAAGATACCAAACTAGCGCTCTCCTCTGTGAAGAGGATGCCTCTGGAGACAATTCAAACTTGTGATTTTGGTTGCACTGTTCACTTTTAAGATCAACATGCCCATTTCTGTTAACACTTCTGAGAGAAGGTGACTTCTCATTGAGAATCTGGGAGGTGGCACTTGTTCCCACTTTTCCACATTTCTCTTATAACCGCCAGTGCTTCAGTTGTCAGGGCCAGGATTTTCCATGGTCTAATGCCAAGTGACATGAGATCTGTGTGGTTTCTGCCACACGCCTCTCTGCAGGCCTTGTAGGCTAATTGGTAGTTGTTCATTTCGGCCTTGGGATGGCTGGCTGCCTTAAACAAAATCAACTTCAAAGCTCCCTTTCATAAAGGGGCTACTTTGCAAGAAAATAGAGGATCCCCTTCTTGATAATTTGTTTCCTATGAATTTTAAAGCTGTTTTATTGAGCCCTCCCTCCTTTCTAGTTAGGAAGCCATGGGTACTCTTGAACACAGTCACACCTATTCTGCAATGGTCTCTTCATCTAGGTGAGAGTTTGGACTAAATGAGTGATTTCAAATGTGTTTTGTGACTCTTCCTCATGGACCACTCCAGAGTTGGGGAAGAAATGGTGTGTGAGGTTCTGGAAGTATCAAAGTGACTCTGCTTTCATCAGTCTTACATTGGGGCTGTTACATAATATTATCACTTGAATGAAGGACTTAGAAAAGTACAGGACCAGATGACTTCTGTTCCTTTTGGTTCTACTGTCCTATGATTATAGCGCAATTATCATTTTACCGATGAAGAGTTAGGTCAGAGAAGTGACATTTGCTTAAGTCACATAGCTTATGAGTAACAGGACTAAAGCGAGGTTTTCTTGTTCCTAATCCAGTCCTTTCCTCATTATTCCATTAGGCCTCACAAATGTTAGAATTTTTTCTTTTTAATCACTGTAACATGGTGCATTTTGTTTTAAAGACAAAATTTCTCCTTTATCTGATACAAAGACTTCTTCAGAAGATATAGTCGTCCCAGGAGCCAGGTAGAAAGCATTTTTAAAAGACCAATCTGAAGTTAAGCTTTATCAATGTACCCTTCATTTGTGTTTACTAGTGCCTAGTACATACTAGGTGCTCAATAAGTGCATATGGAATATTTGAATTTCTCTTTTGGTAACTATATGTGCTCTGAGTACTCAACAAGCTGCTCAAGGACCTTCCTATATATTTGTGGGCAAATTCAGATAACAGGAAGTCCTTTTGAATCATTATAGTCAGCAGAACTCTATTTTTGCCTGGGGAAATGCTTATTTGACTTTATGTAGTCTTGTCCTGTGACTTTGTCATGCGTGCCTCTCCAATAGTGAACTTAGCATATGGAACTATAAATGTCATCTTTTTACTAGGCAAGTATATATGCTATGTTATGCAGCTAATTATGAAACTGAATAAAAAACTGTGGTTATCCTAGGAATTATTTTTGAAAAGCCTCCATTTGTATACACTTGCCCTAACACAGTAAGTACTGTACAGTTTTTCATTGTCATTTTACCTGCATCAAGTATTTTTTTAAGAAAATTATTAAATAAAGTCTGTTAGGACTATGACTCAATAATTTAAAACTATTTAAAGTTAATTCCTAAAGCAAATGTTTACTTTTTTACTTTCAGATTGGACATAAGGAAAAGCTATCGTTGTGTGTTGGGGCACATACTTTTAATCCCAGCACCTTGGAAGGCTGACACAGCCTGCATAACTGAGCAAGACTCTTTCTCAAAATAAAAAATAAAAAAGAGGCTAGAGGTGCTGCTCAGTGGTAGTGCACTAGCCTAGCATATGCGAGGCCCTGGGTTTAATACCCCATTACTGAAAAGAAAGGAGAGGAAAGGATAGGAGGAAGGAAGGAAGGAATGCGGGTGATCAATAACTGTTAACCTTTTACTAAGACTGATATATGGATGATATTGACTAGGAAAATTCAGAATTTTCAAAGCTCACGAGACCCAGAAGATAAATCTTTGCTTTTTTCCTCTATTAACAGTTTATCAGCAAAGCAACACGTCTTAATTTCCTTTTCCTTGGATATTATTTTAGTCTGTTTGCCAACATATGTTGGATTTTACCTGTCCGGCAAGCACCTCTTACTATAGCACTTGCACTTTTATTACATTGTTGTACTTAATTGGCCTTTGTAGGAGTGAATCTCTACCTTCCTTTGTGTTTGTAGTAGGAATCAAAGGCAACTGTATCCTGGCCCAGGTGTCTAAAGAAATGATTTTTGAGGCAATGTTACTCCTTACCTATTCCCAAAGGCTTAAATTCATTTTATGTTACTTCACATTGTACTGCTGAAATGATCAACTCTTTGCATCGTGAAAACAAAAAATAACACCTGTTCTAGGCCTTTACTTTCTCTAGGATTAAAGCAGAATTAAAAAGCATATCCCGCTGGCTTTCTTTTTACTTGTTTCTGAGCAGTGTGCTGGTGAAACAATATTTGCCTTCTGGGTTTGTAGACACAAATGAAGGTGACGTATCGGTGATGTACCTTAAATGTTCTCTGAGCTATGCCTGTTACAAAGAGTAAGTGTAACTAACTCCAATAAAAAGACCATAAATCACATAAACACAGTTTCCTGGAAATTTCTGCACCCTTAACTACTAAAGAATATTTTATTAGTAAGAGGATGACAGTAAGACTATAAACAGCTGCATGATTATCAAAATATATATCTGAGGAGGCTTTTATGTCTCTTGATACCAAAATGTGTTTTTCTCCACAGTATGATATACATTGTTGTTGTTGTGAGGTGCTGTCAAGTCGGTATCCGACTCATAGTGACCCTCATATGGTTTTCAATGGCTGACTGTTTCTAGATTGCCTTGGGAGTGGATTGCCAGGTCCTTCTCCCATTTTTGCGGTGCTGGGATACATTAGTAAATTTAATTATAAGCTGCCACTTCCACTTATAAATGTTTTCCCTCTTAGCACAACATTCTAAGATGCTGCTCTAATTTCATTCTTATATCTTGGAAATTATTTTACAAGGTAAACACCAAAGTTACCACAGAATGAAGTATGTTATCCATTATTTTTACTGTCCAACAAGATTAAAAAAACATGAAAACAAATGAAAGTTGACTGTCAATTGCTTATATTAGATTGTCATTGTGTTGCCCAATGTAAATGTCGGTGATCAGCTAATTTGCCTATCTTTAAGTAGTTTTCTTATTCCTAGATAGATAAAATGAGCTTCAGTTAAGAAAAACAAAACAAAAACAAAATTAAATGAGAAAAATCACAACTGTTAAAGATACAAATTCTTCAGACTGTCTTTTAATGAACCCAACTTCCCAATGTTAAAAATCACTGAACCAAAAGATATTTATTTCCACGCAACCTTATTATTCACATGTATATTAGATATAAGGAAATCAAGTCCAATTTGAAATGAATCTCAAAACATAGCACACAAATATCACAAACCCTCAGAACACAATATAAAATAGTCCTCTAAGGAATATAAATATTTAGTATTTAAGAATGTGAAATCACATAAGAAAACAATCTCTTTAATTAGCTGAAATTTGCTTGCTAAACATTATTTATTGCACAATTTACCAGTTTTATCTAAGCATAAAACAGATACTACTGTTCTTAACGTCTAAATTCAGTACAAACTCATTTTCTCAAAGTTCTACAGCATTATGAGTAAACCCTGTTACTGAGTTAAGATAGGGAAAACTATACAACTTATAAAACAAATTCCTCAGAGTACATGAGACAATTTCACAAGTCCTAGAAGGCACACATATTTTCTATTATAGTAAGTGCATTTAAATACTTCATATTTTATAAAAGACAAAGCTGTACAGAATAGAAAAAGTGTACATTTTATCCATGAGACAAATTTACAACTTTTAAGATTAGATATTACAGTAGAACCTACCTAACATTCACATTTAAAGAATTATCACCCAGTTTAATGCAATGAGCAAAGAACGATGTCCATTCAGTTTACAACATTTTACATTTCACAGTAGACCAGTTAGTGTCTTGGAGCTCATAAGATAAAAGGGTGTAGGTAATATCAAGTCACTGGATTCTAGGGGATAAAATTATTGGCTACATCTGGAAAGATTCAATGTTGAAACTATTTTTCAACACTGTTTAAAATGTTGAAACATTTTAAAATTAGGCAATCTGAATCTAACTCAGCAAGTCTAATCCAAAAGGATGATTTAAATTTTTAGAGTTGGGAAACATCTCAGAGGATCCAATCCCAAGGTTTTCAAAATATGTTCCAAAGAATACAAGAATCAGTGGAGAAGATTTAGGGGTCTACAAATTTGACCTGAATTAAACTTTTTTTGACGAGAAAAAAAACAAACTTCCCATTACAAAAATTTGTTACACATCAAATCCTAATTAATATACTGTACATCACCAATGCATTATTATGTGTTTCCACTGGTTGACTTGGTAATATTTGTTATAGTATATAAAGTTTATATAGAAAATTTATATTAATACCATATCACTTTTCTGTAGTGGCGTAAGGTGTGTGCAATGCATTCCTGTGTATAAGGGTTCTAAAAATTTACTTGGAAAAATAAAGGTTCCACTGCTGAAATAATGTGAAAACCACAGATAATATCTCAGTTCCTAAAAGTAGGAACCTACAAACAAGAGTAAGAAACTTTCTCAAGGTCATAAAACCACGGAGAGCATTGCCAGGTTGGTATGATAGAGCCCCACCCAATCCTCTGCTTGCATAAACTCTGGATAGTATATGGCTATTTGGTCCCATCATGACTGTCAATGGATTAGTCTTCACTATTTTGGGGACAAAATCAAATTATCTTTAGTTAGATATCTTTCCTTGAAATGGATTTTTTTATTTGCATACCTATTACAATCTTAATATCCAAAAAATTTTGGCATCAATAAGCAGCAATTTAAATCGTATACCTTGGGAAATAGTAATATTTGCAACTTAACAATGATGGGTCAGAAAATTTACATGGAATGTTAAAACTATTTTTTAAAGATTTTCACACCCTAGTTTTATTATATGCTGAAATGTTAATGTTAAAAATTTTACTTCATAAGCAAAATTGAATGAAATGGTTGAAGTGCTTGAAGATTATAATTCCATTATGACTGTATTCTTTTCAGAGACTCAAAGTACAGCAAATAGTAAAAAAGCCAAATTATCTTCTAGTTTTTAGGTGTTTTACATATACATAGTGAAAAAGCTTCACCTTATTTTCTTCTCAATCTAAGAAATTTGAGAAATATGAAACCTTAGAAAGATGCCTTTATATTAAAATAAAAGCACCATAAACCAGTATCAAATGACTTACCATAATCTAGGAATATAAAATTTAGTATCTGTGATGAAGAAAAATTTCCTTCTGAAAAATCCAAGATGCTTGAGCATCATCAAAAGCCAATTAAAAGTTATCCAACTTTGGAAATGCATTTCTAGAATGGCCAAGAAGATTCTCCAGAAATCCATTTCCAAGGCAAAGTCCCAACCTCATAGTACTTACCCAAATTACACAGCATGGCAAAAACAACAAACAAACAAAAAATGAACTCCCCCCTCAAACCCAAACAAAAGCTTTTAAGTAAAAAATATTTAGTTCTAAAACACACTGCTGAAGTTATATAGTTAGGAAATAATTGCAGATCATTTCAAGTAAAAATTAAAGGAGCAATAATTTCCCACAAGGGGGCATAAGACATACTCCTTAGATTCCAGCAGAAAGACTATTTTTAAGTAGTAACATGCACTTTGATGTAGTCTACAGTTTTAGTCATTCAAAACTTTCTCTCAGATGGCTACAACTTTTCAACATTTGAAGTCTATTTTAAATCTAACTAGGATGATGCCAGAATACTCCTGCCCTGAAAAACAGAGGTGTGTCAACAGCCTCTGGAAATATTGCTATGATCTGCTAGCAAAGGACTCAAGAGCAATTACTTCTAATATACATCAGAACAGATAAATAATAGGAAAATATGATCTAAAACAGTAGCAAATTTTAGTTTACCTTAAGTGGAAGACATAGGAAGTTTATTTCAAAAAATGGGACATACTGTCAGAATAGCAAAAATAAGAGGGTAGGAAAAATTGTCTTTTCTGCATCTGTGCCACAATATCCTTCCATTCTTCCTCCACAACCACAATGTCCATGAGCCACAAGAGCAAAAGAAACTCTTCTCAAGGTCATGGCCTATGGGGCTGGCCTGCCTCATCAGCCATGTTAAGAATATAGTTAGCCATATCATCTTCAGTGGGTGCATCTGACACCACCCAAGATTCATTTGCTCCAGTCATCTGTAGACGACAAATTGGGCAATTTCTGTGCCGATCACTCCTATTAGAGAAGTCAAAAAAGAAGAGTTTGTTCTTTCCTTCTTTTCTAAAAATAGGGGTTTGTTTGAAAAGTAATACATGTATAAAAGTTTAAAAAATGTAAGCATCATAAAAGTATATAATGAAAAATAAATCTTTCTCTCCCATTCTAATCTTTAATTCTCTTCCCCGGTTGCAATCAGTTTCATATAAATTGGTCTAAAGATAGATTGAAATGGTCAAGCTTATAAGTACGTATCTATGTTTATGTATATATTTCTCCTGGGTCTTTATACTGTCCATATATCTTGTAGACCATTATGTAGCAGCAGTTAGAGCTATTTATTTATTTATTTAGACATGGCCTCAGCATCCTGAATGCTTGGATGACAAGTGTGTGCCACTACATTTGGCTTAAATTTATTATTTTTAAACACACTGAATGGATATGACAGAAATTATTTAACCATAGTCTTCCATAGAAGAATATTTAGTTTTCTAGTCTTTTGCTACAGTAAGTATGCCATTAATTTTTTCCCTGCACCCAAATAGGTCAAGTTTTCCTTTATAACAAAAATTCCTTATGAATCCTAAGAGGACTCATAAGTCCTAAGAGGAAAGTCCCTCTTACCATCAGAAGATTTGGTCAAAGTATAAAGTGTAAATGTTTACTTGTGTTTAAATGGAAGACACTGCCCTAGCAATAACTGCTCTGCAGTGGCAGGGAATAAGGCAGCAGGAAAGGGTATTACTAGTTATTTTTCTAACTAATAGCTACATAGCTTTCAGCAATATAATAACTATCATTAAAGATTTGATAAAAGGTCATTTGGTTTGTAAGCAACAAGACTTCTTAAAGATACTACACGAAATTAAGTATTCAAAATTTAAAGTAAGACATGAAACTTATATGCAGGATAATTTTTCTAATAAGGACTACACATCTGATAACTTTAGATTATGTTTTCCAAGAGGATTTCTTTCTTGTCAAATGTTACTTGGGGAAGTTAAAACATACCGTATTTGAGCCAGAAATATATTTTGCAAGGAAAAGTGTTTTTCTCTTCATCCTCAGTGAAATATGACGCCAAAATAATCAAATTATATCAATTGCTCTTTGGCTTTTGTGCAAAAATGCAGAAAATTGTTCCAAAGACTAAATGTGAAAGCTAGAGCTGGCATGTACTATTCAGGTTTATCTCTGGTTCCCCAGATATACTTTGCAAGATAATTTTGTAAGCTCTTCTGTGCACAAAACATAACAACAGGGACCAGGTGTATCTTCCCACTTAAAACAACTAAACCAGAGGACAAAATCTATAAAATAATAGTGTAACATACTGGTAGTGTTGTACATAATGCATTGGATATCAGGCAACAAGGACAGTGATTCCTGAGCAGGGAGAAGCAAAGAAAGCCAGCCTGCAACTGCTCCAGCTTACTTCTCTGTTAAGAGTTTCAATGGCCCAGAGTAAGAAGAGGGGCCCTATGCGGAGCCTGGCAGACTGCTAAGAATCTGGCTAGACCAAGGTAGCTAGAGTTCCCAGGGTAGAGTACTAGAGAGGAGAGAGCTACAGAGGGAGAATTCTGGAGATATAGAAGGTCCCCTCTGCTATGTTCCCACCAACCAGACTGGAAAACTTCATAATTCTTGGAGCACCGAGTAGAATACCCTGAAGGATTCTGCCTCATTAGTGGGGATAATTAATAGTACAATAAATACTGTTCTGGTTCTGCCCAACAAATCATAAAGGCAAGACCTAAGAGGATCAAACTATTTCCAAGTAACCTAACTACATTCCAGAAAAAGGTGCAAGAATATTTATAGCAACACAAAAATACCTAGTACCTGAAAAGGTAAAATACACACCATCTAGTATCCAGTCAAAAATTACAAAGCATACAAAAAAAAAAAATCAGAAAAATATAACTCACAATGAAGAGAAAAGTAAATTAAAATAACCAGAACTGAGACAGATATTAGAACTAGCAGGTAAGAAAATTAAAAGGTACATATATTCCACATATTCAAAATACAGAGGAAAGATAAATTATATTAAGTAGGGACGTTGTAAGTGCCGTTGAATAGTGTCCGACTCATAGCGACCCTTATAGGGTTTTCAATGGCTGATTGTTTCGGGATTGCCTCAGAAGTGGATTGCCACATCCTTCTCCCATAAGTAGGACATAGAAGATATTAAAAAACTCAAACTTCTACAAATGAAAGCTACAACATGTGAGGTAAACAAAATTATACAGGATGGGATTAATAGCAAGTAAGACTGTAGGGAAAAAATGTGAATTTGAAAAGACATTACAACTGTCCTAAATGAAAAGCAAATTCAAGCAGTCTAATACATGGTAACAGGGGTCCCAGAAGGAGAAGGGAAAAGAGTAGAAGATTCGAGAAAATAATGGCTGAAAAATTTCCAACATCAATTACACCATTAAACCTACAAATTGATAAATTCCAAGTACAAGAAACATGCAAAAACAAAAAACAAAAACAACTCTAAAGCACATCACATTCAAATAGTCTAAAACCAGTGAAAAGATAAAAACCTTAAAGCAACCAGGAAGGAAAAGACAACATGTTGCCTCCAGAGAAAAAGAGAGAAGGACGACAGATTTCTCATAGGGAAACCAAGCAAGATGAGGGTGGAGCAACATTATTAAGGTACTAGAAAGAAAAATACTCTGTCTAGAATTTCATACCAGAAAAAATATTTTTGAAAAACTATGTTCAGACTTTCAAGTAAGTCCTCTCAGAATTAATAACTGAGTTTAGTAAGAGTGCAGGATATAAGACTGATGCACCAAAATTGTCTTTTTATATACTTGCAATAAACCATTAAAAACTGAAATAAACCCACTTAAAATACCAGAAAAATATGAACTATATAGGAACAAATTTGTCAAAGAAATGTAACACTGAAAACTATAAATTACTCAGAAAAATTGAAGACGACCTAAATAAATGGGGAAATATACTGTGCATATGGGCTAGAAGACTCAATATTGTTAGGAACTGTCTCCATATTGACTTATTTAGATAATATAATCTCGATCAAAATCTTTTTCTTTTTTTTTTTTTTTGGAAATTTTTAATGTACATCTTAATGTGATTCATTCTGAGATGCTTTTCATTGTGACATTTCCATATATGCATTTTGTTGTACATTACACAGATTCTTTTTTATTTTTTGAAATAGGGTCTCACTACACCAGTCTCAAGCTGTCCTGGAACTCACTATATAGCCCAGGTTGGCCTCAAATTGGTGATCCTCCTACTTCAGCCTCCCAAATGCTAGGACTACAGGCATGTACCACGTCACCTGGCTTTTAAATGCTTTCTTGTAGAACTTCTAAAATCCATATTGAAACTCAAAAGACCTAGAACAGTCAAAACAACTTTGAAAAAGAACAAAGTTGAAAAACTAACATCTCCTAACTTTGAGACTTATAAAGCTATACTAATTGGGGTAGCGGGCTAGGGTTTAGCTCAGTGGGTAGAGTGCCTGCTCTGCACTCTCTGAGGACCCAGGTTTGATCCCCAGCACCACAAAAATGGGAGAAGAATGTGGCAATCCACTCCAGAAGCAATCCCGAAACAATCAGCCATTGAAAACCCTATGAGGAAGGCTATGAGTTGGACTCAACAGCACCTAACAACAACAATTGAGGTAGCATGATATAGGAGTGAAATGGACATATCGATCAATGGAATAGTCCAGAAATAGATCCATACCTGAACAACTGATTTCCAACAAAGATTCAGAGCCATAGTGAAGGAAAGAGAACCCTCCTTCATTTCCTTTCTCTTCCCCTGCCCTCCCCTCCCTTCCCTTCTTCCTTTCTTTCCTTCCTGTACTGGAGGTTGAACCTAAGGCCTTGGACACGCTAGGCAAGCACTCTACCACTAAGCCAGACCCCTGAATTCCTTTTTTTATTTTTTATTTTGAGACAGAGACAGGTCTAAGTTGCCCAGGCTGCCTCTGGCCTTGAACTCAAGATCCTCCTGTCTCAGCTTCTTGAGCTGCTGGGATTACAGGTATGTGCCACCATGCCCAGCCAAGACAAAAGACAGTCTTTCAACAAATTAACTAAAAATCGAGCATAGACTTAAATGGAAAACAAAAAAAAAAACCCTATAAAACTTTTAGAAGAAAAGAGTATCTTTTATATCTTTGGGTTAGAAAAAGATTTCTTAGATTTAGAAAAGACTTTTCTAAAATAATTGCCAACAAATCATAAATTGAGAAATTGGACCCTCATTAAAGTGAAGAATTTCTACACTGAATTTCAAAGATATAATTTTTTTTCTTCATGGTGGTACTAGAGGTTGAACCCAAGGCCTCATGCTTGCCTGCTTGGCAAGTGCTATACCACTGAGCTGCACCCCCAGCCCGTTTTTTTGCTTTTTGAGATCGGGTCTCACTAAATTACACAGACTGCCTCTGGTCTCAAACTTGCGATCCTCCTGCCTCTGCCTCCCGAGTTGCTGGGATTACAGGCATGTGCCACCATGGCCTGGCTTCAAAGATATGCTTAACAGACTAAAAAGACAAGCCACAGAGTACAGAGAAAATATGTGCATATTATATCCTATATCTGATAAAACATATGGACCTAGAATTTACTTGAAGATCTATCAAAGCTCTGTAAAGAAATGGACAAAGATTTGAACAGACACTTCACCAAAGACATACACTTGGTAAATTAGAATGTGAAAAATTGTTCAAGATCTGTTAGTAGGGAAATGAAAATGAGAATCATAATGAGATACTACTACACACCTGATTGTTGTTGTTAGGTGCCATTGAGTCAGCTCCGACTCAACAAAACACTCCTTGACACTGTGCTATCCCCGGCACTACTGTCAATGCATTTTTGCTATTCACAGGGTTTTCAATGGCAGACTGTTTCAGGAGTAGGTTGCCAGGTCCTTTTCCTTAGCTTGCAGCAGCTGGTATCCTCAGACTGTCTCCCATTCAAGGACTAACCAGGCTGACCCTGCTTAAATTCTGAGATCAGGCAGAATCAAATGTTAGGGGTTTATGGCTGCAGACCACACACTGATTAGAAAGACTAAAATTACAAAGGCTGACCACATCAAGTATTAGTAAAGACATGGAGCAAATGGAACTCTTATGTAGTGCTAATGACAGTATAAAAAGGTGTGACTACTTTGGGAAGTTTCACCATATCTCTTCAATTTATATGCTGAGCAAATAATCCGAGAAGCTTGACTTTATGAGGAAGAACGTGGCATCAGGATTGGAAGAAGACTCATTAACAACCTGCGTTATGCAGATGACATAACTCTGCTTGCTGAAAGTGAAAATTTAAAACATTTACTGATGAAGATCAAAGATCACAGCCTTCAATATGGGTTGTGACTAAACTTCAACAAAACAAAAATCCTTACGACTGGGCCAGTATGCAACTTCACAATAAATGGAGAAAAGATTGAGGTTGTCCAAGATTTTGCTTTGCTTGGCTCTATAATCAACACCCATGGAAGCAGCAGTCAAGATATCAAAAGATGCATTGCTCTAGGGAAAGCTGTGGCAAAAGATCTCTTTAGAGTATTGAAGAGCAAAGATGTCACATTGAAGACGAAGGTGCATTTGACCCATGCCATGGTATTTTCAGTGGCATCATATGGTTGTGAAAACTGGACGTTGAACAAGGGAGACAGGAGAATTGATGCTTTTGAATTATGGTGCTGGAGACATCTATTGAATATACCATGGACTGCCGAAAGATCCAACAGATCTGTCCTAGAAGAAGTGCAATCAGAGTGCTCCTTGGATGCAAGAATGGCCAGACTACATCTTACATATTTTGGACATGTAGTCAGGAGAGATCAATGCCTGGAGAAAGACATGTTTGGGAAAAGAACTAACAGATCTGTCCTAAAAGTGCAACCAGAGTGCTCCTTGGAAGCAAGAATGGCCAGACTACATCTTACATATTTTGGACATGTAGTCAGGAGAGATCAATGCCTGGAGAAAGACATCATGTTTGGAAGAGTGGCAGGTCAACGAAAAAAAAGGACACAGTGTCTGCAACAATGGGCTTAAATATAAATAAGATCATGTGCCTGGCACAGAATCGAGAAGTGTTTTGATCTGCTGTACATAGGGTCACTATGGGCTGGACTCGACTCAATGGCACCTAACAACAACAACAACAACTTTGGGAAAGAGTTGGCAGTTTCTTAAAAAGTTAAAACACCCACCAATCATACATATAGTCATACTTCTAGATACTTACCTAACCAAAAGCCAAAGTATTATTTCCATAAAAATATTTGCACACAAATGTATATAAGAGCTTTTATTTGTAACTTATCTACATATATAACATGGATAAATCTCAAGATAATTGTACTAAATGAAAGACAAAAAAAAAAAAAAAAAGCATCCTCTATGGTTCCAGTTACAAAAACTCTGTTGTTGTTAGGTGCCATCAAGGCTAGTCCAACTCACAGTGAGCTGATGTACAACAAAACGAGAAACACTCTGACACTACGCCATGCCCAGCATTATGTAAGTGCTTCTCTGCTATTCATAGGGTTTTTAATGGCTGATTATTTGGGGACTGTTTCAGAAGTGGGTCAGATCCTTTTCCCGTTTTTGTGGTGTTGGTGATCAAACCAAGGGGCTCACAGAGCTTAGTGCAGTACTCTACCAACTGAGCTGAACCCCAGCCCTGCAAGAATTCTGGAAAAAATAAATTGTTTTTAGCAAATGAAAGCAATGAGTAGTTGCCTGAGAACTCTGGGGGAAAGGATGGAAAAAAGGCTTTACAATAAGGCATGAGCTAATTTTAGGGTATTATGGATTTGCTCATTATCTTAAATGTGATGATGGATGTTTTTGGGTGTATACATAAGTCAAAACATATCAAACTGCAGTTCAGATACATGTAGTTCAATGTATGTCAATCATAAATTCTCCTAAATGCTCAATTCATATTTTGTAAAATATGAGTTTGACTAGCTGATTTCTAAAGTTCCCTCCAGATCCAATATTCAAGGATTTATGCCTTCTAAAAACAGAGGATAAGTATAGAAATGAGAAGAAAAAATAGAAAGAGAAACATTTGATTGCGCATTGAAATGAAGCAAAAATGTTTTACAGCAAAATATATCTTCACATTTTATAAAAATAAAAACATTTTTAACCAGTAGGAGGCATATTATATCATTCAAAGTACTAAAGAATAAAAATTTCTTTTATTTAACTAAAATATTTTTGTACTTCTCAGAATTTATTCATATATTCTATCCCATTTGACTTTTGGCTGTTCCTGAAAGCAGCACATTACTTACCATTTATCAATACACTTCTGACAAAAGCTGTGAGCACAAGGCAGGATAAGGTCAGCTCGCCCATCCATACAGATACAACACTCCTCCTCATCGGTCAGCTGCTTCACCCTGCAATGTGAAAACTGAGCTGGAACAATGATATTCTCTGTCCATATGCTTTCTACTTTGTTTTCATTTCTTTTAAGAGCATTACTAAACACCCATAGTAGAAAGCACAATATGACTTATGCACAGTTAACGTGAGACTAAAATGGCCATCTTTTAGGGATAGCAAACACATTAATGGGAGGAATACTAAGGGGGTAAATTTCATAAAGCCTAGACAAAACATAAATTCTATGATGGTTTAAAAAAGCAATTTGGACAAAAACTGGAAATATTAAGGCCTTTCTGAAAAGAATTCGGTCCATTTTAATCATATTGAATTTATATAAATGAATTCAACCAATACATGATTTATTCACCATACAGGACACAAAGGTATCTAAAGTATGGGCCCTGTATCAGGGCTTTCCAATACCAATGCTGACAGTGGGCACAGAAGGGAAAGAACAGCTTAGTCTTAAGTATTATGTGCCATAGGAAACACAAAAGAGATAGAAAGCAAAGTCTCTGTCCTTGTCCTTGAGGACAAGGAACTCTTCCATCTTCTTGGGAATAAAAGGCAGGTTGAATCTTCTACTCTAGCCACAATTCAAAGTGCCCCCCTCCAAGAGTCATGCGCCTTTGCACATGATTTTTTTCTTTCCTGGAATGCCCTTCTGAGTTTAGTAAACTCCAACATCAGAAAAACAGCTCAAAATATCCATTTTCTCTCTGCTCTCAAAATCAACATTTCCTCAATTAAATAACTTAAAAATCGCATACAGCTGTTGACTGGTTCTCCATAGGTGGTTCATTCTTTGAATATAGTGTGTTTGTCTTAGATTCCCAATACTAAATATTTCCTGAAGTGATTTTAAAATTTATTATATCCTTTGTGTTTTTCTGTTATTTTTAACATTTTCTTTAGGGAAGCATATATTGCTTTTGTAATTATACAGAAACTGAATATTTCAAAGTATAGCCACTATTCCTTAACATAAGAGCTATGTCTGATGTATTTTTTCATTCCCTACTGAACTTAAGGGGTGGGATTTAGTTCAGTTGGTAGGGCGCTGCTCTGCAGTTTCTGACATCTGGGATTCGATTCCCAGCACCATAAAAATGGGAGAAGGACAGGGCAATCCACTCTGGAGGCAATCCCGAAACAATCAGCCATTGAAAACCCTATGAGCATCGCTATAGGTCAGACCTGACTTGATGGCACCCAACAACAACAACTGAACTTAAACATTGCACATAAAATGCTGTAATAGCACTGCAAAATTTATTGATCTGAACATAAAGTAATATGAATAAATGTCAGGTAAAGAAGGAAGAGTGTATTTCAAACTTGTTGGGAAGATGAGAGAGAAAATGATAGGATTTTGATAGAGTACATTCTAGGTGCATATATAAAGCTGTGGAGGTAGAAAAAAAGTGTGTGTATATTATAAGGAAGTTGGCATGATGCTCTGGGGGTCTAACTGAGAGAAGAGACAGATTGAATATAGTAGAGAGATTATCTTATTCTGACAAACTAGAATCAGTGTTTAATTAACAGAAAGTGAATTCCCAATGAAACAGTACTTTAGAAAGGTTAATTAAGAGTACAGAATTGAGGAACAGTTGAGAGAGAGGAAAACCAGTTAGGACTTTATTTCAGCAATTCACTTGGGAGATAATTAGGGCCTGGTCTAAGGAGCATGGGCTGGGATTTGGCTCAGTTGGTAGAGTGCTGTGCTGCAGTCTGTGAGGTCCCGAGTTCAATTCCCAGCACCACAAAAATGGAAGAAGGGTCTGGCAATCCACTTCCAAGGCAATCCCGAAACAGTCAGCCACTGAAAACCCTATGAGGGTCGCTATGAGTCGGATACCGACTCGACGGCACCTAACAACAACAACAACAACAACCAAGGAGCATTAGAAAAGACAAATTACTAGGATGTGGTAACAGATTAATGTTATGCTTTAGTAATGGAGAAAAGAGGACACCCACTGAACTGAAATGGTGAAATGGAATGAAAATGTAGATGGCCCTGGTGTGTGTGTGTGTGTGTGTGTGTGTGTGTGTGTACGTTTTAGTGCTTTTTAGGTCTATACCATACCCTTGTGAATTAGGGTCTCTGTTTTTGAGGAGTTTGAAATCTTCATCTGAGGATGTATACTTGGGTATCAGCAGCAGAGAATGTAACTGAATCTATAAAGAGTAACAGAGCGTTCTGAAGGTTAAATTTAAAAGTGAGGAACAGAGAGCTACAAAGAACAGCACTGTGCATAGAGATAAAAGACAAACAAAAAACAAAAAACAAAAAACAAAAAACAAAAAACAAAAGCAGACACAGAAACTGCCAGTGAAACCTGTATAATGTTCACTTGATTTTATGCTGCCTTCTAGGCAGTATAGTAACCAGAAGGAGAGTCTTGCTCCATTTGATCCTGTTAGACTACGTGTATATTGGAGGGTGCAATTTTCTGCTCCACACTCTGAAAGGCACCCTGATCAACAAAGGAAAGGCTCTGATGTGCAGAAGAGACCCATATAAACAAAGGCCAAAGGAACTGGGATCCTTATTCTGCAGAATAGAAGGCTCAGAGAGAATCTGATTAATTTTCAAAATTTGAAGCCTGGAAGAGAGAACAGACTTGTTTGGTAGAATTCTAGAGAGCACAGCTACTAAAAGCAAGAAGTAGTATACCTTAATAATTTAATAATAATGATAGTTAACTCTTACAGACATATTACATATGTGTCATGTACTGTTCTAAGCGCTTTACATCTATTTACTCACCTTTCTCAGCAGTCCTGTAGGACAGATACTATTGCTTTCAATTCCTTTTAAAAGATAAGGAAATTGAGGAAAGAGTACAGCTAGGATTTGAACACAGGGAACCTGGTTCTAGAGTCTGTGATGTGCTGCCTCCAGACAGCCAGATATTGACTGACAGAAAAGGAAAAACTCCATAGTAGTTAGAGCCATGTGAGTAGGAGAAGGCTTACTTCTCTGAAGCAGTGAGTCTCATATAACTGTAGGGATTAGGGATAGTCCATCTTGCAAGCACAAGCTGGACTCCACTTGGCAAAATATGGTAAAGTAGAATCTTGCTACTCAAAGTGTTATCCAAGGTTCAGGAGCACTGGCACCATCTCATTGTTTGATAGAATCTCTGGCTTCTCCTCAAAACCACTAAAAATTGAAGTTGGAGTAGCACAATATTGTTGTTGTTGTTGTTGTTAGGTGCTGTCGAGTCGGTATCTGACTCATAGCGACCCTCTGTACGACAGGGGAAACACTATTGTCAGTGCTTCTCTGCTGTTCATAAGGTTTTCAATGGCAGATTGATTTTTGGGAGGGGGTTGCCAGGTCCTTCTCCCAAGCCTACCGCTTCTGGTCTTCCCAGGCGGTCTCCCATCCAGGTACTAACCAGGCCCAACCCTGCTTAGCTTTCGAGATCTGACGGGATCGGATGCCACAGGGCTACAGCTGCAGGCAACACAATATTATAAGCCTGAAAAATATGGCTAATATTGATAGGCCTGAAGGTGAGTCTTACCTAGGTTAACTTGTAATCATGGCATTTATTTGTCTACACTTGTTTCTTCATCTGACATAGGCCAATATTTGTACTCTCATGGGGTTATTGTGAGGCTCTAATGAGTTTATATATGTAAACGACTCACCACAATTTTAATATCCTGTAACTACTCAATAAAAGTAAATCATTAATACAATTGTGCATTAGATAGAAGCTGGACTACATAAAGGTTCCCTAAAATCCCCTGCCACTTGGAAGTGCTCTATAAATTAGTGTACCAGCATATTACTATAAACTAAAAAAACATACAAAGGTAAGAAGGAACCTTAACTAAGTAACAAGGCATTTAGTTTCCCAGTCTCGAGGGCAGATGAAAAAGGACTACACTTTTACCTCCTTCATTAAAATGACTGCAACTAGAAATATTACTTTCTTTTCATTTGCTACCATATGGCTTAAATACATGGGTAAACATCTTCAGTTTTTGAAACACTTAAAAATCATCATTCTGAAGAGGGAGAAAAAAGCAGAAAACTAGACCTCTGTCTTTCAAAGATTAACTTTTGCAAAGTAAAGGCAAGATAAACTTAAGCACTACCTATAATGTTCTAAAACTCATTTGGCATACTGGTAACACTTGTACAGCCCAAACCTTAAAAACCAATAAACAGGAAATCATAAATGGAAAATATAATTTAATTATAACATAGTATTTGCAAACCAGTTGGTTACGAATGGACCAGAAAATGCAAGCATAAACAAAGCAATAAGAGAGAAATTCTTGTTAAATACGTTCTTAACTTTAAGATAAAGGACATTGTCAATTCAGATTTCTGCTCTCTACACAGTATGACAATAAGACAGGATGTCAATGTGTGGACGTACATAAGTCTTTTTTCAATGAGGCATTTAAAAATTTAAATTATCGCCATGATTGGCAAATGGCAACAGGTGGAAGCTTTCACATGCCAAAAGCACAGGGAGATGGAAAAGAAAATTTGGATGGAATAGTAATAATATTAGGCCTGAGTAAACAAGCACCATCACAGAAAACTTTGGCTGACTTCATTTCCTTCTGATTACTCAGTATATGCAATATGTGCACCGACTACTTGTGCATTCCTGAAAAGACTGGCAAGGTCTGAAGCCAATATTTAAAAATTTTAATCCTCTAATTGGACACTTTCTGGAATGATCTTACCAAATTCTCAGACCTAATTCCTTAAAAGGTTTTAATTGTCTAAGAACATACCAAATTCTCAGACCTAATTCCTTAAAAGGTTTTAATTGTCTAAGAACAATCTATTAAAAGGTAGGCATTAATATCTCCTTTATCATTAAAAGCAAGCAGATACAGTCGAGTGGATTCCTGGAGACTGGGCTGACAGAAAACATTACCTGGCATGAGCCACTTTAATTTGACACTATAAAATCAATGGAAGACAGAATAATCTAAAAATTGAGGTGAGCTACAACAATACCAACTGAGAGAAAAAGATTTAAGGTGTCATAATGAGCACCAGCAAAAATATTAATGATGTTTCACTGCTTTGCATATTGGAAAATAAGTAAAACATGGTAATTATACATTGTATACCTTCCCATCCAAAGACTAGCCTGACAAGATGTTACAGAGGATGAGTTTGCATCAGGTTCTTCAGAGGTGACACTCTGTGCCAACACTCCTGCTGCTTGACTTGTGATGTCTTTATAAAGTTGAATAAATTGGTACAAATTCATGATCCGTGATGCTTCTACAATGCCGCTGCTTTTGTTAATCTAAAAATACAAGGAAAAGGAAAAAAGCAAGGGGAGGGGGCACAAATATTTAGTCAAACATCCTAAGATGTAGAGCTTTAAGGTTTGTAAATCACCTAAAAAAACAAGAGCTGAATAAATGAATGATATCAACCCCCTTTCACTTGTGGGGTTCAAAGAACTCAAACAAATTTATCTCATTTGATACTCAAAATAACCTTGCAAGATCGATTAGGCATCATCCATCTTAGAGTTGATGAAGTTAGGTAACTTTCCCAGAGTTAAGAAATGAGTTTTAGAGGTCAGTTTTAAAAATCTTTCCACTTTAATTTTTAACTAAATATAGGTATGTGTGTGCATACACACATGCACATATACATTTTTTGGGGGGCGGGGAACAGGGCTTTGATATGGAGCCCAGGCTGGTCTCAATCTTGCAACTTTCCTCCTTAGCCTCCTGAGTGCTTGGATTACAGCCCTGCATCAGGATGCCCCTGTTAATAATTTCTTTTCATTTCATTTTTCTTTCTTTCTTTCCTTTTTTCTTTTCTTTTTTTTTTTTTTTTTTTTTTTTTGCAGTACTTAGGGATTGAACGTAGGGCCTCATATATGTTTCATGTGCTCTACCATAGAGCTGCACCCTCAGCCCATTTTTAATTTTTTTATCTTGAGACAGGGTCTCATTGAGTTATGCAGGCTGCCTCTGGCCTCAAACCTGTGATCCTCCTGCCTCCACCTCTTGAGGTGCTGGGATTACAGGTGTAAGCCACCATGCTGGACCACAATAATTTCTTAATTAAGGGATTTACTTAACCTCAAGATAGCCACATGCCATTCTACAATAACTGAAACAACAGGAGTATTTTTTTGAATATTTGTATGTTCTCTTTTGTACCAAAAGTTTTAAAAAGCAAGAAAATTACATTAAATACTAATAAAAAGTGGTTAATTTTGAGCTTTAACAATAATCCATTTCCTGTGAAGTGGAACCAGTGGTCTAGAGCTTGTACCTCTGCAGATTGTACCTCTCCCACTCCAGTTTACAATCTGATGTGAAAAGATATTGAGGCAGGGATAGAGGAATGTTCTCATAAGGCGTCTGGGAGTCATGCAGTGGGGCATAAATTCTTTTTTCAAATAACCAAAGTAGGATGAAGGTATAATATTCTCAAGTCAAAAGATATGATAGACTTCCTTTCAGCACAAGAGATGGTACAGAAAACTGTAGGATCTGAAGCCAAGAAATCTACTAAGTGTACATTAAAGTAAATGAAATAGAAAAATTGGAAAATATTTAGCAAGAAATGAAGTACTGGCCAGGGACATACTGGTGCACACCTGCAATCCCAGTACTTGGGAGGCTGAGGCAAGAGGATTGAGTTAAAACCCTGGGTTCACATTAAGACCCTGTCTCAGGTAAAAAAAAAAAAAAAAAAAAAAGGATGCAGAGATATAAAGATAGCCCTACAACTGTGAATGACGTTAGGTTCTGAACTGTGTTCACGGAATTGCAAATATGAGAAAGTGAGACAGATTACATATTAAAAGTTCTCATAGTAACATTTGAATATTTGGAATAAAAATAGTAATAGTAATAGTAAAAACTAATATCTACTAATTGTTTACTATTTGAGAAAGCAGTCAAGGAAAATATTGAGAATCAAGAATGAGTCAGATTTCATATTGTGAAAATGGCAGAACCATCTCTAATGAGAAAGCTGATTAAATTCTGAGAAGGTAATATTTATGTGGAGATGCAAATATACGATGTTCTTTGTAACAGAAGACTATACATGGTGTAGAAAACAAATAGAATTAAAAGGTCACGGGAATTTATAGAGATTTACAGAATAGGTTTTCATTGCTGAGGAAAGTGGGTCAGAGTTTCTTTGGAACTGCACAGTACAGAAGAAATTAAAGAGTGATTCATATAAAGTTAGTATTAGCAAAATTTATCTTGCTGTAACTACTGTAAACATAGGATTCCTGCAACAAATATATACTGACATAATGTAGATGTTATAGGCACTATACACACTGCTTTAGATTCTAAAGACATAATGTGTTAAAAATCTCTGCTTTCATGCAACTCTCATGATGGAGAGGAGAGAGAGACAAATAAAATACAGGTTAGGTTAGATGGAAATCAGTATTATGGAGAAGAGGAAACAGGGGAGAAGGGGTGCTAGGTACAGGGAAGGCCTTAGAGTGAAGGTGACATTTAAGAATTGGAAGACATACAAAAATGAGTCACATATGGATATCTGAGGGAAAGATCATTTAAGGCTGGCAGAATAGGACATGTAAAGGCTGTTCAACAGAAGTTTACTGTCAAGAAGCACACGGAGTCCAGCAAGGGGCCAGGAGCAGTTGAAACAGAATGAGACAGGGAGGAGTGGTAGAAGATAAGGTTAGAGGGTGAGGTAGGGAAATCACACACAGGACCTTGCTAATCACAGTAATGACTTTGGCTTTTCTTCCAAGTGTGTAGGAAGTCACTGGAGGGCTTTTAACCAAACAGCAATATAATTTGCTTTACATTTCCAATTGTGCTATGGAATACACACTGGTTCTTGTGCTAAGAATAGATAGAGAGGGACAAGGGCAGAAGTAGGGAGTCTAGTTAATAGGAAACTGGAATAATCCTGGTGAGAGGTGATGGTCACTTAGAACAGGGTGGAAGTACAGTGCAGATGGTGAGAACTAGCTAGATTACAGATATATTTTGAGGGAAAAACTGAGAGGACTCATTTATGGATTGACTGTTGAGTATGAGGGGGAAAAGGAAAGTCAAGGTTTTAGTTTAAGTACAGGAAGGATAAAATAACTCAAAGTTTCTTAACAGCCACTTTAGAACATAATTTTTAATTAGCCTACTAACTTTACTAATATTATTCCCATAAAATATTCCATCTAAACATTTGGATTATTTAGGAAATGAACTAAATACTATTTGTGGATAATACAGTAGATTGCAGACAATGAAATTAAGGTTTTACTAAAAATACCGAAGGTTAAAGTACAAATTCTTTTAATTACTTCAGATTAAGAAACCTGTAATCCCTGCACATGGGAGGCTGAAGCAGGGGGATTGTGAGTTCAAAGCCAGCCTGGGCTACAAATGAGACCCTATCTTGAGCAAAACACATGAATACCTCTTTTACCTCTTTCAGTCTCCTATGAGTATTTTTTTTTTTTTTTCAATACTAGGGGTTTGAATTCAGGACCTTGCACATGCTAGGCAAGTGCTCTACCACTGAGCTGCACACGCAGCCATTTTATATTTTTTATCTTGAGACAAGACCCTGCTGAGTTGTGCAGGCTGCCTCTGGCTTTGAATTTGTCATCCTTCTGTCTCAGCTTCTTGAATCACTGGGATTATAGCCTGGACCACAGTGCTGAGCTCGTATTAGCGTTTCATATTGGACTTAATTCTTTCTAGTGGCTAGGATATAGCTCAGTTGGTAAAGTGCTGTTCTGTGTTCTCTGAGTCCCTGGGTTTGATGCCTAACACCACATAAAACAGGCAAAGGACTTGGCAGACCACTCCCGAAACAATTCTGAGACAATGAGCCACTGAAAACCCTATGAATAGCAGAGAAGCACTGACATAGTGCCAGGCTTGGCACAGTGTCAGGGATGTTTCATTGTGTTGTACATAGGGTCAGTATGAGTCACACACAATTCAATGGCACCTAACAAAAACAACAATGTAAACACTGAATTCCCAGGGATTCTTTTGAAAAGAACCTGAGGAATAGAAATAAAAATTTTCTTTGGAGTAGATCTAGGCTCAAGAAAAACAAATCACACAACAGAACTATCTATTTGCCTTGTCCTTAAAACTTTTGTCTTTTTACTTAGAATCTTAAGGAATATGTTTAAACTAATCACATATTAATGTGCTAGAGATGTTGTTGTTGTTGCTATTGTTAGATGCCATCCAGTCTGGTCCAACTCATAACAACCCTATATATAATAGAATAAAACACTCCCCGACACTGCGCCATGTCTGGCACCATGTTAGTGTTTCTCTGCTGTTCACAGGGTTTTTAATGGCTGATTGTTTCAGGAGTGGATTGTCATGTCCTCCCATTTTTGCGATGCTGAGGATCGAACCCAGGGCCTCAGAGAGCATAGAGCAGCACTCTACCAACTAAACTAAACTCTTGCCCCATATTAGAGATACTGAGGCAAAATGAAATTTGACTACTAGTAAAATTGAACATCAATTTTGGGTTTGTCAAAAAGGAATAACAAAACTAAAGGTTCAAAAACCTGATCCATTTGTATTCTGATAGCTTTCTACAATTTATACAGACCTCTTCAAGGTGAGCTAAGTACTTTATGAAATAAAGATGGAGAGTGAACATAATTTAGGTAATACGATGTGTTAATATCCTATAGCTGTACCAGTGTGGTGTCCAATCCTGTCAGATCTAGAAGCTAAGCAAGGTTGGGCCTGGTTAGTACTTAAATGGTAGACCACCTGGGAATACCTGGTGCCGCAAACTTGGGAAAAGGACCTGGCAGCCCACTCTCAATAAATAATCAGCCATTGAAAATCTTCTGAATAGCAAAGAAGCACTGACAATAGCCCTGGACATACCAGTGTCAAGGAGTGTTTCGTCTGTTCTACATAGGGTCACTATGAGTTGGACCCAACTTGATGGCACCTAATAACAACAAAGTGCACTAATACACAAGCAAAGCTAGGCATGGTGGCTCACACCTGTAATCCCAGTGAGTTGGGAGGCAGAGGCAGGAGGATCCCAAGTTGGAGGCCAGAGGCAGTCTGCACAATTTAGCAAGACCTTGTCTCAAAATAAAAAGTAAAAAAATGGGCTGGGGGTACAGCTCAGTGGTATAGCACTTGCAAAGCATGCAAGCGCGAAGCCCTGGATTCAATCCCCTGGTACTGAAAACACACACACACATACACACACACACACGGAAAGCTCAACCTATTCCAGTCTTGTAAAATAAGAGTATTTCTTCAATAAGTTTTGATCACTCTATAAGCTGAGTTCCCAGAAGGTGCAAAGCACTGGATTTCAGCTGGAAGGGACACAAGGATATCTTCTGCCCTTACGTGTTTACTCTTTACTCAGAAGGTAAGAATCTACAAAACAATTTTATGCTTAATGTTAAATTTAATTAAGAAATACACACAAAGTGCTGTTGGAGTTTAGAAGAGGCAAATGAATTCCCATTAGGGAAGACCTTATAGATGAAGACAGTATTTGAGGTGGAACTTTAAGGAGGCATCAAGCTTAGTCATGTAGAAACAAAAGCTATGGCAGAAACAACTGGCTGATTACCCAAGTACCATTTCCATTTTCATTGCTGGCAGAGTCTGATTTTATTTTGGCATTCACCACTCTATGAAATGATTCAAGAGTCAATATTAGTTAGTCTAATCTAAACCAATCATGGTAGACACATTCCTTCTGCCAGTATAAGTGTATGAAGGGATTATGACCTAATATTGACCAAAGAATTGAGAAGAGAGATCTACTGTGTCTAAATTAACCAATACTAGAGCTAGTCTATCTCAGGAGTTCCCAATAAGTGAGAAAATCAATACTATTTTGGTTTAAACTAGCTTAACAGGAGTTTTCTGTGACTTGTAGCTGATAGCAATTTAAATGACAGAAGGAATGGACATTCTAGTTGAGGGAACTCAATAAGCAGAGGGACTAAGTAACAGATTAAATTAGTTAAGCCTGGTGAGAATGCAGAATGCAAAAGAGAATTGTTGTTAGGTGCTGTCAAGTAGAGTCTAAGCCATAGTGACCCTATGTACAACAGAAAGAAATACTCCTTGATACTGTGCCATGCACATCCTTTTTATGCTTGAGCCCACTGTTGCTTGCGGTCACTATGTTTCTTCTCATTTTGAGTCGTCAACATCAGCAAAAGGAGAGGCCAGGGGCTTTACTCTATTTCGTCATTTAGGTTAACTCTACTTTCAGAAGGCAATTCTTTCTGCAGTCATCTTTTGAATGCCTTCCAAACTGAGGGGCTCATTTTTCAGCACTCTGGCAGTATTTCTGGTACTCAGAGGGTTTTCAATGGCTGTTTCAGGAGTGGGCTGCTAGGTCCTTCTCCCAGTCTGTCTTAGTCGGGAAGCTCAGCTCAAACATGTCCACCATGGGTGACCCTGCTGGTGTCTGTAATACCAGTGGCATAGCTTTCAGCATCACAGCAACACACAACCTTCCACAGCATGGCAAACTAACAGACAAGTGAGGCCAAAAGAGAATAGTGGTGAATAAAGAAAAAATAGTTTGGAGCTATACGGTAGAGGGTCTTGAATGTCACATTAAGGAGTAAGGAAGACTTTGTAGGCAATGAGGAACTGTTGAGGAAACTTAGGCAGGGAAGCTGAGGAGAGTTGTGCTTTAGAAAGGTTATATCACAGCAGAATAGACTAGAATTAGGAAAAGAGCTGGGAGGTGGGGAGATTAATATAGAATCTATGGTAATCTGGATCAGAGGACAGAGGGGCCTGAACTTTAAGTATAGTCCTCCTTGATGGCATGGGATTTGTCTTATTTATTATACACTATATTCCTAGTAAAGAATTGATGCTTTTGAATTATGGTGTTGGAGACATGTATTGAATATACCATGGACTGCCGAAAGAACCAACAGATCTGTCCTAGAAGAAGTGCAACCTGAGTGCTCCTTGGAAGCAAGAATGGCCAGACTGTGTCTTACATATTTTGGACATATAGTCAGAAGAGATCAATCCCTGGAGAAAGACATCATGTTTGGAAGAGTGGCAGGTCAATGAAAAAAAGGAAAGCCCTCCACCAAATGGATTGACACAGTGTCTGCAACAATGGGCTTAAACATAAATAAGATCGAGTGCCTGGCACAGACTTGGAAAGTGTTTCAATCTGCTGTACATAGGGTGGCTATGGGTTGGACTCTTCTCAACGGCACCTAACAACAACATATTCCTAGTGGGAGAAGGACCTGGCAGCCCACTCCCAAATATCAATCCGCCATTGAAAACCCTATGAATAGCAGAGAAGCACTGACAATAGTGTTTTGCCTGCTGTATGTAGGGTCGCTATGAGTCGGACACTGACTTGAGGGCACCTAACAACAACAACTAACAACATATTCCTAGTACCTGGCATTTCTGTGCTCACATTTTTGCTTGAATAAACTGAAAGTGAAGCAAGGAAGAGGTAAAATTGACAATCCACTAGGGAAATATGATATACTACTTGGGTACTCTTTGGAGTCCATGACTCAAAGGAAAAATTTCCTAACCCAGAGAGATTTTGGTTGGTCAGGAATGAACTTCAGGACATTCACAAATATCCAACTTATGGTCTATATGCATACTGATGGATTTATCTTTATTTGCTGTAGAACAGGAGTTAGGATAGAAGGAGGCCTAATAAATTCACGCTTTCATTTTCATTCAAAGGTCTGTGGCTTCAAAAAGGTTAAGAATTGCCTGTTCTAAGCCAGGCATCATGGCAGCACATGCCTGTAATCCCAATACTCAGAAGACTGAGGAAGGAGAATCATAAGTTAAGGGCCAACCTGGCTATATAGCTTTCTAATACTCTACAACCGACACCATTACATTTTTTAGCAGAATTGATATATTCAATTGCCTAAAATACAAATATTGAACAAGACAGTGCATTGATGATGAAAAACCCATCCTATAACTCAAAATCAACAATCTAAACCAAACCAAATCTTTCTGATGGATTTTTAAAAGAGAATGAAATGCAGTGTTCTTAAAAGAAATGACTTCCTGAGATAACTTTAATTTGTAAGGTGTTATCTTATATCTAAACAAGGTGTCACCTTACAGCTCCACAGTCAGCTAAAGGCCAAAGAGAAAGGTGGAAGATAAGGATGGATTAGAAAAATCTCTTCTATATGCTAGGCATGGTCGCACATATCTATAAGGCAGAGGAGGCAGGAGGATTACATATTGGAGGCCAGAGGCAACCTGCTGTAATTTAGTAAGACCTTGACTTAAAATAAAAAAAAATGAGCTGAGGGTGCAGCCCAGTGGTAGAGCACTTGTAAAGCATGTATTAGGCCCTGGTTTCAATCTCCCACTACTACTCCCCCACAAAAAAATTAAAAAAAAAAAAAAAATCCCTGCTACATAGCAATTAGACAACTGGTGAGATTCAAATAGTTAGCTGGAAGGCAGTAACAGTTAACGGCACTATGCTGTATAAGATCACTAAATTATTAACATTTATTTCCACTATATTATATTACACTATTAAATGTGGTTCTAACCACCAACACAGTTTATGCTCAGAAATGGAAGTCCTTATCAGTCTCACCTTGGTACAGACCACCCGGACAACCACTTTCCAAAAGGCAGAAGAATCAGACCCAGGTTGTACTTCAAAGAGAAGATGTTTTTCCTGACCAGCAGCTACCTTACCAGTTCTGAAAAGAGACAAGTGCATTCGCTAATTTTACAAAAAGTCATATATGATAACAGATCTATGAAACCAGATCCAAGAAATACTTCCAGAGAAGGGAATATGAAAATATACAAAAATAAATAATAGCAACAATAATTATAATAACTAGATTCTTCAAACACATGGATAGAGAATATTTGAACATAATATACATCGTGATTTCCAAGGTTTTAAAAGTCAACAGTTTTGTGGAATGATATTTATAAATCTTTTTGTCATATCTACATCTCAATTGCCAAGGGCCATAGCCCTGTGGTGTCTCATTCCTTCAGATCTCAGAAGTTAAGCAAGGTCTGGCCTGGTTAGTACTTGGATGGGAGACCACCTGGGAACACCAGGTGCTATAGGCTTGGAAGAAGGACCCGGCAACCCACTCTCCAAAATCAATCTGCCATTGAAAACTCTACGAACAGCAGAGAAGCACTGACTGTAGTGTTTCGCCTGTTGTTCATAGGGTCACTATGAGTCAGATTCTGACTCCACAGCACCTAACAATAACACATCTCAATTGTCTTTAAGTTTCTAACAAAGACATTTAGGAAAAATAAGTCCAAGAAATCTGGTACTTAAAGAAAAAGTTGAGCTGGTTTCCTTTACCCAAATTTTGACTATAGCCTCAGATATATATAAATATCTACATGAAAATATCTTGCTTTTGGTATCTTGTTCATCTCTTTGAAAGTTTTTGAGTTATAGTTAAATTTGGGCTTAAGTAAAACAAATGAGTTGAGATATTAAATATAGCTCTACTGTCCTTTCAAACATAAAAGCATAATACTTTTGGAAGATAATGTAATATCATACTATCAACACAAATTTAAATCAGTTCAAAGACATATCTAAATATTATAGTTTTTTTGGTCATTGTTAATATTTCTGAGTCCCAGTGGTGATATCCACATTCAACTAAGTGCCTTACAGCTAGGTAAAATGAAGCCATCAAAAATAAAGCAACTAGCCCTAGCAAATGAAGTCTGTCAGTAAAAATAATTCAGTGTGCCAGTTTCCAGTTGTTTTCCAGCTCCCAAGCCATGCTGCTTCTGCATAGGTTTGACTTTACAGTTGTCAGAGACACTGTACTTGTGAAATATTCAACCCTAAAACATGAACATTGGTTGTAAGCTATACTGGTGGTGTGACTCAGTAGTAGAGTGCTTGCCTAGCATGTGCAAGGCCCTGGGACTATCTCCAGCACTGGAATAAAACAAAAACACCAAAAAATTCCAATCTAATCAGAATCTCCTGTACTAAAAAAAAAAAAAAAGGAATATATTCTTTACCATTACCTCTGTATTACATAATAACTTATTTTGTAGACGACTTCTTAAAACATATTTAATATTTTTAGGTCAACAGGCAAAGTTTTATAGAATAGGTGAGTTTATGTATATAAATTCCAAGACTAAAAGGTGGTAAATGTTATTAGTTACTCTTCGTAGGAATTGAAAAGTAATGTGGGTTAATGGAAGGAGCTTCAGACTAAGAGAGAGCCGGATATGGCATTAATATTTGGATAATTAATTTAGGCCTCAGTTAAAATGTCTGACCTTCAGTATGATGCTTTGTACATGGCATGTGCTCGGCCTTCTCAGTGTTATTTTTGACTATCCTAGTCTTTCCTAATTGGCATATTCCCTTCTATTATGTACCCTTTTAAGTGCTTTCATGTAAGAGTCAATGTATAGTTTCTAAGTATACAATTGTTGAGATGTTGGTTGTATGATATTCTAGAATTGTTTCGATATACTTGTGGTCTGTGCTTCAAATTTCATTTTAAGTTCCTTCTATTTCATCTGTTCCTATGACATGTTTTAAAAATAGCTACATAGAAAGTCTAGTTATAATAGGCACTCAATAGTTGCTAGCTGCTGCTGAAAACATTAAGCCCTATAATCAATACATTCAGTTTCCTCTTAGACAGCCATGACATAAGGGATATATATCAAGGGGAAAAAATAATATGACAGTGAGCAAGACTTACACATCATTAAGTTCAGCCACTCTCCCAAGAAATTCTTCATAAGTTAAGGAGCCACTTTCTCGAACCAGTGTTATATGTTTTGCTACTTTTTCTGGTAACTTGTTAATAACCAACTGTGTCTGATCTGAAATTTGCTGTCCCATGATGAAATGATGTCTTTTAAGAATCCAGAAGTGTTGTTTCACATAGTTTCTGTCAAATATATATAAAAGTTATTTTTACATGTAACTTAAAAGTAGCAATATGCTCATCCTTTAAAAAGAACAAAAAACTAGAAATACCTTAAGGAAGCGTTCAGTAGAGTTACAGGAAATTAAGACAGAATTTAATGACTATATTTTAAAAATATGTATATATCTATTTTTTCCAGAAACACTTACCTAAATGAGAAAACAGAACTAACTTATATTGAGAGGGTAACAAACCAATAATTTTAACAAGTCAAAACCCATTAAAACACACTCCCACAGAGGCATTCAAGTGACCATATTTAATAGGAAGCTTGTTTAGGTTTTTTGGTTTTCCTAAGAACTTTTCCTGACTGCTTACAACATGTCAGACTGCAAACCAAGTGCTTTCCATATGTTGTATCATTTATTTCTTACAACATCCTAAAAAGCAGACATTATTATATCTACTTTATGGATTAAAAAATGAAGCTAAGTGCCTATACGTACAGTACAGTTAGAAGTGAACTTCAAATTCCTGTTTTTCATATTCTAGTGCTCACATTTTTAGCCACTAGATGTACTGGCTCTTGATATAATTATATCAGCTAAAATTTTTAAAAGTTATTTATAGATGTACAACTTATTTTTAATATAAAAATACACAGCAATTGAACAGGTTTTTGGTCTGAAAAATCTAATAAAATCAAAATGTTAAGATAACTTAACTACCTTATATTTTCTACTTAGGAAAAAAAACTCCAACTCTTTTGCCCTTAATTCCTCTAGGTATTTTTAACTTACAATTTATGTAATTTGTATTCTAAATATGAGTATTTTTAGTTAAAAGGCAGAATCATTACTTTAATAATTCACTAACAATATTGATCAATAATTTATTGACTTTAAATTTTAACCACAAAATGTTTATTAACCACTTACTTTCAAATTTTAAAAGATATAATTCTATGTATTATGGCTAGAGAAGTATGGGTATGTTTATTTGATGGTTCTTTTTCTTTAGTAAATAATGATTTATTAGAATCCAAGCATTGAGAACATGGTTATAATTAAGCTAATTTTTAGTATTTGCCTGTGGTGAAGTAACTGAATATGATAATCCCCATTCAATATGAATGCATAGGAGAAAAATGATAGTAAAGGCAGCTCATATTCGCTGGTCATTTCCATTGTGTAACACATTCTTCTAAGCAGTTTACATGTGTCCACAGAGTCAGTCATTTAAGTCCCTGTGACAACCATTTTCCAGATGAAGAAACAGGATAACTGAGGAAACAGGCATAGAGAGATTAAAATAACTTGCCCAGAATCATATATCTAGCAGTAGTTTTTTTTGTTCTCAGGTTTTAAAAATAAAGGTAAGAGGTTTGGGATGTAGTTCAGTGATAGAGTACTTGCCTACAATGCATAAGGCCCTGGGTCTGAGCCCTGGCAATGTAGGAAAAAAAAAAATTAAAGATAGGAAATGAAAAATGCATTACGGTTTTAAATAATCTGATTCTTCTCATGAAATTCTATTTCATTTATCTATCAAAGGCTATGATTTAATTTCACTCAACATCAATATCATGTAACTCAGATGAAATTATAACAATTTCATAGGAAAATTTTTGCCAGGAAACTTGCTTTATCGCTTAATAAAAAAAAAAAAACTTATAGCTTTAAATATAAAACATGTAACTTTAAAACATAAATTGAGTAACCATAAGAACTTAAAGTACTGCTTTTAGTATTAAAATTTAATTTACTGTATTTTGACATTTATTTTGAGTTACCTTAAATATAGAAAAGTACAATTACACTAAAAGAAGAAAAAACTTCATAAGTATTATTTTGAAGCTAAGCCTAGTTAGCAACAGTAAATATCAGAGAGATAAAATGAAGTTGTTGAGGAAGATCCAGGCTACCAAAAAGAAAACTTTGAAGGCAAAATTATATATTGTAAATAAAGCCAAATAGATTTATATCAATTGTATCCAAAGAAAAATAAAGATCTTAGCTTACAAGAGGTATCCAGTCTTCAGCTGGGTCTAAGAATTAAACTCTCATAACACAAACAGGAGAAAAATATACAGATTTCATTTAATAATTTTTACATGTACACAGAAATTCTCACAAGAAAAATCAGATCTAAAGTAGTTAGGGCCAGAAGTTTAGAAACTAGGTTGGACAAAGAGTAGTAAATTAAGAAATTATGACAAGACAAAGGGGTTTAGCGTAGAGCAGTTAATTGTGGAAAAATAACTAGGAAAGTTACTTTAAGAAGGTTTCTACAGGCCAGACATGGTGGCTCACGTCTGTAATCCCAGTGACTTGGGAGGCAGAGGCAGGAGGATTGCAAGCTCACCAGAGGCAGCCTTTGTAACATAGTGAGACCCTGTCTTAAAAAGTAAAAAATAGGCTGGGTTGCAGTTCAGTGGTACAGTGCTTGTAAAGCATACACGTGTGAGGCCCTGGGTTCAACTCCCTGGAACTGTAAAACAAAACAAAACAAAACAAAGCAAAACGAGGTTTATACAGATTTCTCTTGGTTTCAAATGCCCATCTCTGATGGTAAGAATGTCTTCCTTTCCCCTTCTATAGAGAGGATAACTTTCACATGAGAGTTTTATCTCTTGCTTTCAGGAAGAAAAAGGAGGGTCAGAGAGCCTTCTTTCATCTGATACTTTTAAAAATGCCTATAATTCAAAATAATTCTTATGCTAAAGTGGCATATTTTCCTATTCTATATTGCTCACCAAAACCATATTTTAAAGCAGCTTTGGTTACTTACTGAGTCAGAAAATGTTTCTGTTTACTTCTACATAGTTTTGATCTGGTACCCTAACTTGGAATGATTTAAGGCTTGTAAAATGAGGTAATATACTGTTTTCATGTAATTATACTTGGGGAAACCTCATTAGCTCAGTGGGTAGAGCGCTGCGCTGCAGTCTCTGAGGTCCCAAGTTCAATTCCCAGCACCACAAAAATGGGAGAAGGGCCTGGCAATCCACTCCCAAGGCAATCCCAAAGCACTCAGCCATTGAAAACCCTACGAGGGTCGCTATGAGTCGGATACCGACTCGACGGCACCTAACAACAACAACAACCCTAACTTGGAATGATTTAAGGCTTGTAAAATGAGGTAATATACTGTTTTCATGTAATTATACTTGGGGAAACCTCATTACAGACTCTGGATTAAAATGCAGCACTATTTAGAGACTATCCAAGAGAGCTTAGAAGGCTAGTTTTCAATGTGGTTCAGGGAATAGGACCTTGAATTTATAGCTTATTTCAAAAACAATAAAATACTGATAAATATTAATGCCAAACACTAGTCTAAAAATATGACTCTACTACTTATATGTAATATAAAACCACAACCAAGAGTACATGTTCACAAAACCAATCTTCTGAGGCCATCAATTAGTCATTGGCCAGTTTTTTCAGTATCCCTTTTTGGTGACTGTGCACATTTCTGTCACAGCATGTATCATTAGTTAAGTCACTTGCCTATCCTCCCTCTGTACACTTCCTGAGGATATCTAGCTGTGTTCTCTGTTCTGGAAGATACATATGTACATAATGTTTTGTAAATGAATATAGTAAATGTTGACCTTTTTATTATTACTCACTCAGTATTCTTTTGACTCTTTAATTTGTTCAGTCATCTATCAGCATTAACTTGGAGAAGAGCAGATGTTAAAAATATATATGGAAGAAGAAATTATAAAATTGTAAAACTTATCATTAAGGCTATATCATTAATATGAATTGAGAAACATTTGGTATACTTCTCTCCCTCTAAATCATGGAACAGTATAGCAAAGGAACAGCCAAGGACAGTATGTATAGCAAAGGACAGTATAGCAAAGGAATAGCAAAGGAATATAATTTGCAAACCACTGGCATAAAGTTCAGCACAAGACAAATCTGTAGCCAAGATTTCTCAAAGAAGTAGCAGCTCTCAAAGTATTAGACCACCTAGAATATAGTCCTTTCTAGTAAGACAGAAAGGTTTTTTTTTAAAAATTTGAAGTATTTCCTAAATAAAGAACTGTTATTTTGAAGCTCACAAGAATATCAAGGATTCCAAAAATACCACATTCCCTAGTGGGTGGTATACACAGTTGATCACTTCTATTTCTAACAAACGAATTGCTGTAATTCCAATATTCTTTATAAAAATATAACAACGTCACAGATAATTCTCTCTCTCACACACACCCAACTCCAAAAAAACTCCCTGAAAATTTAAACCATAAATCCATTCATAAAAGGATTAAAGCAAAATTGAAAAGCCTGAATGTGCAACAAGATGATTAGTTGACAAATATTGTATTTATGAAACCTCTCTGAAATCTGTTCTCTGTCAAATTTGAACCAACTTTAACCTCAGTAATAAATATTAAGTTCTACAACTAGGTAGCTAAGGATGCTATTTGTTACTCCTTGCTAACTTAAATGCTACCTGTATAAGCACTTTAACTTCTCTCAATACAAGAAATTAATATAATTAATTGTAACATGTACATAATGAAATAAACTAATAAGAGTCACTATAGAATTTGGAATGCCTGTTCTTGGACCAAAGATCTTAATGAGAAAATAATTATAGAGAGAACGACTATAAAAGAATAGAGTACTGGGAAATTAATGGATTCCTAATAGCACCAATGTGTTTACTAAATATACTTCATATTTAGAAAAATACCTACACTTATAAGGATTCTTTGGCTCTTCACTGCCTTTTTTAGGAAAAGAAAGGAAAAGGAAGTGTGTAAAGAACCAAGGGAGACCAAACACAAGGTTCACTTATACCAAATAACAAAGAATACATATTTTTGAACAAAAGAATCATATTCTGGAGAAAAATATTTAGAAAAGCTAGGCAGTGTGGAAGGAGAAAAGGCCATACTGGTTTTGACTTCTGAACTGAGAATACATCAATTCTCAGAGGGGTGACTTCAATATAGAGGCAATTAATTCAGATCATGGGCTGGGGTTCAGCTCAGTTGGTAGAGTGCTGCTCTGCACTCTGAAGACCGGCGTTCGTTCGATCCCCAGCATTGCAAAAACAGGAGAAGGACGTGGTAATCCACTCCCAAAGCAGTCCCAAAACAACCAACCATTGAAAATCCTATGAGGATTGCTGAGTTGGACCAACTCCAAGACACCTAACAACAACAATTCAGATTACTGGTCGGTGGCAGCTCATACCCCAGGCAAAATTCTACTGGATGAAGCTCATTTTATAGCAAGAATGGGCAGAGGAGAACGAGAATGATAAATTTTATGCTGAAAATGTAAACATTATAAACAACTGAAAATGTTTCTGCAGCTTTATAAATACTCCATAGGGAAGAAATGAAATGGTGGGCACCGTGAAAGAGGACAGGGCCAGAATATCAAAGTACACTGCTATTTAATGAGGCTGGGATACATTTTGGCAACAGTCAATCCACATTTTGTAACATAAGACAGGTAACTGAAAAATGTTTTTAAAAGTGACACAGAAAGCTTCTTTCCCTACAATTACTATTAGGAAGCAAACTTACTTTTTCCTCCCAGCTGGGTCTTAAGGCAGCATGTAATTTTTAACAAGCAAAAGCCTGGTAGAAGCGTACCAGCCTAAGCTAATTTAGAAATGTAGGGTTGGCTGAGTAGAGCGGCTTGGACTTTCTAAGCTGAGGCTCCAGGCAAAGGATTTCTCCTCGGGAGTGTACCGTGGGGCGGGCGGGGAACTCGCGGGCCACTTTTCGTGCCCGCTCTTCCTTGGCCGCCTCGGCCCCTCCTCACCGCACCTGCACTTTTAACCAACAGCTAAATCCGGTGGCCGATGACTGCACCGGCGGCAATATTCAAAAAACGGTTCTGGGCTAGAGAAGGAAAACCCTCTCTCTTGGTTCCCTAGAACCACCCCCAAAGCCAGATAAGACACCTCCACCTGCCACTGGCGACCACCGGGATAGAGTAGGGCGTCCACGGAGTGGCCTCCCACGCCAGCCCCGAGGCCTGGAGAGGGCGGCCGGGCCGCGCCTAGCTCCCTGAAGCCTGGCTCCACGGTCGCGGCCTGCCCGGTGTTCCTACTCCCAGCTAGAGAGTCGCGGACCAGCCAGGAGGGGACAGGGCGAGAGAACAGCGCTGCAGAGCTCACCCAGGTTCAAGACATCACGCTCCCCGCGGCAGAGGCGCCGCCTCGCCCCGCCGCTCAGACCCACCGGCCGCGACCGCTCGGTGGGAGCCCAGGTCGCAGCCCAGTGACGCAGGGCCTCGCCCCGCCCGTCAGCCCCGCGTTGCCTGGATACGGCGCGCCAACCTTCCTCCCAGGCGCTCTGCGGGTGCTGGCCCTATGCCCAAGCTGGCGCCCCGCCTCTCCTGCGGACAATAAAGATCCTGCGCCGAAGGCCTTCTCCGAGTCATGGGGTGGTGGCGTACGCCAACGAGGAGGCGGCACCAGGGATGTGTCCCAAAGCAGGCGCTTTGAAGCAGGGGCTCCACGGGGCGGCCCGAGGGCCGGCGTGGCCAGCTCCAGCCTGTCCTGGAGCCATCACCAGAGCTGGCCAGGTGCGCCATCTCCCCAGCGTCCAGCTGATGACCAAGGCCCCACTGCGAGCCCTGGTGTGGTCAGTGGTTGGGTTCCAAACCACCAGTTAACCAAACCTCCAATCTCTCTGATTGTAGACACACAAAGATCTTTTCCTTTCCCTATCCAGAAATAGCCTGCAGCTGTAACCCTGTGGCATCTGATCCCGTGAGATCGGAAGCTAAGTAGGGTCGGGCCTGGTTAGTACTTGAATGTGAGACCGCCTGGGAATACCAGGCGGTGCAGGCTTGGAAGAAGGACCTGGCAACCCACTCCCCAAAATCAATCCGCCGTTGAAAACCCTATGAACAGCAGAGAAGCTCTGACTGTAATAGTGTTTAGCCTGTGATAGGCAGGGTTGCTGTCAGTCAGATTCCGACTCCACCGCACCTAACAACAACTGGGTTATTAAGCACAAAAGACAATGTATAGAAAGTATCTAGTACGGAGTCCTAAACTGGACATTGAACAAGAGAGACAGAAAAAGAATTGATGCTTTTGAATTGTGGTGCTGGAGATGTCTATTGAATATACCATGGACTGCCAAAAGAACCAACAAATCTGTCCTAGAAGAAGTACAACCAGAGTGCTCCTTGGAAGCAAAAATGGCCAAACTGCGTCTTACATATTTCGGACACGTAGTCAGGAGAGATCAATCCCTGGAGAAGGACATCATGTTTGGAAGAGTGGCAGGTCAACGCAAAAGAGGAAAACCCTCCACCAGATGGATTGACACAGTGTCTGCAACAATGGGCTTAAACATAAATAAGATCGTTTGCCTGGCACAGAATCGGCAAGTGTTTCGATCTGCTGCTGTACATAGGGTCGCTATGAGTCGGACTCTACTCGAGGGCACCTAACAACAACAACAACGAAGTCCTAAGTGGTAAGCTTTACTAATTTGTTACTAGTATTATGAGCACATGTTGAGGATATTACTGCTTTTAAGGACGTTTTAGTTGATAATTGCTATCCATTAACCATCTGCTGTGTTCCAGGTAGAGCACTGAGGCATTTTATAGGCATTGCTCTTAAGCAGTTTGCCCAGAGTTACACGGCCAGCGAGAACGGAGTTTCCCTTCAGGTGCCAGGGCTTCTGGGTCCACAGACCCAGGAATAAACGCACAGCGAGAGCAAGGAAGATAAAGCCCCTGGAAGAACAGAGGAGGTCCCGACAGGGTAGACAAAGTGGGGCTGTTGTCTAGAGGTTTTTATAGTCCCTTTTTTGGGCTGAACTCTTAGAGCTAACTTTAGTAGACTGGTCCTCACTTGGGGGGGGAGGGGGAGGGTATCTGTATGTTGGCCCAGTAGAGTTAAAGGGCAGTTGCTCCTATTGTTTCTACCTAGAGACTGATTAGTTAGTTGACTGTTGGCCAAGCATTGGGACTTATTTTTCTTAGAATGGGACTTGATCTGGTGACTGTTGACCAAGTTGTTACTTGTTTCGTTTGAAAAATAGGACAATGAGACGCATGTTGTTTTACTGAAAATTAGGGACCTAACTGGTGGCTTGGTAACTGCTTTGCCTCAGTAGGTCCCTGTTTTCAGGCCCCATTTCCCCGAATCTGCCTGAAACTTACTAACTCCTATCACCAGTAAACAGTAGAGCAAAGATTTAAACCAAGCTCTAAGCTTAGCAGCTAAATCAAACTTCTTAATGTTTGGCCACATGTATGTGTGTTTCACCAGTCATTTGAAGATTTGCAAGGTGAAGAACTACTCTTGTCCTCTAATAGTAAATATTTACTTACTATTTACTATGTGCCAAACCCTGTTCTAAGGACTTTAAAGGTATTAGCTCATTTAATCCTCAAAGCAATCCTGTGAGGTAGATATAAATGCCCTCATTTTATAGATGAAGAAACACTTAGATAAGTCACTTTTTCCCAGGTCAAACAACTAAGGAGCAGCATCAGATTCCAACCCAAGCCTGCTGAAATCCTGAACTGTCTTAAACTGCCTGAGATAAGACTCCACAGGGGCCAGGGGAGTGTATGTACACCATTGTCTTCCTGACAACCAGCGCAGTTCCCAGCATACAGTAGTTCAGAATTCAAACATTTGATGAATATGTGAACACCAGAAAGGTGAAGAGCTTAAAATTTAAGTATAAATAATGATTTAGTAAATTCCAAAAACTACCTGATTAAATTCAACAAGGTCCTATAATTCAGCCAAATCTGTGCTTGAGTGTCAGTAATATTACTCTGTAAAAATTATCTTTAATTAAAAATTGTATTGGATGGTCTAGTCAGTACAATAAAACGAAACAATGAAATAAAAGTCATCCTGGTAGTGGGACAAGATGTAACACTGCATTTGCATAAAAATACTATAGATGTCTACAAAAAAGTTACTAGAACTAGTAACTGAGTTTAGCAGAAGTTACAGGATACAAAGCCAATATACAAAAACAGTTTTTCTATAAATTAGCAATGAACAATTGGAAATTGAAAATTAAAAAATATGATTTAGTAGCAAAAAGACAATATTTTTAGGGATAAATTCAACCCAAAAGTGTGAAAGTTATACATACAGAAAACTACAAAATCTCGCTAAGAGAGGTTAAAGAGCTAAATAAATAGTTATATCTTGTTCATGGATTAGAAAAATCATTTTCTTGTGTGTGTGGCAGTGTTGGGGATTGAACCCAGGGTGATAGGCAAGCTAGTTGGGTACTCTGCCACTGAGCTATGCCTCTAGTGAAGTCAATAATTTTAAGGTGTCATTCCTGTCTAAATGTATAGATTCTACATAATTCCAATAAATATCCTTGCAGGATCTTTTTGTGGAAATTACCACAAATTGATTTTTAAAAATTTGTTGATTCTAAAATATGTATGGAACTGCAAAGGAGCTAATGTAGTCAAGACTTTGATGGAGGAAAACCAGCGTGAGAACTTACACTATCTGATTTTAGGTTAGGTGCTATCAAGTCGGTATCCGACTCATAGGGGATTGCCAGGTCCTTCTCCCATTTTTGCAATGCTGGGAATTGAACTCAGGACCTCAGAGACTGCAGCTCAGTGCTCTACCAACTGAGCTAAATCCCAGCCCATTGTTGTTGTTGTTAGGTGCCGTCGAGTCGGTATCCGACTCATAGCGACCCTCATAGTGTTTTCAATGGCTGAGTGCTTCGGGATTGCCTTGGGAGTGGATTGCCAGGCCCTTCTCCCATTTTTGTGGTGCTGGGAATTGAACTCGGGACCTCAGAGACTGCAGCGCAGCACTCTACCCACTGAGCTAAATCCCAGCTCCATCTGATTTTAAGACTCATTGAATTGCTGGGCCTGGTGGCACATGCTTGTAATCCCAGCAGCTCAGGAGGTGGAGGCAGGAGGATTGCAAGTTCAAGACCAGAGGCAGTCTGTGTAACTTAGAGAGACCCTGTCTCAAAAAGAAAAACAAAACAAAACAAAACAAAACAAAGAAATGGGCTGAGGGTGCAGCTCAGTGGTCCAGCACTTACAGAGCATGCAAGTGCAAGGCCCTAGGTTCAACCCCAACTACCGCAAAAAAAAAAAAAAAAAAGACTCATAGAATTCAGTTGTCAACACAGTGTGATACTGCTGTAAAGGGATAAAAAGAGCAATTGAATAGAACAGAGAACCCATAGACATAGACATATGTGGTCAATTGACTTTCAACAAATATGCCAAAGCAATTCAATGGCGGAAAGGTTAATCTTTTCAACAAGTGAAGTTGGAAAAACTGGATAGCATCTGTCAAAAAAGGCACTCTAATTCTTTCTTCATACCATATACAGAAATTAATTAAAGGAGGATCATAGATTAAATGTAAGAACTGAAATTACAAAGCTTCTACAAGAAAACGTAGGAGAAAGCTCTTAATAATAATGAATTTTGCAAAGTTTTCTTAAACATGCCACAAACACAACTATAAAGGAAAGAATTGATAAGTTATACTTCATCAATATTGAACATTTTGCCAGGCATGGTGGTGCACGCTTGGGAGGTGGAGGCGGGAAGATCGCAAATTCGAGACCAGAAGCAGTCTGCGTAATTTAGTGAGACCCTGTCTCAAAAAAAGTTAAAAAAAATGGGCTGGGGTTGCAGCTCAGTGGTCCAGCATTTGCAAAGCATGCAGACGTGAGGCCCTGGATTCAACCCCCAGAACCCCGCCCCCCCAAAAAAAGAATATTTCTGCTTTTCAAAAGATTAAGAAAATGAAAAGGCAAGCCACAGACTAAGAGAAGGAAAACATATTTGACAAAGGACTAGAACATACAAAGATTTCTTACAACTCAATAAGAAGACAAACCAAGTTTTTAAAAACGGGAAAAAGATTTGATAAATCTTCTAGATTTATAGGTGACAAAATAAACACACCAAAAGGTACCCAACATCACTAGTCATTAGGGAAATGCAGATTATAAGTAAAATGAGCTATCACAGCACAACCTGACCACTCTTGTTGTTGTTAGGTGCCATCGAGTGGGTATCCGACTCACAGCGACCCTATGTACAACAGGCAAGTTCTGTCAGTGCTTCCCCGCTATTCACAGGGTTTTCAATGGCGGACTGATTTTGGGGAGTGGGTTGCTGGGTCCTTCTCCCAAGCCTACAGTATCTGGTGTTCCTAGGCAGTCTCCCATTCAAGTACTAACCAGGTCCAACCCTGCTTAGCTTCTGAGATCTGAGGGGATCGGATGCCACAGTGTCATGGCTGCAGGCAACCTAACCACTAGAATGGCTAAAATTAAAAAGACTGATTGTACAAAATGTTGACAAGGATATAAAACAACTAGAATTCTCATATACTGCATATTGGGAATGTAAAATGGCTGAACCATTTTGTAAAAGAGTTTGACCATTTCTTTAAAAAATAAACATGCACCTACCACATCCAGCCATTCCATTCCTAGGGATTTACCTAACAGAAATGAAAGTATATGTCCACACAAAGACTTGTATTTAAATATTCATAGCATTATTTGTAATATACCTACACTGGAAACAACCCAGATGTCCGTTAACAGGTAAATGGAAAACAAATTAAGGATATCCATACATGGAATAACACTCAGCAATAAGAAAGAAAGAATGATTGATACACTCAACAACATTAAAGTAAGATGAAACAGAATTAAAATAATTATTTGGAGGAAAAGAAACTAGACTCCTCCTCCTCCTCCTCCTCCTCCTCCTCCTCCGAAGAAGAGGAGGAGGAGGAGGAGGAGGAGGAGGAGGAAGAGGAGGAGAAGGAGGAGATGACCAGAGAAAGAACATACACTGTGATCCCAATGATATAAGATTCTGGAAAATCTAAACTAATCTTTAGTGATAAAACCAGATCAGTGATTGCCTAAGAACTGGCAAGGGAGTGGCAAGCAGTGAGGAAGTGAGTGGGTGGAGAAGCATGGCTCAGTAGTATAGCATTTGCCGAACATTCTTGAGGCCCTGGTTCTGATCCCCAGCACTAACAACAACAGATCTTTCAAAGGGATGGGAGGAAACTTTTGGGGTGATAGCTATGTTAATTTCTTGATTATATGTGATAATTTCACAGGTGTATGTATGATGTCAACACCGCCCATATTGTATACTTTAGTCATGTATGGTTCATAACTTTTTGGCCTTTTGGCTAAGATCAAGGTAATCATGTAATTTATTGTATGCCAATTATACTACAATAAAGGTGTCAAAAAAGACAGTTAATTTTAAAAGGTTTTTGTATTTCAGCCTAATCTGAGCCTTGTAGTCAGGAAAATTGTTCTGTGCAAGTTGCCTTCAATTTCAGAAAATGGGGCCAGTACTCCTTTTTAGTGAGTACAATGAGGAGTAGACTAAAGAAAAGGCTATAAAATGAAGATATTTTAAAGTTACTATTAAATTAGTATTATTAATGTCAATTCTATATAGTTCCTTCTTAGCATAACTTCTTAGCTTTGCATAAGCACAATGAATTAACTAAAAGATACAGCAAAATAAGACAGTAATAGGTATTATCTTGAAAACATAAGAGATTAGCAATCCTCTATGAAATAGGAATTATGAAGTTATTTTGTAATAGGATAAAGAAACCTTCATTTTTCTTACATACAACAAAAACAGACAAATATTTGTAGGAAACCATAAATATAAATAGTGCAAGTTATGGCAGAAGAAATCTCTGAGTTAATCTTTTTATAAGAAAAAGGATCCTTTTGTGATTAATTTTGTAATTTGTAATGAGTATTCAGATTTTTGTAATTTACATAGGTATTGTTCAGTAAATGAAAATGTGAAGGCTTTAATAAAATTATAGTAAACACAGTCCTGTAGTGGAGGCCAGGAGAATCTGACTTTTGGAATGGTCTATTTTTTTCTAGGAAGGTATGTCTGATGCCTCCTGCTTTTTTGTAAGGCCACTAAACATTTGTGCCAGGTCTATGGGAATTGGAGGAAGACTTTGAATGGCTATGGACTGTAAACATTTTTAACTTCCTGTATATAATTCATAAAGCCATAAAGTTGACAGAATTGTCTATCATGCAGTCTCACAGTCTTTTTTTACAGATGAGAAAACTGATCCAAAGATGAAAAGTGGCTCACCCAAGGACTAGAGAGCAAGTTGTGCAACTTGGGTTGGTGTCTAGACTTTCTGGCCTCTCCTCTATTGTCTTTCCTCACAATACATGACCACTTTCAGTTCTATCAGTGTAGAATACAGAGGAACAACTAGTCCCTCATAGTTAAGATTAAAGCTTCATCACCTTCCAGGATGCCACACTTTGAGTTTTCTATGTCTCATTGGTCTTTTCTTGCTAGATGCTTCTTTTCAAGCTTTGTCCTCAGCCCTCTGCTTTTATTTGTAAATGTTCAGGGAGCTCACACATCCATAGCTGTAATTATTACATGTATTTGGATGATTTCCAAATTTTCATTGCCAATTGATATCTTTCATTGGTATTCCAATCCTGTATTTCCATATTTATGTATAATATCTCCCATAATGATGCATGAACACTAGTAATGGCACCAGAACTCAACAATTTCCACATCAAAGTGGCTTCAGGGCTGGTGCCAGCAACTACAGAGATGGCGGGGTGCATGGAGAAGTCTGTGGCAGCTTGAGGGATAGGCAGCAGTCTCTAGGAGACAGATATCATATGGAGAAGTAGCATTGTTGCTTGGTAGATATAATCTAGGATATTACTAGGGAAGCAGGAGAGTCTGGCAAAGTCAGTAGTGCCTTGTGGGTATGGCAGTGCCCAGAGGGAAATAGCGTGTGTGATAAGAAGTGGAGAAAACCAGCAGAAGTGGTCAGTGTGCTTAGTGGAAGGTATGATAGTAGTCTTTGGAGTAGAATGAGACAAAAGCAGTGGGAAAAATCTAGTGCCACATGGAAGGTAACCGCATTGTTTTGTGAGCACATTTGAATCTCTGCTTCTAGATAAACCTGAGGGTTGCTTTTTCTGTTTTATTTTTTATTTTTTATTTTTATTTTTTTAAGGGAGTAGGCTTCTGCTTTAGCAGATCCAGAGAAACAAAGGTCATGCTGGTACTTCTCAAGCCATAATTCTTGGAAAGGAGAATAAAAGGCAGTTAGGATACTATAATGAGGATAATTATCTTTGTCTTCACCCACAGTCTATTAACATCAGCCAGTAACCCCTAGTTCAGAGCTCTCTGTGGAACTTATTTTGAGTATACGGCTTAGAACTGGAGGTGTTAAGTAGGATTCATAATGAGAAAGATAAAACAGAGGCTACAGGTCCACTTACCTAACCACAAATATCAAATGGAAGTGATGGACAAAAATGGCTAACCTGCTAGGCATGGTGGCATGTGCTTATAATCCCAATGACTTTGAATGTGGAGACAGAAGGATCACAAGTTTAAGGCCAGAGGCAGCCTGTGTAACTTAGAAGAAGGGGCTGTGGGTGCAGCCAAGTGGTAGAGTATTTGCAACATATGTACAAGGACCTGGGTTCAACCATGAATACAGGAGGAAAAAAAGAAAAAGGCTAACCTGCTCTAAGGACCAGGCCCCAGCATGATCTGAGGCAGGAAGCACAGTTAGGAGCCCTGAATGGGTGCTGAGCTTTAATAGTAACTCCACCTGTTATCAGGGAGACATGGGAAGCACACGTGGGTGGGTCTGGAGCATGAATACAGGAATCTGGCAGCAAAACCTCCATCCTTATGTTCAGTGTATAAAAGAATTTGTGCCCAACACAGATGTTATAGTAGAGAGTACGTTGTTACAGGGAAAACTTAGGTATCCGGAAAAGCTTAGGTGAACCTGGAAAGGAAATTGGAGAAATCTGGGTTCTTTGGGTGAATTGACACAATATTTCTGTTCCCCAGGAGAAGATAAAGAAGCCAGATAACAGAAGAGTTAACAGGCTTTTAGAAGAAGAGATGCCTTAGACAGAGAAGATGGCAGACCCAAGAGAAGGGAGAGGTGTGCTTGTGCTAAGTGGATAAAGAAAGGAACGGAGGACAAGGAGCAGAGAGAAATGAGGAGAGAGGAAAAAAAGGAGTGAAAGAAGAGAAGAGTTTGTGGAAGAAGAGGGAGTGGGCAAATGTCCCCTGTAATTTTATTCAAACTAGGGCATGCCCAGTGTGACTTCAGCCCTGGGCTCCCACCTCTAGGTGTCTGCTGTGACATGAGCCTAGGATCTTTGTTTTGTAACTGGCTCAGTGGCTTGGATTAGGGTGTGGGATTCATTATAAAGTGTCCTTCCAATGTCCTTGGAGATGCGACATGGCTTTGTTCATCATGGCCAAACAGCAGGAGCCATTTTTAATCCCCTTTCCCTCCATACTACCTGCTAATGCCTAAACTAACTACCTAACACACCCACCAGTAAAACACATAAACTGAGCAGTGGTAATCTTGTTCTTTAGCAATCAGGTTAGCACCTCCTCTTGCCATGAGGGGGAATTAGGGGACACATAGAAGTGAGAGCAAGAATGGGAATCTTCTCTGGTTTGTGTTACAATTTGAATTTGTTTCCCAGCCTGAATGACTCCACATGACTCTTTTCGTCCATGCACATGCAGACCACCTACCTTATCCACTGAATTATTGATGTGTCATTTTGAGTAAGCATCTTTGTGCTTTGATCCACTTGCACTGGGAATTCAGATGCAGGGAAAGTTCCCCTGTAGACCACACCTTGTCTCTGTCCAAGTTGGGATCAGATTTGCCTCTTGGCTCTGACATTGTCTCTGATGTCTACCAGTGGCATAAGATTCCTTCTACCCTCCTTTCGAGATTTACCACTCAGACATATTTTCCATGTTCCATCTTTAAATTTAAATATCTCCTTCCTGTAGCTATACTACAAAGAAGTTTCTGTCATATTCTGTAAAATGATAGTATATTTTTAATAGATTTTAAAAAACATTTAATGAACAAAACATGATATGATTTAAAGATATTTGCCTTTGTTACTATAGTTTTATGCAGTTTTGCAACATCTAAATATTTGGTATTACTATTATTATTTATAATATCATTGCTGAAATAATCTGCATAGGTAAAAAAAGATTCACAGTAGAGTACTCAGTTAGGTCTTTTGGTATTCATGAAGATTTTATTTTAGTTTATTATTATTATTTGGTTTTCTGAGACAGAGAGTCTTGCTGTGTAGCCCAGGCTGACCTGGAACTTGTAGCAATCCTTTGCCTCCCGAGTCTTGGAATTATAGGCATGCACCACCACACCTGGCTCGAAGATTTTATTTTTAAATGATTTTGTCTTTTTTTGATTACTGAAGAATGTCAACTTAGCTGGAGGTAAAACCTGAATAAAATAAATAGAATAAAAAAGATATGTCTGGATACTAGAAAAGGACTCTAATTTCCAGAAAATGATAGTATTTAGTGAAGAATTCCAAATAGCGAAGACAGCATCCCAGACTTCAAAGAGTAAAATAAAAATTTAGAAACCAAAGAATGAAATTTTTGTCAGATTTGAGAGCCCAGCTTTTTCTGAACCAACCACAGTCCAAACCACACTGCAGTTTTCTTGTTAAAATAAACTCATGACTCACAGAGGTGAGTGAATGACCAGCACGTTGAAGTGTAATAGCCTTTATGTTTTCTTTTGGCTAGCACACAGCTGCATTGTACACCAAGAGAAAGCCATCACGAAGAAGAAAATTTAGGTGAGTGGTAACAATTGGCTCTATATCAAATGATCTTTGCACTTAACACACAACTGGTAAAAAGCATGACTTACAGCATTCACTCATTCAACATTTTCTGAGAGCCTACTTTGTACGTGCTAGCTATGCATATACTACATAAATGCTAAGAATGAAAGGAAAAATAAAACATACACAATTAACAATAATACAATGTGGTATTATATTAACATGGCTATATAAACAAATTGCAAAGGGAAGGAATAAGAAGGACACGTTGTGGTAGGAGGTAATGTTCTAAAATGGTGCCCAAAACTTCCTGCTTCCTGGTGTTCATACCCTTGTATAACTCTTCTTAAGAGTGAGCTGGACATACTGACTTGCTTCTAATGAGCAGAATATGGCAAAAGTAATGGGATGTCACTTCTGAGATTAAATCTAAAGGATATGACTCCCATCTCTCAAACACTTTCTCTGGTTGTTTGCTGCCTCTGATGAAGCAAGCTGCCATTTTATGAGATGCTCCAATGGACACGTCCACCTGGGGAAGAACTGAGGGCAGCCTTTGGCCAACAGCAAACAAGGAACTAAATCCTTTCAACAACCATGTGAATGAACTTGGAAGTGAATTCCACCCTCAGGGAGCCTAGAGATAATTACAGCCCTGGCTGACATTTGGACCGAAGCTATGGGAGAGACCCTGAAGCAGAAGACCCAGCTGTCTGCACCTGGATTCCTGAGCCACAAGCACATGAGAGAATCAATGTTGTGAGCTGTCTAATTCTGAGGTAATTTGTTTTGTAGTACTAGGTAACTAGTACAATTACAAAGAAAGGCAAGGTGGTTGAAACAGAAGGAGTAGCACTTACAAAGTTGAGAGGGTAGGGTACAGATTAAACATATCTATCTCCTCAAACATTCATCATTTAAAATCCTTTCTTCTAACTTTAAAAAATATGTAGTAATTACCATTGTCCATAGTCACCAAATATGGCTACTCTGCATCTTATGTATTTTGGACATGTTGTCAGGAGGCACCAATCTCTGGAGAAGGACATCATGTTGGGGAGAGTGGCAAGGCAGCAAAAAGGAAGATCCTGTACTAGATGGATTGACACAGTATCTGCAACAATGGGCTTGGGCATAAAAAAATCATGTGCACAGCATGGCATTGGATAGTGTTTTTCTGTTGTACATAGGGTCACTATGAGTTGGACTCAACTCAATGGCATTGAACAACATCATAATCACCCTAGCATGCAGTAGCACATCAGAACTTCTTACTCCTATCTATAAGTTAGTACCAATTGATTAACCTATCTTTATCCCTTCCACCTCCACATTCTCCTTTGTCTATGGTTACCACCATTCTACTCTTAATTTTTGTAAGATCAACTTTTAGATTTCACATTTGAGTAAGATCATGTGGTATTTGTCTTTCAATGCCTGGCTTATTTCACCTAACACAGTTATCTCCAGTTCTATCCATGTTGTTGCAAATGGCAGGATTTCATACTTTTTATGGCTGAATGATATTCCATTGTGTGTGGATGTGTGTGTGTGTGTGTGTGTGTGTGTGTGTGTGTGTGTATGTGTTTCTATCGCTTGACTATTGTGAATCCTGCTACAATAAATACAGGAATGTGAATACTTTTCAACATACTGATTTTACTTCCTTTGAATATATACCCAGTTGTGGGATTGCTAGATTATATAGCAGTTATGTTTTTAATTGAGGTGCTTCCTCTTTCACATCTTTGTGCCTTTGCAAAACCCAAAAACATAGCTTATTGTTCTTGCTTCTAGTTGAAAATTTTACATAGCCTTAAAGGCCTACCTCAAATACCACCACTTTTGCGAAGCCTTTGCAGATAATGTAAGTCAGAAGTGGATCTTCCTCTGAGTCCCCATGGCCTATGCTTTACAGCACATAGTACAGTTTAGCTGAAATTAATGCAAGTTATAAACTGTCTCTGTCCTCTCTTCCAGGTACTGACTCTTCACTTCATGGTGGTGGTCTGTGTATGCAGTGGACAAGAGTGGAGTGGGAGGGAAGAATGTAGGAGAGACAGCTGGGAGGGTAGAAGGAGGTGGATCTAAATCATAGGACTTTATCCTTGCTCTCAGTGTGTCCACATTATGCTAGAGGTTACCTTAATTGCAGCTCAGAGTGTTATATCCTTACCACTAGGCTGGGAAGCCTTTGACTGTTGCTTATCATGAGTGTCTGTTGAGCCAGAGAAAAATGAGAAAAATAAATGAGTCTGCAATAGTGAGTTCTGCACAAAACTAGACTTCATGACTTCTTCTTATTCTAATTTCAGATCCTTCCTCTTTGTTCGTTTTCATAAAACAATAGTGATGTTAGATAGCAGTACAATTTTCAGATGTCTTTTTGTTTGTTTTTGTTTTGTTTTTTGAGACAAAATCTCCTTATGCAACCCAGGCTGGCCTGGAACTCTTGATCCTCATGCTTCAGCCTCCTGAGTGCTGGACTTATAGGCACACACCACCATTCTCGGTGTCAATTTTCAGATTTCTTTACCTCAACAAAATGTAAAAATTGGAAACCCTGTATTGCTCCCCAAATTTAAAAAATCAATGATCTATGAAGTTGGGAATTCTTTGGACTGCTATTTCTGGGTTGCTGGGAAAGGGCCTAGAAGCAATGACCTCCAAGTAGCCCAGGTCTTGGCTTCAAATACAATTCTAAACAACAACAACAACAACAACAACAACAACAACACAAAATAAAAAAACTAGGGCTTCTTGGAGAAATGACTGATTCTAGAACTAGGGCACAAAATATTTTTAAAACTGAGCCAGAAAGTAAGGAAGTGCTCAATAAAAACTCAAAAACTCAAAGATGGGAGGGTGTCAAAAGGACACAGTAGCAAAGTGAAAGAGTTCCTAATGGTCAATGCTAGAACAAACTGAGCAACAAAAGGAATAAAATAGTATTGCATTATAATGGAAATTGTTGTTAGGTGCTGAGTAGGGTCTGACTAATAGCAACCCTATGTACAACAGAATGAAACACTCCCCAGCACCGTCCCATACCTGGCACTATGTCCGTGCTTCTCTGCTATTTATAGGGGTTTCCATGGGTGATTGTTTCAGGAGTAGGCTGCTAGGTCCTTTTCCCATTTTTGTGGTGCTGGGGATTGAATCCAGGGCGTCAGAGTGCACTGAGCAGCAGCCTACTAACTGAGCTAAACTCCAGCCCCATAACCTAAACTAGAAAATAAAAATTCTTGAGTCCATACTGATACAAATAAATGATTGAATAGATAAAATAATTAGTGAGGGGAGAATAGATAACTCTCTTGTTCAGAAAAATTCCAAATAACTTATGTGGATCTTGCATCTGGCAAGGAGGCAGGGCGTAACTCCCCTCTGTTTAACTGGAGGCCATAAAGTAACTTCTTTCCAAAGAATACAGTATAGAAAGCAGGAAAAACAATGACTCTACAGTGGACAAACCTGACAAACACTGTCAGCCAGGTGCTCAAGGTTAACATCCACAGTGATAGGTCATATTGATACCCTTGATATGAGGTGATGAAAATGGCACTTTACCTCTTTGGTCTTCCTTCTCCATACATGTAACCCAAGTGCAACCTTGAGAAAACACTGGAGAAATCTTTTTTGATGGACATTCTGCACATACCTGACCAGTACTCCTCAAAGCTGGCAAAATTATCAAGAACAAGGAAAGTGTGAGAAACTGGCATACTAAGAGGAGTTTAAGGGCATGACAACTAAATGGAATGTGGTATCCTGAATTCTGCAACATGAAAAAGACATGAGGCAAAAACCAAGGAAGTGAGAATAAAGTATGGATTTTGGTTAATAAGAGTGGATCAGTAGTAGTTCATTAATTGTAACAAAAGGGGTATACTGATAAAAGATGTTACTGGGGAAACTGGGTGTGGGTTTATGGGAACTCTGTACTAGCTTAACAATTTTTGTTTTGTAAATTTAAAACTAGTTTGAAATATATGGTTTATTTAAAACAGCAAAAGGTCTTCTAGATACTAAAGGGGGACATCTCAAGCACATCAGCACTGTGGAAAATTGGGGATTTCCTGGGAAACATACAAGGAAGTGAGTACTCCCATTTGACTTTTGTTGTTGTTGTGAGGTCCCATCGAATCAGATCGGACTCATAGTGACCCTGTGCATGGTAGAATGAAACACTACCCGCCTTTGTGCCATACACATGATCTTTTTTTTTTTTCTTCATGTTTGAGCCCATTGTTGCAACCACTGTGTTTTTTCTCATTTTGAATTGTGCCACATCAGCAAATGGAGGTCTCAGGGGCTCTACTCCATCCGCATCATTAAGGTCTACCCTACTTTGAGGAGGCAGCTCTTCCCTAATCTTGACTTTCTAGCCTGCAGGCTCATTTTCTGGCACTGTATTTGACAGTGCTCTGCTATTCATAGGGTTTTCAATACCTAATTGTTTCTGAAGTAGGCTTTGGGTCCTTTTCCCTCATCTGTCTTAGCCTGGAAGCTCATCTGAAACCTGTCCACTATGAGTGGCCCTGCTTGTATCTGAAATACAAGTGACATTGCTTTCAGCATCACAGCAACATGCAAGCCCCCACAGCATGACAAGCTGACAGGCATGTGGGGAATTTGACTTTAGTATTATTAAGAGGCTCTTGGATCAAACCTTACCCCCTACATAATCTATTATGGTGGTGAAAAACTAAATTTTGTTTACATTTAACTAGAAGATTGACTTGACAAATAATTGCTTTTCTTCATGTTGAGAGGCTTTTCTTTTTAATGTGAGTCTCACATTCGTTAGTAAGAATGTATTGACTTGCATGTTATTGTTATTGATCTTACAAACATGTTCTTCCTTAGAGCAATTGATTTTGCTTTGGGCACCAGTTGAAGGTCTACAGGCAACATATTGTATTCTTTGGTCTAGAAATCAATATAATTCAATTCTGTTCAAGCCAATGGACATTTTAGACTCCAGCTGTTTTCAGGTACTTTTCTGGCCCTAAGTCATCATAGCAACTGGCTTGTCTTTATTGAGCCCATATTAGCATCTTGATATCTGATAGTGGCCTGATGTTTACAGGAGACGCCTCCTTAACACTGAGTATCTTTGGCCAAAGGAATAGACTTACTGAATTTGAGCCAGGAAGCAGGCACAAGTAGGGGGCATTTCTGGGTGGGGGAGCCTTTGTATCTTCTGAAAATGTCAGTATAGGCCTCCCTGCCTTCTTTGAAGGCTATCTTTGGCAGGCTGGGGATAGTAGCTCTCAACTGGGATGATCCCTTGTATTCTTCCAACAGGAAGGAGGAGACTTCTAGGAAGTCTTCCTTAAATAGGAAGAAGGAAACTTCTAGAACAGGCTCCACCTCTAGCTGTTTGTGGCATTGGGCTCCTCATTTTTAAATCTGTGAAGAAAGGAGTTTTTCTTTAAAAAGCTTATCTTGACTCTTTCTAAGCCTGCCATTGTCTGACCCTATGAGTTGAGCCAGGTAGGTTTTTGTTGGGGTTGGTGCCTGCATCAATGTCAGGGCAGTTCTCAAAATTCTTCAGTGATCTTCCTTTTTCTTTGTCATTGCCAATGGATTTAAGAGAGAGACTTCGAAGTGTGCACAGGGGTCTTGAGTTGTTTTCCTTGTTTCATCCTTGTTGTTGATGGCAAGTGACTAATTTCAAGCTTGCCTATAAGAATAGTTTCCATCCATCCCCATATTGTTATCTGCAAGAGAAGCATTGTGGTGTAGGGAAAAGGAGCATGGGTCTTGCAGTCATCCTGACCTGGGATTGAATCCTATCTTTACCATTTAACTAGACCTGGGACCTCAGAATGTGATTTAACTCCTCTAACGGTCCAATTTTCTGATGAATGAAAAATGGTAGTAATAATTCCTACCTCTTAGGGAAGATGTGGGGAGGAAATTGGATAGCATGTGAAATAACTGTCAACTTAGTAGGTGCTCAGTAATGTAGTTTCTTCTCTTCTCTTCCTTTCTTGCCTTTCCCCTCCCCTTTCCTTTCCTTCTTCCTATGCATAATGATGGAAATTACATTTTCATCAGTGTTTTTACACATGACATTTTGGATATTGAGTGATTACAGTCTTCCCTTAGCACCTTCAGGGGACGGAGTCGAGGACCCCTGTGGAAGACAAAATCCATGGATGCTCAAGTCCCTCATATAAATGGCATAATATTTACATGTAAACAATGCACATCCTCCACTATACTTTAAATTATTACTAGATTACTATAATACCTAATGCAATATAAATAGTATGTAAATAGTTGTTAGACTATATTATAAAGGAAATCATGACAAGAAAGAAATGTCTATACATCTTTAGTACAGGCACAATTTTTTTCCAAATATTTTTGATCCACTCTTGGTTGAATCTGTGGATTTAGAACTGTTGTTATAGGGGGCTGTCTGTATATGTGGCTGGGTAGGATTTTTCTCTTCATCCATGTCCTCCTGCTGGGTAGAGCACACATCTGTCTAACATACACGGAGGAAAGACCATTACTTTATCTCTCATCCTATTTTCTTCCTGCCTGCCCAAGAACTAAATTAAGCTGACAAAACTTAAGGACTGACAAACCAGAGTTTCAAACTCACACACCTACAGGACCAGGCAGGTAATAGATATGAGTGACAGGGGCTGGACATGAAAAAAAGGCAACAGTATCACGATATCCATAGGAAATGGCACCTTTCCTTTGGCATGAGCATGCCACAGTGTGATGATTACTGTGATGGAATGAGAGAGCATATCACATTTAACTTAGGGGATGGCCACTGCTCTGCAGCAGGTGATTATTGCTCTTAGGGAATATGGGTTGTCTGCCTCCAGATCTTCCCATATTCTCAAGGGTAACCTAGACATATAAACGCATGAGATTTCTTGATTTTTAATTCTTCGAAATTAAACTAATTGTAAACCAACCAAAAAAGCCTAACTTGCATGTTTTGTGCCTTTGAGCTAGAAGGACTATTGTTGTTGGATGCCGTAGAATCCTACTCATAGCAACCACCATAGAGTTTTCAATGGTTGATTGTTTCAGGATTGCTTTGGGAGTGGACTGCCATGTCCTTCTCCCCCCCTTTTTTTTTGTGGTACTGGAGATTGAACCTGGGTCCTCAGACAGTGTATAGCAGCACTATACCAACTGAGCTAAACCCCAGCCCTTAAAAGGAGTATGGGGAAGATTAATTAGCAGTCTATAGGGGGAAGACTCAAGAGAGGGAGAAAGAAAGCTAGAGATCCAGGACAAGTGATATATCCCGATTTTCTAGTTTCCTTGTGAGCTCTAAAATGGGTTGGGATGTAGGACCTGAGCCCCACCTAAAGGACTATTGTGTGTTTACTTGACCAACTTAAAATAAGACTGTTTGAAACAAGGACAGTCCTACATGGTGATGTATTTACTTCCGGGTTTACATATGTTTGCATTTTAATAACCAGAGTTGTCCCTTTTATTTTTGCAAAGTACAGATTATGATCTGGTCCTTTACTTTTGCATGGAAGGTATAATGCTTCTACATAAATAAGAGAGCGAAGAAGTTTTCTAAATGCTTTAATTTTTTTTTTTTCACAAGTATTTCTGCACCTCTCAGGCTCTTCTTGCTGGGAAAATGAGAGCCGGTAATACATTTGTTATTGGCATTTAAAAAATGTGCTTTGGTATGCAGAGGTAATAATGTACTTTTAAGGTATGTTAATAATAAATTAAGCTTATAATGGTTGCTATATTAAAGGAAATAAGTGGATTAGTCTCAGGAAAAAAATTAGCTTGGAAATACATAAGCTAGGGATATCAAAACTGAAAAAATATTAGTCTCAGATAGTCCTCTACTATATGCAACTTTTTGATGAATAATATTCAATTATGGAATGTAGTATCTTGTGTAGCACCTGACGTATGCTAGTTGAGCATCTCTCATCCAAAAATCACAAAACTGAAATGCTACCAAATCTAAAATTTTTTGTACACCAACATGATGCCCTTAGTGGAAAATTCTATACCATTAAACTTTATTTTATGCACAAAATTATTAAAAAAATACTGTATAAAATTATCTTTAGGCATGTGTATAAGGTATACATGAAATATAAATGAATTTCATATTTAGACCCTGGAGCCCATCTCCAAGATGCCTCATTATGTATATGCAAATATTCCAAAATCTGAGAAATTTGAAATGTGAAACATTTTTGGCCCTGAGCATTTCAGATGAGGTATACTCAACCTGCAGTAGATACTTGGCAACTACTCACTGGATTTTATTACTTTTTAACAGCTATTTCCTTAGTAATAATTTCTGTGACTCAGGTAAAAATAGAAAGTTGTAAAAGTATTTTTTGTTTGTGTCTTGTAAACGTCCATTATTCTAGAGAAGACAGCAGCTGCAGTAGAGAGAAAAGAAAGTGTATGTATGTTCTAAAGCAATTCCAATCATTTATTCAGAGAAGAATATCTGGCCCTGTCTGTTTGCATCCCTGCTGACAAGGGTGCTATTAGTATCCTCAGCCTACTGCCACTCTATTAACTTTGACTTCCCAGAGATTAGGTCTCAAGTCACAGGGATCTCCATGGCCTTCAGTTACTAAAACTTTCCTTTCCTTCTTCACTTGTGCCGGGCTCCAAATGACATGCCAAGCAGCATAAGTGTTTCCCTTTCAGAGCTGCAGAAAGGCTCTGAGCTGTGCAGATGGCCTGGTCTTAGGAACTGTTGGCCAACTCACCTAGTCTCAGGCAGCCTGGAGGCCTATTTACAAATGTACGCGATGAGCTGTTTTAAGTTCCCATGCTTTCTTTCTCCCATGGGATATTAGTAGGATATAACTAGGCTAGAAAGGCTGTGGGAAGATTTGGAGGTAGTAGGGTAGGGTCCAGAAAGGATTGCAATAAGAAGAGGCCTCCCTTTGGAGAACTCCATAGTCATTTCCCATCAGGAACCAAGGCTGGATTTTCTTCTTTGGTTCTTTGGCCCTTTTAGTTTCCCCACCTGGAGCCAGGATATGGATCAAGAAAGAAACCAGCCTCAGGCATGTCTTCTCATCTCTTTCTCATCTAAACTTCAGCTTCCAGGCATCTCATAGTAGTTTTGGGTGGACTCTTGGGCTCTTCTGGAGTTTTCTCCGTTTTCTTTGATTCCTCATTAGGGTTGCCATCATCAGCATTCTCTTCTTTTACTACTTTGGTTTCAATCATTTCCTTCTGCTGATTCTTGTTTGTAAAAGGGAAGGCCTTCACATACCTGTAAGCAAAAACATAAAGCTACAGCAAGAGACTTCTGTGCAACACACATAACAATGGATAATGCTTTGTTATGGCACATACTGGCACAATCCTCTGGATACCTTTATTTCAGAGAGATGCTAACATGTTCCTGCTCAAACATCTTAACACTTCCCTACCTTAATGAGTTCACTTAAATCCAACAGTGTAACCACAGGCCCAACTTTAGGATGGACTTACAACTCTTCCATCAAAAACAAAGAACCAGCTGGGCATAGTGGTATGCGCTTGTGATCCCAATGACTCAAGAGGAGAAGGAAGAAGGATTGCAGGTTTGAGGCTAGAGGCAGCCTGTAGAATTTAGCAAGAACCTGTCTCAACTTAAAAAATAAAACAGCGAGGTGTGGGGAGCTGGCTGAGGGTGCAGCTCAGTGGCAGAGCACTTGCAAAGTATGCATGAGGCCCTGGATTCAGCACCCCAATACTGCAAAAACAAACAAACAAACAAACAACAACAACAACAACAATAAACCCACAATGAACCGAAGCTCCAATATAGCATATGAATTTTCCCTACATGTTGATCTTTCCTTTTTATGTCTTGATTTTCAAATACCGACTGTCTGATATCTACAGTTTGGATGACATGGCTGTGCTGCCACAGTAGGCAAGAACAGGTGGTAGGGAGGAGAGGGGAGAAGAGGAAGAAGTGCTGTCTCCACTTTGGCCCCCCAAATGCCAGTAACAACCCTGGAAAAACATGGGATAGGGGTGTGACAAAGGTGATACAACTATCAATGTGCCAACAAGCCCACCTTTTGATGTAGCAAACTGCCAGACCAGCTGCAGCACCAAAGAAGAGGAGGGCGAGCACCAGCAGAGCCGTGGGAACACCTGCAGGGAGGAAACAGACAGGGCTGGTCAGCCCTTTGCTCACACAGCATATATGGTGCACTAACGATTCATCTTTGCATGTAATAGAGACCCTAGAGAGTGTAGGAGAAGAGCTTTCCCTGTGACTATTTATGATGTGAGGCCTCATCAGTTTCCCTGCTTCTTGCCTATGGAATCCTCGGCCTTGCCTCTCATGCTCTCTCTCTACAAAAAGTGGACTTTCTTTCTTGTGGCCTTGAAACCCAATCTAGTCCATGAGCCTGCGTGAGAAAGAAATGTCTGGAATAAAGTCATAGGCAGTTCAGGTATATATTTTTTATATGTTGTTGTTAGGTGCCATAGAGTCAGTATCCGATTGATAGCGACCCTATGTACAACAGGCAAAACATTATTGTCAGTGCTTCTCTGGTATTCATAGGGTTTTTAATGGCAGATTGATTTTGGGGAGTGGGTTTCTGGGTCTGTCTCCCAAGCCTACAGCACCTGGTGTTCCCAGGCCGTCTCCCATCCAAGTTAAATCCAACCAGGCCCAACCCTGCTTAGCTTCTGAGATCTGGCAGGGTCAGATGCCACAGGGCTGAGGCTGCAGGCATTTTTTGTATATATATATAATAACAGTTTATTTTTTAAAATCTTGAGTTTCAATAGTGAAGCTCTTTTCTACTCATGATTTGTAGCTTAATCATTAAGATTCTTTATAGCTCATAGGTTCTATGACTTTATGAGAGTTGAGTGTTCATTAAGCTTTTATTTGTGTCTGGCAGATGCTGAGTGCCCAACCTGGGGACAGGCTGGGTTCTGTGTATTGTCTGTTATACATAAACACACATAGATACACAACGTAGACACAGAACATGTTCACCTCCAAACCCAGCAACTTCATTCTTGAATGGTGCTTTACTTTCCATAGTTGGTTCTGTTTTGGCAGACATGGAGCTAGTTTCTGTAAAAAATTCTGTAATGCAAGTAATTTTTTTCTTTTTCCTTCGTGGAATAGAAGTGGCAGCTGGAGCAGGGGTAGCAATGAGAGCAGGTGTTGTAGAGTAAGGAGATGATGCTGAGTATGTGCTGTCGCTGACAGTAAACTCTGCTGCAGTTTCAGTGTCAGATAAGGGGTCAAAGGTGGTGATGATTTCTGGAAGGCATGAGTTAATCCAAGTATCTGTCCGGAAAGGGAAAAACAAAAGAAGAAGTAAGTATTGCAACAGCCTCCTAACTCTTCTACTTCCCTCTAGTCTTTACTCTTGACCATGATCTTAAAATTCAGTGATATAATCAGTATTATGGGGTTATATAAGACCCCAAAAGAAAAAAACCTTTTATATTTAAGATATTTGTTTTAATAACAACAAATGCTGGCGAGGTTGCAGGGAAAAGGGAACACTCTTACATTGTTGGTGGAGCTGTAAATTGGTCCAACCACTGCGGAAATCAATATGGAGAAATCTTAAAAAACTTAAAATAGATCTACCATATAACCTAGCTACAACACTATTGGGAATTTACCCAAAGGGAGATGGGTCATCATACCACAGAGACACCTGCATCTCCATGTTCAATGCAGCACTTTTCACAATAGCAAGGATATGGAATCAACCAAAGTGCCCTTCAACAGAAGAATGGATAAAAAAAACTATGGTACATATACACAATGGAATACTACTCAGCAATCAAGAAAAATGAAATAAGGCCATCTGCAGCAAAATGGGTGGAATTAGAGAAAATTATTTTAAGTGAACGAACACAAGCTCAGAAAGAGAAACACCACATGTTCTCACTCATATGTGGGAGCTGAATCAAAATTATAAGAAGGAAAAATCGTATTCAAAGATCAGATCAAATTAAAAGGGGAAAAAACAGCTAAGAATGGTGTCAATATAAATGGTCTAGAAAATGCATGCAATTGTTCTGACAAGATAAAAACAAAGATCACTACAGGAAAAGTTTCTATCTTAAACAGAACTGGAACCCAAGGACATATAGAAAAATATTACCAAGTAAAAGATAGAGAAGACTTAGGTGGGGAGGGAGGGATGGGGAGGAAGCATACAAGAGGGTAAGGGGGAACCTATAAGAATAATGTACATCAAAATGCATATATGGAAATGTCACAATGAAAAGCATGTTAGAATGAATCACATTAAGGTGTACATTAAAAATTTCCAATAAAAAAGAAAAAATATATAAAAAATGATATTTGTTTTAAGGTTTAATTATATTGTTAATTATGTTAATTAAGGATCTATTTTGACACCACAATACCAGGTAAGGGTCCCCCAAGCATTTACATCGCAGTCAGGATGGTTTCATCAAAATGCAAATCTAGACGTGCTCATAATCCCAGTGACTCAGGAGGCAGAGGCTGGAGGATCACAAGTTCAAGGCCACAGGCAGCTGCCTGACTTAGTGAGACCTTGTCTCAGAAATAAAAACAAAAAAAGGCTGGATGTGCAGCCTAGTGGTAAAGCACTTGCAAAGTATATGTGAGGTCCTGGGTTCAACCCCACCCCCCAGGATCACAAATAAGAACAAGAACAACAGCGAAATGTAAATCTAATCATAGCACTTCCTTCGTTAGTATAGTGCAGTGTTTGCCTGTACTTCATGGCTGATAAGGCCCTCTGGGTCTGGCCCCTGCCAACGTTGTGAGACTCATTAGCTCAGGATTTCTCTTGTTGCTCCTGACATAGGGAAATCCCTTTTGTTCCCTGATCTGCTTTCTCTCACATCCAAGCCCTCTCTGTGATGTTTTCTTCCCCTTTGAGACTCTGCCTGCTCTTTATTTAGCCAATCCCAACTAACCTTCAGGTGTCAAGTTGACTATCTTTCTCAGGCAGACACAGTTGTTGATTAGATTGCATCCCTGGGCATATGTTCTAGTAACTTCATGAACTTCTTTTGTCATATCTTTTATTAAATTGTTCCCCTCTGGACTGTGAACTCCCTGTCAGGAACCCTGCCTGACTTGGTCCACTGTGCCAGGCATCTAGTACACACGTGGTAAATATTTGATAAAGAAAGAAGGAAGAAAGGAAAAATGAAAGGACAGAAAGAGTAGATGAGGAAACCAATATACCTGTGTGATGCCACTTCAGGACAAGATCTGCTCAAAACAAATTTTTCAGCGCTCATAAAAAAAAAGTGAAAGAGGGGGCAAGGATGGGGTGTTCATTCGCTTTCTAATCTGTTGAATGTAGTAGAGAGAAAACCAATGTTTTATCATCTTGCTCTGAGTCAACTACTGGACCACATGACTTTGTCAAACCCTCATTTAAACAGGAGGATGCTGAAGTTCAGAGAAATCAGATAACTTGCTCAAAGTCACATAGTAAATGGCAGAGTCATGCAATATATTATAATATGGATTTTCATCTATTTTAAATTCTTGATTTTTTGTGACAGTGAGTGGTATCAGCTGGAATGTTAGCTATGGAAAAAATTCTGTACCATTAAGTTGATTTGCTTTTGAAAATTAAATGGATTACCAATCAAGGTCACGGATCCTATTGATACAACATTTTGATGCAGTAAGTCAGTATTTTTATACTTTTTATTCTACTTTGAAAATACTTCTACTCAAATAGACATTATTCTTGACCTTCTGTGGCCTGAACTTTTAGTCATATTTCCCATTCTTGCACACATGCTAGTTTCTTTCCTCAGAAATTGAACATTTTGAATGTTGGGGAAAAAACACTGAGCTTAATAAACTATGTTGGGCACTAAAAATACACAGACAAATAAAGCATAGTTCCTGCTTCCAGGACAGAGGAAGTCTTTTGACAAGAGTTAGGGGAGATCACTAGGGATTCAGAAGAGAAAATATTAGGGTAGAGTATAAAAGATTAATGTCTCATTCAACAATTATTTATGGACTACCATTTCTGTGCTAGGCACTTTTCCAGGTGTTAGGGATATGATGCAATGAGAAAACGTCCTTCTTCTTGAGGGGCTTCCACGCTACTGGAAGGATACAATAATAAAAAAATAAACAAATAAGCCATAAATTTCAGAGGATGGTAAATGGTGAAAAGAAAATGAAATGATGTGGATAGAACTAGTAAGGATGGAGGATGAAGGATAGATACTTTGTAGAATGTGATAAGAGAAGATCTCTTAGGGAGGTGATACTTAAGCTGAGCCTCGAATAATGAAAGGTAGCCAGTCATTGAAGATCTAGGACAAAAAAACATTCAAAGAGAACAGAAAGTACAAGAGCCAGAAGTTGATGAACTGAGTCCATTTGAGGACTAAGAAGGCCAGTATGGCTAAAACAGAGCACTACTTCACCTAGTATAAAAGAGGGAATAAGATATCCCAATCAACAGGAATAGCACCCAGGAACCCAGAAGTTGGGAAGTGTAGTTATGTTAAGAAAATGAAAAGGAGCACGGTGTGGCTAGAGTGAAAGGTGTGTGTGTGTGTGTGTGTGTGTGTGTGTGTGTGTGTGTGTGTGTGTGTATTGGGGATATGAAAGGCTGCCAGCAGGAGATGAAGCTGGAAAGATAGCATGAGGATCAAGATTTATAATTGTCATGTTAAAGAATTGGGAATTTATTTTACGGGAGAAGAAATTTGCATCTGTGCTCCATAAACCTCCTAACTTACATATAAAAGTTTTCATATATGTCCACTTTTATGTATAAACAGCCTCACAATTTACACCATATCCTCAAATGGGAAGTCATGCAAAGCTGTGGAGTAGAGAAGTAACATAATTACCAGTGGAAATGTGTTTGGAATGGGGAGTGAAATTCAGAGGGAGAGAGTATAATTGAGGAGTGAAGATGGAGATTCTTGCAATAGCACAGAAATAGGAGAATCTACAAATACCTGGATTCTAAAACTCAGGTCTTAACAAGACTGGAAACAGCATAAAAGTCCATTGACAGAAGGCTGGTTGAATAAATTAGTCTAAACTAAATAAACTATAATATAGTCACTCACTGGAGTACACTAAAAATGCAGCAATTAAGAATGAGAAATGTCTCTATAAACTGATATGGAGTAATTTCTAGGATTTAAGTGGAAAAGACCATGTGCAAAGCTGTGTATATGGTATTCTACCTTTTTGTAAGAGAGGAAAGTAAGATAACATGCCTCCAAACCTTCCTACACATAAAACAATACGGAGGACTAAACCAGAAGTGAATAAAAATGGTGAGTGAAAAAAATATGGAAAGGATTAGGGGAAAGGACTCTCTGACTCCACTTTTAAAAAAGTATATTTTGGATTATTGCCCCATATAAATTTTTTATCCAAAAAATTAAAACAGGACAAAAGTCAACCCCTATAAATGATTATAAACAGAAGCAAATGAACCTCATTTATTTCAAAATGATGGTAGTGACTTTTTTCTAAATCTACCTTTCCTTTTATATTAATTAATGGGCTTCTATAATAAAGATGGGAGAAGGACCTGGCAACCCACTCCCAAAGACAATCAGCCATTAAAAACCCTATAAATAGCAGAGAAGCACTGACAATAGTATTTTGCCTGTTGTATGTAGGTTCTCTATGAGTCAGACATTGACTTGACGGTACCTAACAACAACGACAACAATAATAAAGAAGAACTACCCTGCCACACATACACACACACACACACACACACACACACACACACACTTTCTTCTTCCACCTTAAACTACCACAGACGCATGATGTTTTACTTATTCACTGTGTCCAATATATTACAGTCAATTTTATAATTATTAATCTTTTAGATGCTCAAGTTGTCTCAAATCCAGCAAGTGGGAGGACCTTGTAGCTGACTGTTGTATGCTTTATACTATTAGTTTTTTGAGACATTTCTTGCTTCCCAGAACTATAATATGTCCCAGGTTCTCTTTGTATACTTTTTCAGTCCCTGGAAGATATCCCTGTAACGAGGTATGATTAGGGAACTTTGTGCAAAAGTGACTTGAAAAAAATCACTACACTGGTGAGACCTTTAAGAGGCAGAGCCTGATAGGAAGTTTTTGAGGGTGCTGCCCTCTGGAGCAATTGATATAGTTCTCCTATGACCTTGGTTAGTTCCAACGAGGAGCTTGTTAACTGGAATCCGTCTCTGGTTTCCAGTCTCACCATATGATCTCTCCTTGTCACATGCTTTCCTGCTATTGTGACAAGCTGATGCTGGTGCCACACCTTTGAACCTCCAGAACTGTGAGCTAAATAATCTCTATTGTTTATAAAATACTCAGCATCAGGTATTTCATTATTTAATGGACAATAGACCAGTACAGAAACTTTAAGCAAATGTACCTACATCCTCTGAGCTAAACTGGGGATGATGAAGAGTGCCTCACAGGGAAACTATCAAGGTTCAGGGAGACAACTAACCTTTGTCCACAGTGGATGCATCGTACTTGTGCACTTGTTTCCTTCCCTTCTCCCTATTTATCGTATAGGAAGTGGGGGTGGTGGAGGTGGTAATTGAACCTCCTGGGATACCCTCTTCTTAGGTCATCATTCAGTCATATTTTCCTTAGCCTTCTCCTCTGAGGGGCACGTTGCCTCCTCTAGCCTGGGCAGAGAGACAGTCTTGGAAGAATTAGATGACCATTTCTATGATTGCTTCTGCTGTTGATCAGGATTACTTTCTTGGCAGGGCATGGAGCTAGAGATACCCAGAGAAGACACGGCACATAGAAAAGCTGTGGGTCTGACTCACCAGATGAGTTGTAACAATAGGCTCTGAACTTCTGGCTAATAGGAACTTTCCAAATCAGGACGCCTATCCCATTCTTCCCACATCTGGGGTTCGCAAGAATCCGAGGGATGACTGAGTACCGTTCTGCAACCCAACCGTAGCTGTAAAAGAATACATATTAGTTGGATGTACAGGTGATAGAAGGCACCATGGTTATGGCTGAACAAGAACACACAGCCAAAGGAGGTCTGGCAGCATTAGTGAATCCAGATGTTTCTTACCTGCAAGTCTCAAAGCCAAACTTCTGTGCTGCTTCAACCTGGTCTCTGCTGGCCAAAGTTAGTCCCAGCATCTTACACGCTTCCTTGGCTTCTGTGAAATTCAGCTGTGGTTCTGTCTTTTTGTTCACAAGGGTGACTCCCATAATTCTGCATGGCATCGAGATGGGAAGTTCTACAAGGAAATTATATAGGTCCTCAGTTTCCTGCTGTCTTTGATACCAGTGCTAGGCTCTCCTTTCTTGCAGAGCATTGTCTCCATGCAGTAATGAGGTCTGTGTGGATGGGACTGAATTTAGAAGTAACAGAACACAGGCCAGGGATTTCCCAGAAGGACAGATTGCTGGGTTAGATAGATGCTTGGTCTGGGTCCAAGCTGTAAATCTCACCAGATTAGAGTCCATCATATCCTTCTGCATTAAGGTACCTTGTTCATCACATGGGGGTTTTGGCTATTAGTTCCTGGGGTGAGGTCTAGTTGATACAGTTGCTGTAAACCTTTTTTGTTTGTTCGTTGTTGTTGTTAGGTGCTGTCGAGTCGGTATCTGACTCATATCGACCCTCATAGGGTTTTCAATGGCAGATTGTTTCAGGATTGCCTTGGGAGTGGATTGACAGGTCCTTCTCCCATCTTTGTGGTGCTGGGAATTGAACTCAGGACCTCAGAGACTGCAGCACAGCGCTCTACCAACTGAGCTAAATCCCAGCCCATAAACCTTTTTGGAGTCTGTGAAATGAAGCATCTGAGACTTTGAGAAAGACACAAATCAGGTCTGTGATTAATAGCATGGTTAGCAATACTTGCGATACTCTAAACTAATGAGGTGGGGCATCACTATTTCTGAAAGGGACTGAAAAGATTGCACTTGTTACTTGTCTTGGTTTCAAGTCTTCTCTGACCATTGGGGGGCAGGCTTACTCAGAAGTTTCTGGAGGAGCTGGGCAGGAAATCTTGCATGGCAGAGAAACTAAATTGAGGAAGAAGAGTTTTAGGGTCAGACGTGGACTTCAATCTAACCTATGTTGTTTGCTAGCTCTGTGATCTTAAGCTAGTTATTTTATCTCTTTGAGCCTCTGTTTCCTTATTTATAATACTGAGAGTAACACCATCTACTGCATTGGGTAGTACGAGTTAGGTGAATAAATTCTACCACATAGTAGGTACTTATATGTAATCATAGATAACATATCATTATGTTCTTTCCAAAGCATTTTGGTTTTACTCTGTTAGTGATTGATCTTCCTGGGGAAGCTGAGACAATTCAATTGTTATGATGTACACAGTACTTTTATTCAAAATCTAATGGACTTGGGAGCTGTTTGGACTCTCTTCTCTCTGGGACCCCGGGATGGCCACAGCTGTATGAAATTGTCACATTGCATTGTATTCAAGCACATTATTCCTGTTGGGCTTTATCTACGAAAGTCCATAAGAATGCATTTCAATCTCCCAAGTAGTCACATGTGCAAAGCTCTGTGCAGCAGAGGCTCAAATGCCTTAGGCACTTTCTAGGTTGCTATTTAAAGGAGGTACCTTCTTGCAAACGTGTAAGGAGCATTTCTAAGTCTTCTGTGTGATCTTGCTGGGATCTGGAGCAGGAGCTACATGAAGGGATGTGTATATGATGTACAGTATTTGTGAATGGCTTCCTTTGCTTCCAGACACTCCTCTCACAAAGACAGAGCAGAGACTTGACATCCCAATATGAATGTTTATGATTCGGTAATAGAGCAACTTAGTATGAGTGTATGCACTAATACTAATACCTGCACCAATACATGTTGTTGTTAGGTGCCATCAAGTCAAGTCCTACTCATAGCGACCCTCATAGGGTTTTCAATGGCTGATTGTTTTGGGATTGCCTTGGGAGTGGTTTGCCATGTCCTTCTTCCATTTTGCAGTGCTGGGAATTGAACTCGGGACCTCAGAGACTGCAGAGCAGCACTCTACCAACTGAGCTAAATCCCAGCCCATGCACCAATACATATTAACACTGATACTATTAGTAATTCCAACACCTCTCAGTGGTTGATATTACTGTGTGCCAGACTCTACTTCTTTTAAAAGAAAATTGAGGATCAAGGAGATCAAGTAATTTTCTAAGCTGGAGGACATAGACCAATAAGCTGGCAGATTAGAATCACAAACTCCATTTTGCCTGACTTTAAAACTGTAGTTCTTAACTAAAATACTGTTCTGCTTTCCATTGTTCCACAGGGAGATGACAGACCAACAGGCACATGCACAACTGTCCATTTATCCTGGTCTCTGGCTCCTTTAGCTAAAAGCCTGTCTATTTCTCAGACCTCTTATGGTTACTTCCTTAGAAATTGACTGCAGAGAGGGTTTAATCATAATACTATAAAATGGTCTTCCTATTCTCTTATCGCACCTAATCTTTACATTAAATATTATTTAGAACTGGGCATGGTGGCACATGCCTATAATCCTGGCTACTCCTGAAACTGAGGCAAGAGGATTGCAAGTTCAAAAGCCTGGGCAATGTGGCAAGACCTGGATTAAAACACACACACACATACACACACACACACACACACACACACACACACACACACACATATATGTATATATGTATATAATTCGGAGGAATGATAGACCTATTCTGGGTGAACAGACCTAGCTTTAGATATTTCTGCTATTGTTAATTGGCTAGTAGGACCTTGTTATCTGTAAAATGGGAATGATTATATCTTCCTAGGATTTTTATTTAGAATTAAATTAGATAACTTATACCTAGCAGAGGCTGGGCCCATAGAGGACAGCCACAATTATTAATTAATTTTATGCTTTTCTATTTCATTTAGAAATAAAAATAAGGATCTGGAATCCAAGTGGGATACTCCAGTAACTGCTTCCTTGAGATTTCTTAGAACACAGCAAATATAGTAGAAACAGAATATGCTTGGTAATCAGAGCTGAATTCAATGCCAAGTTTTAGTATTTACCACCTGCATGACATTAGACAATCCATTTGGCTGTGCTAAGCCCATTTGTCCATCTATAACATGTTTTTTTTTGGAAGATTAAATGAAACATTACATATATACCTAACTCTGTATCTCTACATAGTAGGCTCTCGAAAATGTTACCATCCCATCCACTCCCGTTCATCTCCACTGATTTCATAGTCATGGTTACTTTCTGCTGTTTCCAAGCACTTAATTTCCTTAGGAAAACTTTCCCACTATTAAAGATGGTGCAAGGGGTGTGATGGAGGCATTGTCAAAGAATGATTTCCAGATAGTCGCAGTGACCCATACCTGTAATCCCAGCAATTTGGGAGATGGAGGCAGGAGGATTGTGTTAGAGGCCAGAAGCAGCCTGCATAATTTAGTGAGATCTTGTCTCAAGATAAAAAAAATTAAAAGGGCCAGGGGTGCAGCTCAGTGGTAGAGTGCTTGCAAAGTATGTGGAAGGCCTGGGGTTCAGCCCCTTAGGACCACACACCAACACACACACTTCCAAAATGGTTTGAATAATGGCAGCACTTTGAGGACAAGTGAGGAGTCTTCCCAAGGGGTTGCAAAAAGGACCAAGCTTACTTAAAAGTAACTGTTCTGGTGTATGAAAAACAAAAACAAAAACAAAAAACAGCCAATCATATAACTCTAATTTCTCCTAGAAAATGAAAGCAGAGCAATATATAAATCAACTCTGAATATCTGTTTCTGACATATTTATATTTCAGGCCATCTTTAAGCAGATGAACAAATTCCCTTTAATAGAAATGCTCAGATTTTCATTGCCCAGAACCATAATAAGTGTTTGTGGTTACAAATTTTTGGGGGGACTACAGTACAGAATGCCTGCAGCGGTAGCCCTGTGGCATCCGATCCTGTCAGATCTCGGAAGCTAAGCAGGGTCGGGCCTGGTCAGTACCTGGATGGGAGACCGCCTGGGAACACAAGAAGCTGTAGGCTTGGGAGAAGGACCTGGCAACCCCCTCCCAAAAATCAATCTGCCATTGAAAACCCTATGAACAGCAGAGAAGCACTGACAATAGTGTTTCCCCTGTTGAACAGAGGGTCGCTATGAGTCGGATACCGACTCGATGGCACCTAACAACAACAACAACAACAGTACAGAATGAAGTTTCCATGTGGACATCTCAGAAGGCTAGAAATCACATTCCTTTGATAGCAAGTTTTCAAAGCTGCATTTTCACAGATTTTTTTCTGTTAATTTATTGCCTATTAAGTTACTGCATAATAAAAACCTTGCATTTCATTTATAAGGTAATTAACTCGAAATTAAAATAATTATGCAGATACTTCTTAAAATATAATGTAGGCCAATATTTAGTAATAGTTACCATTTTTTTCCCCTAGGCTTAGTGATTGCTTTGAGCTTCTTTTTTTTTTTTTTTTTTTTTTTGACACAGGGGCTCACTATGTAGCCCAGGTTGGCCTATAAACTCACAATCCTCCTGCCTTAGTCTCCTGAGTATCACATCTGGCTCCATAAGTTTGCTTTTAAGCAAATTACTTCTCATTTTTTAATTTAAAAATATTATTATAAAAAATATTCCATAACCAAAAATAAAAGTCAGAGTGATAAAAAAGTAAATATAAATCATTTTGGTGAAGTTGATAATATGATGAAAACATTTATGGCTGAGCAATACTACCAGTTAGATCTTATGTTGACCTTGAGGGTCACCCCAGTTCTTAACAATCCAAGAGCACAGAGGGCTTAGGATGGTTTCTGAGACCTTGCCTCACCTCAGTGTGGAAATCTGGTAAGAAACTTACCTTGTACGAGGATGGCACCTTGGACCAGGAGCCTCGTGGTCCAAATGGAGGCAAGAAGCAACAACAGGCTGAAGCCTCTGGCCATCGTGCAAACCGCTTAGAGCCGGGTAAGCACTGCAATGGCCACTGGCAGTAATGGAGGCAGATGCTCAACCACCAGTCTGGAAGGAGAGTTCTGGAAATATGTTGAGGTTCCCACTGTTCTACTTCATCACGGAGACATCCGGATTTCCCTGCTTTTAAGCTTCTGACTTGTCAAGGTCACTAGGGGAAATGAGTGACGTCCCTTGAACGCCCAGGCTGTACTTTGTGGATGGCTTGCTGGAAAATTTAGCTAATGCTGACTCAGAAAACACACAAATGAGGAAGGCCGATAGCACAGGGTAAAGTGCTGGAGGTTTTCCTAATTCCCACATTCCCTACCACTCACCTTCCCCTGCATGCTCTATTCTCACACTATTCATTGTTACTGCTTATGGAACCCACTCATTTCATATTGTTATTACTGTCTTTGTCTCTAAGGGAGATGGAGCCTGGTTTGCACTTCTTTCTCTTCTATAATCAGTGATTTTCTCTTCTCAGCTGCATTGTCTTGTAATGTGTGGGGAAATGAAAAGCAAATGCTCACTTAAACACCATGCCTTCCTTTAGGACTGCTTTTTTACACTAGAAATCTTAATGCCAAGGGGATTCCTTTTTTGAAGAAACCACACACACATAAAAATTCATATTTACAAAGCACAAGTAGGGGGTAATTTACAAAGTTAGTCATTTTATACTTTACAAAAGGATTTTTGACTTTATGATAGTAATCACCACAGGGGTTCTTTATATAACTTCTCTTTAATAAATTCTGTTATGTTCTGGTGGATTGAAGTTCAATTTAGACTTCACCTTTCTCATTTAAAGAAGGTGAGAAGTATCTGTACTGTACATAAGCTGAGCGTACTCAGTTGTCCCAGTGGAATTTTCTGTGGTATGTCCTCAAGAGGAATTATGGAGTTCTGGATTGTGAGAAATGCCTTGAACAGAAGTTTATAAGTTTTTAACAAAATGGCATGAATGTCTTTTAGAGTAATAGCATATGGACAAATTACTTTTTTTTTTTTCAATACTGTAGAGGTGAGTTGAATTCAGGGTCATATGTGTGCTGGGCAAGTGCTCCACCACTGAGCTGCACCCCCATCCCTTTTTTTCATTTTTTATTTTGAGACGTGGTCTCTCTCAGTTTTGTAGGCTGCCTCTGGCCTCGAACTCATGATCCTCCTGTCTCTGCATTCTGAGTTGCTGGAATTATAGGCATGCACTGTGGCTCCTGGGCAGATAACTAGTTCTTTTCTACATAAGTAACATATGATAAAGTAAGATGTCTGTGCAGAAAATACCAATAATGAAAAGAGAATCTGTTGTGAATAAACACAGGGAACTTCTAAGAGACCAGGGAAATACTACCTAAACTTCCCCAATACAGACTCATTTCTTGGGTGAGCACAAGCACTGGGCTTCTAGTATCTCAAAAACATATGTGACTCTAGTAACAGAGTACCAGATAGAGGCAGGAATCATGTCCTCTTCATAATTGTCTTTCATGCCCAGCATCGTGCCTGAAAGCAATTAAATTATTACAAAAAGCAAGAAGGAAGGACAACAGGAAGGGAAAAATGAGTCATGGAAGGCAAAGCAAGGGAGAAGTAACTAATGAGAAATGAGAAGACACTGGATTTTGGAAACAAATGGCCAGAGGAATTGTTGGATAAAGGGAGTCTACATGATTGTGCTGGTGCTTAATAATGAGTTTCTAGAAGAGGAAACACAAATACACACAAATTTATATATATATATATATATATATATATATATATATATATATACACACACACACAAATACATATATACATATATGTATACATATATACATATATGTATACATATATACATACATACATACATATATGTTTTTAGGTGCTGTAGAGTCAGGTCTGACTCATAGCAATCCTATATACAACAGAATGAAACACTCCCCAATGCTGTGCCATGTCCAGCACTATGTCAATGCTTCTCTGCTATTCTAGGGTTTTCAATGGCTGATTTTTGTGGGGTGGGGGGAAATGGGTTGCCAGATCCTTCTCCCAAGCCTACAGCATCTGGTATTCCCAAGTTGTCTCCCATCCAAGTACTAACCAGGCCTGACCTCCTTGCTTCACTTCCCAAATCTGACAGGACTGGACACCAGGGTGGCATGACTCTCTCTCTCTCTCTCTCTCTCTCTCTCTCTCTCCTCTGTGTGTGTGTGTGTGTGTGTGTGCGTGTGTGTATTTATGTATACATACACACATATTTGATATCCCCATGGGAAGAAATTAAGCTACCATTGAAATATGGTGGGAAATTCTTGATTGGAACTTGCTACCTCTCTTATTGGGGACTGGGATTTAGCTCAGTTGGTAGAGTGCTGTGCTGCAGTCTCTGAGGTCCTGAGTTCAATTCCCAGCACCGCAAAAATGGGAGAAGGACCTGGCAATCCACTCCCAAGGCAATCCTGAAACAGTCTGCCATTGAAAACCCTATGAGGGTTGCTATGAGTCGGATACCGACTCGATGGCACACAACAACAACAACAACAACAACCTCTCTTATTGAGTGAGAATATATTCAGCTTTTAGGTCTTTCACCCATGAGAATTTGGAAGAGTTTATTGCCAAAAGCTAAAAGTTGAAGCCATAAAGAAAATGCTGCTGGAGTATCTCTCTTCACCATTTTGAGAAAGAGTGTTCAAGGATATGGGAAAACAGCCAGCAGCACCGTCCACTTCTAAATAACAGCTCATGTGTCGTTAAGGAGAACCAATAATTAGAGAAGAAAGTCATACAACTAGAAATTGGTAAAATTAAATCAGGAGATTAACCATCAAGTTTCAAAGGAAAGCAGGAAATATGGGATATCCAGGCCAGTTTTCTTATTCTTTGGATATAGAAAACAAGAGCAAAAGTTTATAGGTCACCAGACCACCAAGTGTCACAAGCTGGACCTGATTAGAAAGACTGAGCTTAACTCAGGGGCCATGGACCTTGAGCTGGATAAGATTTTAAGTTACCTATTTAACCTGACATATACAACTACAAATTTAAATAGAGTAGAAAATTTGAAATGTGCTGTGAAGGAAGGAAATATGGTACCATCTGAAGTACTGGACCAAGGATAATATCCAAATTTTAGTTTATATTCTACAGTAAGAATCTGTGTACCTTGAATAGGTAACTTCTATAGGCCTCAGTTTTTTTACTTGTCAAATAAGAGAGGTGAGTTATATGAATTTAAAACAACATAGCAGTATAGAATAAGTGATATTACAAGGGTTACTTAAAAATATATACAGGTGGGTAAATGTATTATTCAGTGTAATCGATCTGCTGTAACAAACACCCCTACATCTCAATGGCTTAATTAATTTAAAAGTTTGGTGCCACAATCTAATGGCTGATATGAGAGGTGGTGGTGGTGGTGATGGCAGGTGCATGTGTATTGGGAGATGGTATCATACAGTTATTCAGAGACTGAGGCTCCTTGTATCAGTTTCTGTGTGGTTCTGCCATTATCTAGCACATGTGAGTTCTCTCCAAGATCTTTGCATTGAGCCAGCAACTACATAAAGACTGCAGAGGATGGTGCTGGAATTTGTTTTAGAGGCTCGGGCTGGAATGTCATGTCTATCAATAGTTTATGGGCCAGAACTTTGTTTCTGCCTCACTGCAAAGGAGTCCTAATTTAGCTCTGTGTCAATAGTAGGAGGAAAAATGATTTGGTGACCATAAAGTTGTCTCTGCCACAGTTTACCTTTCTGATCTTAATATTGGGTTCGCTGTTTCTCCCATATGTAACATACAGTACTCTGTTCTCAAGGGCGACAATCTAAGGTGTTATCCATTTCAGAGTCCCTGATCTCTGGATTATGCTCAGTCTTCCTTATTAGTTCCACCTGTGGCATTTCATGATCTGGTGACCTATGAACTAAAAAAGTTATATTATTGCTTGTTGTTAGGTGCTATCAAGTCAAGTCTAATTCATAGTGACCCTATGTACAACAGAAAAAACATTCCCTGGCACTGTGCCAGGCCTGGAACTATTGTCTGTGCTCCTCTTTTATTCATAGGGTTTTCAATGGCTGATTGTTTCAGGATGGGCTACCGGGTCCTTCTCCCAAGCCTATAGCATCCTGTACTCCCAGGTGCTCTCCCATCCAAGGACTAACCAGGCCCAACCATGATTTGGGTCTGAGATCTGACAAGTGTGGAAGCCAGGGTGGCATGGCTGTAGACAGAAAAGTTATATACAACCCCCCTCAAATGCAATGGTGAAGCAGCATCTGGATGACCTCCATATAATTTCCTACATGTAAAGGGGAAGAATGAGAGGCACAACAATGATCAGGACAAAACAGTTCTGGAACAGCAATGACGGGACACTATGAAGGTCAATGTCATGTGGTTTGAGTGTTCCCCAAGGTCTATTGTGATTAAAGGCTTGGTCTCCAGAGTGGCGCTGTGCTGGGGAATGGGGCCTAATAGGAGGTTCTTAGGCGATTGTGGGTGGGAGGTGTTTCTTGCATGACTCCTTTAGTAGTTCATGCAAGAAGGTTGTTATACAAGAAGCAAGCCTTCTTCTGCTTCTTGGTGTGACATGTGATTGCTTGCTGATATGCCCTCCTGTCATTGCCAACTTCCATTTATCATGAGGTCCTTACCAGGACTGAGTTGATGCAGGCACCATGACCTTGAACCTCTAGCATGGTGAGCTAAATAAACCTCTTCTACAGGCAGGCATGGTGGTGCCTGCCTATAATCCTAGCACTTGAAAGGTAGAGGCAGGAGGATCATGAATTTGAGGCTGGTCAGGGCTACATAGAGAGTTCAAGGCCAGCCTAAGCTACATAGGAAGACCCTGTAGTAAAAAATCAAGGCTTGAGTATGTCGCTCAGTGGCAAGACACTTGCCTAGCATGTACAAGGCCTGGGTTTGATTCCTGGCACTGAAAAACAAAAAACTTCCTTTTCTTCATCAGTAGACTATGTCAGGTATTTCATCACAGTGACAAAAAGCTAACTAATATATCTATCATATTAATTTTCTATTGCTGCATAATAAATTATTATAGATTTAGGGGCATAAAACAATGTTGTTGTTAGGTGCCGTCGATTTGGTATCCAATTCATAGCGACCCTCATAGAGTTTTCAATGGCTGTTTCGGGATTGCCTTGGCAGTGGATTGCCAGGTCCTTCTCCCACTTAAAACAATACCCATTTCTAATCTCAAAGTTCCTGTGGGTCAGCCAGGGTGGGCTCAGCTAGGTCCTCTGCTCTGGTTTGCACCAGACTGAAATCACAGTCTCAGCTAGCGTAGGCTCTCAGCTGGAGGCCCTGGGGAAGAATCCACTTCCAAACTCATTCAGATAGGTGGAAGAATTCATTTCTTTGATCTTGTATGAATGAAGTCCCTGTTTCTCATTTTCAAGGGACCATGACACTCTGAGTCTCATTTATACTTCCACTTCTACTGTCAACGAGAGTGAGCTCTGTTTTTAAAGGCTCATGTGATTTCATTGGGCCCACCTGCCTTATCTCTTTATCTTAAGGTCAACTCTACCAAATAATGTGACATAATAAGAGGAGTTATATCTCATATTCAAAGCCTCCAGAGGTTGGGGTTTGATGTCTTTGGGGTTCTATTTTAGAAACTCTGCCTATCAGTATATAGAAAAATAATCCCACAAAAAGACATGCAATGTAGAAGAGAGGCCTTTGGTGAAGGGGTGGAAGAAGGGGGAGGAGGTGCACAAGAGGATAAGGGGGAAGTTATCTGTGCAATGTACAATGAAACGCATATATGGAAGTGTCACAATGAAATGCATGTCAGAATGAAACACATTAAGTTGTACATTAAAAATTTCAAAAGAAAAAAAAGAAAAAATGGAAATTCTGTCTATTATAATCACTTACCTTGATTACATTCTGAGTATGCTTCTTGGAGGGAAACTCCGGGTCTATTCTTTGCGGATCTAATTCAGGATTGGAGTAAGATTGTGGCTCAGCTCCATGGAATGAAAAGGCATTTGGCTGCTGCCAGAGGTTTGGAAATGTGATTTTATTTTCAAACTCAGGTATGTGACACTCTACAGTTCAATGCTAACACACCTGTGTGAGGTTTAACAACATTAGGAACTGACAGCCAGTGATATGCATTCACTCTGCCAGGCTGTACAAGGGGAGCAATTTGTATGGCTTTGCAGCAACCAGAAAGTGGAAGGTCCTTTAAGAGGTGACATCAATCAACACATCACTCTGTGACCAAACGTAGGCAACCAGACTCCTAAGGTTAAGCAGAAATGTCAGTTCTCAGAGGCATTATGAGGGGAACTTTTATTTCAGATCAACATCATGTTGGAAATACAAAGTCTGTTTCCATTTCATGACTGCTTTGGCAGCAGCTGCAATTACTTCAGACTGATCTTTGCTTTCCAGAAAGGATAGATTGATGAGTCGTTTTTTCAGCCACACCCTTGTAAATATGGCTACTCTTATGCTCCCCTTCGGAGATGTACTTTTCTTTGACTTCCCTTACTCACAAATGGAATAGTGTGGGCAAGGGCCTGTGGCAAAGGCACTCTTGCAGGCCTTTCTGTGGGGCTTTTGGAGGTGCTGGGGCTCTCTACACCTGTACCCCTGGCCTTTTCTCACCTGGAAACTTGTGGACAATGGGCCAGCTCAGCCTGGTCCTTTTTTCAGGGAAGCTTAGATTGGACTTTGGCTACCTAGAGTCCTGCCCCAGTGCTTCTCTCTGGCTGTCCATTCACAGCCTGTCTTTGGCTCTGAAGCGCTCATGTAGCTACAGCTCCTTTAGTTGTATCCAGGCCTCTAGAAGACCTCTGCCCCCAAAGTCCTTCTACCTTGCTCTGTACCTCTTTACCTTAATGGCACATTCTTGGTCAACTCTGGCTCTCTCATTTTCCAGCCACCGGAAAGGATAGCTTTAATAGTCATCCTAATTTAAAGTGGGGCTTTGTCTGGTGGGAGGAGGGAGTTCTTTCTGAAGGGAGTGCTTGCATTGAGCCCAGTCCTTGAGCTTGGAAATGGTGTTGCTGCTAGTCTGGTTTCATTCCTGCTTTCTCACAGAGTAGACGGAGAAATCTGAGAACAAGCTGAGGTCAAGACATGTGTCGCTTTTTTCATGGAGACTGGATAGTAATGGAGTTAGTACTGGGAAACTGCAAAATGTTGCCTGTCCCAGGCTGCTCCCCACCACCTTGAATGCTCATTTTTTTGACCAATATTTAATGATACTCTCCCAAGTGTCAACCACTATATTAGTCACCTACTCAAGAGATGGTTAAGATATGGTTCTTGTCTTTGAGGAAAAATGCTCAGGGAGACAGATGCAGAAGTAAGTTATGGTGATAGACTGTAAGTACAGGTCAATAATGAAAATATTTAATAAGTTTCAGAAAGCACAGAGGTGGTTGTGACTCATTATGTTGGGTTTGGCGGGAGTAGGGAGGTGGTCATCAAAACCTCTATGGAGGGATGACATTTACACTTGGTCCTCAAGAGTGGCCAGAAGAGAAGAATGGTAGGAGAAAAGCCAGTGAGTGGAGGTACAGAGCAGCAAGAGGAAGAGTCTCATTCAGGAATCAGACATAGTTTGGAGTGGCTGAAGGGCCAGCTGGGGAGTGAGACCAGAGTGGAAGGCATCTGGCTAGGGGACCACTGGAGGAGGTAACATAGAGCAGGCATCAGGAGCACAGGCCCTGGAGACAGACCATCTGGATTTGCCACTCCATGATTTATTAGCTACGTGTGCTTGGCAAGTTACTTGTCTTTTTTTTTTTTTTTTTTCCTTCACTTTCCTTATCTGAAAATGGAAGAGAAATAACTATCTCAGAGGTTTTTGTTCTCAAGAACTAAATGAATACCCATGTTGTTGTTGTTGTTGTTAGGTGCTGTCGAGTCGGTATCTGACTCATAGCCACCCTCACAGGGTTTTCAATGGCTGACTGTTTTCGGGATTGCCTTGGGAGTGGATTGCCAGGTCCTTCTCCCATTTTTTGCAGTGCTGGGAATTGAACTCAGGACCTCAGAGACTGCAGCGCAGTGCTCTACCAACTGAGCTAAACCCCCAGCCCAAATGAATACCTATACATTACTGAAAACAGTGCTTGGCTCATAGTAACTTCTTTCTGAGTGCTAGCAATAAAACAAACAATAACGAAACAAAAACAATCACACAGAACCAATACAGAAACCAACCACACTTCCACAAAACTGAGAAGGCTGAATGAAGGCAGGGGCTGAAAGGGTGGGGAGGGACAGCAAACTGGAGATGACATATGCTCCTTCAGTTTTATGTTAAATAACCAGGAATCCTCTGAAGCATGTATAGTACTTGGGTTGGAAATCTTGTGTGAATGGAAGCCCTATGGTTTAACTGCACCTTGCATGTGGCCACATACACCCTGACAGACTGAAGCTGAAGGCACATCATTTCTCTTTGCTGATGTGAGAGGTGGGTTAACCGCTTTCAAAAGAAAAGAGCAAATAGGAAGCAGACTATGCTGTACAGCAGCTTAGAATTGACACCTGAAATGGAGACCAACAAGTTTATCATGGAATCCAGGAGTTTTCAGTGTTTTTCAAATATCTTCAGTCCATGTGGAGAGCTCACTGTAACAGGTGCCTGGTGACTGCCCCACACCTTGTGAAAATCTGTGAGTTGGCTTGACACACATCTTGTTGATCCAGAGCACACACTCAGAGCACACTTTGGGAGGATTGTTGGCTTTGTGCACATGCATGTGTGCATTGTATGTGTACAGATGCGTATATATTAATTCACATCTTCCCATTCCATTTCAAGCACTGAGCTAAATTCAGTTTATCCATTTTTCTGAGAAATTTCCTAATCTGTGAAAAGAAACTGTGGTTCCAAAGAGGAAAAGGGAAGGCTGAAGGATAGTCATGGAAAATGAGATGGCAAATAAGAAGATATTCATGTTGCAACTCCAATTCCAGGTCTGATCTTTAGAGTCATTAATTACCAAGCAAAATTCTTTCTAATGACCGACTGCAGAGGGGAAAAGGGAGAGAGCAAGCTTCTTACAGTCCCCTCACTGAAGATGTTTCAATTTCCCCAGGCCATCTAAGCTGGGGACAGGAGACCTTTCCTTTGACTAGAGTTCCTTGGGGAAGGTCACTCATTGTTCACCAGATGTTTTCCCAGGGGGAAGTTTCATTGATCCTCCAAGACCATCAAGTTCCCGTGTATGAATAGCTCCCATGGAGGTGCTGAGTGTGAAAAGAAGCCCTCATTTCCTGATGGGATGGGTGGCAGAATGTCCACACCTGCGCCTGAAATACTATACTTGGGGACTAGGTGAAGGCAGAATGCACTGGAGCAGGGCAGGAGTAGGAATCAGGTTTCCTACTGCTCTGTAGGCTGCTCATGCTGGAGTCCTGAGCTCCACCAGGAGTCCCTCTGGGCTGCTGAGCAGGTAGATTTTCCAAGGGGCCCATCAGCCTGCTCCACACAAGAGTTATAGGAATTGTAGAGTCCCAGCACAACAGTCAAGACCAGCATCACTGCAGCCATCATCCAGATCACTTGCCAGTGTTGACACAGTTTTGGATACATGACTTGTAAGAAATGGGCCAATTCTTCAAGTTTGCTATCAATGCAAAAATAGATAGAGGGTTTAGTATACTGGACACATGTATGAAGCCCAGACCCATACTTCTCTGTCTGAGGATATATTCTATGCTATCTAGAATAGAGATTCTCAAGTTCAGCATACATAGAATCACTTGGCAGCAATTATCCAAAATACCCCAGGTTTCCTAAATGAGAATCTCCAAAGTTATGGTCTCAGAATCTATTGTCACATTTCTCTAGGTGATTTTGACACCATTGCTTCATACCCTCAATGGTAAGAGCAACTGGTGTAGAACACTCTATTACGTGATTGAGCATTCATCTATTCGCACATGCACTCATCTATTCATGGGATGATTACTGATAAGCCCCAGGGTATAAAGTGTCTAATCCATACTTCCATGGACCCAGACAGGACCAGCATCTCTTCTGCACTAGTTATATTAATGACCAGTTCCAACTCCTAATCTGTCCCCTACTTCATTGCTAAAATACATAACTCACTGTTCTCAGTGTATTCTCTCTGTGTCTAGAGTAAAAGAACTGTGCTAAAAATGTCAGAAGCCACTTGATTTCCAGTGATAAATGACAAGGGATCAGATTGACCTCATAAATTCACTTCAAACTATCCCAAGAGAAACCAGAAGACTAGTATCCTCTAGCAACTTCTGGTTGGCTCATTCAGCTGTTTTCTCAACATCATTATATTCATTCTCTAATTTCCCCCTCTTCCTCCTTTTCTTCCCTCACTCTCTCTAAGCTCTCTTCTCTCTCTTCCTTCCTTTTCATGTCTCTCTCCTTTGCACCTCTCACCCTCACCCTTCCTGTGGCTTTTCTCTTGCTTTTTTCCCAACTGCCTTTCAATCTGTCTTCTCTCTTTGCGGCCTAATGAGAAGACATTTGGTCACAGGTCCATTCTACAGCTCTCTAGAGAAGCCCTGGACACTGTTATCAAGCTAGGTTTCTTCCTGTTCTTAATCTAAAGTCTACTTTTAAAAAATTTTTCAAAATGAGAATACTGAGGATTACCAAGCCAAAGAGGTAGGGAAAGAAGAATCTAAGGCTCACATAGACACTGCAGTACTCAGGCCAACTGCTGAGAAGTAGGCAGTTCTAATGCAGAGTTAGTAGAAAATAGGTGACTTGCTATGGATTTCAAAACTCAACAAATACCCTCCTTAGAACAGGGCCAAATGCTCAGAGTGCTTGCCTTGGATGTTAGGGCCATAGGAAACAACAATGGGTTTCATGTCCATGTGGGATCCGCATTAGGTAATTTCAGGTACAATTAAGCAAAGCAAAAAAGTGAACACATTAGCTGATGTGGAAATCATTGTCTATTTTCACATGTTGTTGTTGTTAGGTGCCATCAAGTAGGATCCAACTCATAGTGACCCTATGTACAACAAGTGAAACACTACCCGACATTGTGCCATGCCCAGCACTATTGTCAGTGCTTCTCTGTTATTCATAGGGTTTTCAATGGCTGATTGTTTTGTGTCAGGTCCTTCTCCCAAGACTACAGTATCTGGTGTTCCCATGAGGTCTCCCATCCAAGTACTAACCAGACCTAACCTTGCTTAGCTTCCGAGATCTGACAGGATCAGATGCCAGGGTGGTATGGATACAGGATTCACATGTTAGGAAGGGAGAAATTGGAAAAGCAAGCTTATTTCTTCACTGCTCTATTCAGATTTTTAGATTCTATTTAGATATAATTGAATACTAATATGGAGTCATTCTTTGTAACTGTATTCCCATGCTCCAAAACAGACTACTAGAGTGGGGGGGAGGATCCTCCTTTAAATCCATTCTTAAGAGAGACTACAAAATAGGAGATCAAGATCTGCTTTTGTGATCCTTACCTGGCCACCCAATTCTAGCCTATAAAAGAGGTTAGAAATAAAATTAGGTTAAAAATAGTATTCTTTTGGAAGTCAATTTTTTTGTTATTAAAAGTAAATTTCTGTTTTCTGAGAGCTTTTGGGAAATTAAAGGCACCTTGCTAAATACCATTTTAACTGTAGAGCAATTTTCAACAGGTGGTAGGAGGAAAGACAGTTTTATGTTGTACTTTATAAGTCTCACTTATGTAATGTCAGAAGGCTGTGTTCTCTGTTTTAATATTGTTAAGATGTTGGGTTGATAATCCCCAAGTTCCTTTAAGCTGATCCTCCAAAGAGCAATATTTATAACAGATTACCTTATTACATTTAATAGAGAAGAAACTCAGACAAAAAGATTTTAGTGTTTGATGACAAAGCTCTTAAATAAGGAAACAGCTGCTGAGTTAAGCTCAGTGTTTTTAAAATACACTAAGTAGGACATGGAAGTTTTAATAACTTTAGACCTTGCTTGTTAGTGAGATGCCAAAATTTCATGGGTGAATCATGTTTGAGGGCAGGTGCACACAGGCAACTTTAGTTCTAAGGAACAGAGGAATGGATGAGTATCACCTGGCATTAAAGATGATAACTCTTGAGGCCAGTCTGGCCTGGGTTACACGTGAGAAAGGGGCCTTATAGCCATATGTGGGCAATTTATAAGATAGCAATGTCAGCTATTATGGGGAAGATTGTGCTATTCTGCTGGGCCTGAAGAGGGGAAGCTACAAATCTATGCTGAAGGATAAGGACCCTCCTAAGGGCCATGCTCATGCCTGGCATCTGTCGCTTGAGGAATGGGTATGGCCTCCAAACCAAAAAGTGAATCTGAACAGGACTGATGGCTGGGAGACCAAACGAGGCATCTCAGGATCATCAGGGCCAAGATGACATTCTTGGAGGACGCATGCCATAGATGGCCATTGCTAGCTGGGCAGAAAGGGACCTGGGCTAAGCATTGTTTTCCTGGGCTTCACAAAAGAGGAGGGAGCTGCCAATTGTTTGAGATCAAATTTGCTAGATAAGGCCTATGCTTTATAAACTAGACTGTTTATATTCCATGTACTCCCTCTGTGTTTATTTCTTTTTTGTTCTTTTTCAGTGTTTAGAAGTGTTTGAAGTTCTAGCCTGCTCTAGCCATATCCAGGGTGCTAGACAACATTAAAGGGAAGGAAAGCAGTGTGGTGGCCTGAAAAATAAGAGCAGAGGATCTCCAAGAGGAAGGTAGAACTTAAGGAGCATAGGGACCAGTTGCTTGGAGTAGGGATTGTGCTTTCATTGTTAAACTTAAGGCTGTTTCCTCAGGGGAGGTGACACATCCTAGCACAGCCTTGTTTTCCCTGGGGAAGCATCTTCCCCAGTTCTCCTTAGACAGCTCTTCCCTCTAACAATAGGATTGACTCAGGCAGGCTAAGATATCTCTCTCTGGTTGAATCTTCTACCAGTTGGCTCTGTTGATGGCTCCTATGTGGTTTGAGGGGCTAGGGTTTAGCTTAGTTGGTAGAGTGCCACTCTGCACTCTCTGACACCCCAGGTTCAATCTCCAATACCACAAAAACTGAAGAAAGACCTGGCAACCCATTCCTGAAACAATCAGCCATTGAAAACCCAATGAATAGTAGAGAAGCACTGACATAAGTGCTGGGTATGCCACAGTGTTGAGGAGTGTTTCTTTCTGTTGTATATAGGGTTGCTATGAGTCAGACATGACTTGATGTCACCTAACAACAACAACAAATGTGCTTTTAATCTTCACATATTACCTTATTTGCCAGGTGCTTGTGATTTCTGGAGTTTGCCATCAAGGAAGTACAGACACATGGTATAGCACACAGGTTCAGCAGCTAATCAGGTAATTAATCCTTTTGTCTGGAGCTGCCCTAGACCCCAGGATAGGCCAGGAGACTAAGAATAAAGATTTTGGTAAAGTGCTCCAACGTTTCTATAACTAGATTTTTTAAAAAATGAAAATTCAATGCTTGTGGTGTAAATGTACTAATAGAGACAATAATTTATAGAATTTATAAAGTTGGGGCTGTCCTGAAAATCCAAGCTGTGGGTGTGGTCACCATATCTACAGGGCACAGTGGACCTCTTCTATGAGCAACAGTTCATTGATCTCTAAGTGCATACTTCTATGAGATGATCCTGGCCTAGGAACCCCTGAGCTAGATGAGGCTGCTTCTACTATTCTGCATCCTTAAGCCCAGGAAGGACAACAAGTGGGTTAAATGCAAGATATATACTCTCTTTATGGGAGAAGGATGTGGCAATCCACTCCCAAGGCAATCCTGAAACAATTAGCCATTGAAAACCCTAGGAGGGTCGCTATGAGTCAGATACGACTCGATAGCACCTAACAACGACAACATACTCTCTTTATCTATGTTATATTTCCTCCACTGATTTATGGAAAAAGACACTTGAAATATAAAGTATCTATAAAGAAAAACCCATGTATTTCTAATCCAAAGTGAACACACTGTGTGGATGACTAAACTTGTTTGATAAACATGGAAGGGGCCTATTGGAGACTCACCTTTGCCACTGGGCTATGTTTACTCCGTATCTGGTGTATTGCCTCTGTGCCTGTTCTTGTATGAAACCCTCTCTAGGGCTTCAGGCCTGCTCACTTTGTCTGGGCTCTTTCACGGGGATGGCTAGGAATTGAGCTGACCATAGCTTGGCTGGGAGGGAGTCCACCAAAGGTTCTTCATCCTTTCTCAGCTCCTAAGAGCTCTCTCTAGAAGGCTGTCTACACTGCCTGTGACCACCTCCAATACCTCAGCTCTTGTAAATATCTCCTTGCTAACTATTTTGGCTCTTGATTTCCTCTACTTCCTCCCCCAGTGAATGCTCTGTTGGTTTCTGTTGGCCACTCACTTGGATCCCAGACCCTCTGCTGCCAAGGATAGGCATTTTCAGGGATTTTGTGTGATTTAATACTTAAATGAATGAACCTATTTCAGCAATGACAAGGTCTCTAAACATAGGCTTCCCACCTGCTTCTCTGGTCCTTTTCCTCGTCCTCAGTTTCTTCTACCTCCTCAGGCTCCTCAGGACTCTCACACTTCTGTTCTTCCTCCTCCTCTTTCAGGTCTTGAAGCTCTTTGGTCTTCTTGAGACCCTCCTGGTATCTGGAGGGCAAAAAGGAACAACTGAGTCTGGAAGGGCCAGACACAAAGCATCCTTTCCCGAGTTTCTGTGGGAGGGACTCAAGCACCTCCAATAATGGATGCATTTCCTGTGGTTCCACACAACAGGAAAAAGCTGGGAAGCTCCACTGAACCCCAACACGGCTCATGTCAGTACAATTTCCCCTCACTCCTCAGTCATCCTTCCTGTTTATGTGTCAATGTGACAAAAAGACAAGGAAAAAATATGGGACGGGGATTCCTGCCTGAGTTCTTGTTGTACAAAACATTCTGCAGAGATAAGATTGCATTTGCTCTCTGTGTAACTTGGGACCTCCAGCTTTGCATCTGCAAAGCAGGATGACCCCCATCTCCTAGCGCATTGCAATGTTTTTGGAAGTGCCAGGGCTCTACCCGGGGAGGTGTTTGGTAAATGTTCAGAAAGCTGATAGAGGAATTTACCCTCATGCTTTCTGAGGACAGACCAGAGTTGTAGGTGAAAAGACTTTCCAAGAGAGACCCTCTGATTTCCTTCTCCTAGGATCAGTATTTCCCTGAACAGACTCTGTTTACTTGTCCTACAGCTGGTTGTTTAACTCTAGCAGTTTGGCTTAGGAAGCCCCATTATTATGGGCAACTGCCACACAGAAGCTCCTGGGGTTTGTGACTATGGGAAGCCATATCTCCCTCCAGAGCTGTTGTTACACCATGTCAGGTCAAAGGTGATTTTCCACCTGGAGACCTGGGCCCCAGTCCTGCTCAATGCTCTTTTCCAGTGACCAACTGCTGGCCCTCAGTGCTACTGAAGCTCGTTTAGAGAAGGGCACAGATGGAAGTAGAGGCAACTCCAGTTTTACAGAAGGAAGGATGACCAGGGCAGTTCTAGGAAGCAGAGCTGCCCCTGCCCCTGGGCACTGTTGGCAGCAACATGACTGCTCTGGACATGTGTCAGGGTGCCTCAGCCACCATCAAGAGGAACCTTCCCTGGTCCCTTGATTTCCAGACCATTCTGGGTGGTGGCATTCTTGTGGCTTTGCGCCTAAAAAGAGAGCAGCCTAATTATTGTCTAACCACACCCTCTGACCCTGCTTCCTTCTGTCCTGTCTGTGGAACAGTCTCACTCTTTCCTGGATACTTGCTTCCTGGGGCCACTGATTGCTTCCCTACAGCCCCTAAGAAACAGGACAGGCCATGGGAAGGTATCTTCTGAGACCTGCCAGGTGGCCTTGGAGTGGCCAAAGTCTGACTCACCCCTTGTCGTAGGCTTCTTCCTCCACCCTGGCTTTGATTTCTTGGCTAATTTCCTCCAGGCGGCTTGGGGCCGGCACGGGGGCAGAGGCTTCACAATCTGCCTCCCCATTTGTCTTTCCACTAGTGAGAAGAGGGAAGCACAGGGCGTCATTTCAGGGAGAGGTTGAGTGTCTGCAAACAAAACCATGTCTTTTGTTTGGTCTGATTCCTGATTAGAAGCAAGGAAACCAGATACTTTCAATACGTTCCAGATTTTAAAATTCTTCTTCCTGGGACAAGATTTTAATAAAAGGTCCTACCCATACATGCTCCCTAGACCACTAAATACTGCAGCCATTCCCCTTTTCCACATGCTCCCAAATCTACATTTATTCTTATTCTAGGAGGTGCAGTGAGTGGATAAATGCTAGGAACACCACAGAACTGAGATGAAGAAAATGAGGACAGATCAAAACATTCTGGGTCATTCCATTTCTGTAGTCCATCTTATATCTCATTATCCATATTCAGTCTTTCAAACATCTTCTGAGAATAATAAAGTCACAGGCACATTGCAATATGGAATTGCAAAAGAGAAAATAAGAATTTTTTTGCCAGTGTGGAGCTTAGCAGAAAAGAATGCCCCCAAAGAAATATTTTAAAAATCTAATCAATTACAAATTATAATTTTTATGAAAGGAACTATATGGTGACAGAAAATATCAAGAAGAGAATGTGTTTAGGCTGGATGGTCAGAAAAGGCTTCTGTGAGGGGCTGAAAGTGAAATACAGGCCCAAAGGCTAAGAAGTCGGCCATATTCATAGCACATGAAGGTCATCTCAAGCAGAGGATGTAGGATATATAAAGACTCCTAGACACAATAGGTGCTAGGAGACCTGAGGAGCTGAAGAGTCAGCATGGCAGGAATGCCATTTGGGGCAGGATCAATTTGTATTGTGTGAGGGGTGTCCATGTGGAGATGTCAAGTGGATAGTTGGCTGTGCCAAAGTGAGGCAGAGAAGAGCCCTCACCTAGAGATACTCAGTGTTGTCAGAATAGAAATGGTGGTCAAAGTTAGGGGTATGTATGAGATTGCCTGGAGATCAAGCAGGAGAGGAGACAAGAAGAGGCCCCAGGTACCTCTATGCTTAGCTCAGGTGGAGAAGGATGAGCCCACAGAGACTGAGGGGCATCTGGAGAGATACAAGGAAGGCATGGGAGTAGGGAGTCTTGGGTGCATTTCAGAGAGGGGGAGCTCACTGCGTTTTACTGGGTGTTCTGAGAATTTGAGTCTGATGTGGACAAAGTGACTCTTAGGTTTGATAATACAAAGGCCATGAGGTGCCTTGAGGCCATGGTAGGAGCCAAGGATGGATGAAATGGCTGAGTAAGAAGGAAATGAGAAAGACTGAGACCTCAGCAGTCGTTTGATTAGGAAGGGGAATCGAGGGGTTTGCTGGAGAGAGCCCTTCACTGAAGCTGTGGGTGGGTGAAAGAAAGCACATTTGAACACAGATAGAAATGATCCAGTAGAGAGGGTGAGAAAAGGGGATGATCACAGGAACAACTCCTGACAAAAGGATCCAAGACCTTTGAAAGGTAGAGAAACCTTTCCTTGGCTATGACGGAGGGAAGAAGAGGAGGAAGACAGTAGGCTGGGGATCTGGTGAAGGAAGATGAGAGGGCTCCTCACCAACTGACGGTTGAAGTGTTCTCTAGAAGTGCAAGGCGTGGTCATCTGCTGACAGGGAGTGGTAGAGAGGCCTGGGAAGGTTGAGGAAGAGTCCAAAGTACATGGAGTTACCTGGCAAAGCAGGAAAACAGACTAGGAGATCCTAGTAGGGTGTCTGGGAATGCTGGGAGCCTGCTTTGGGTATGAATGGGATCATAAGTTTAAAGGAAGTGTCCTGACATCCTTGCCTTCCCTACAGACCCTTCAGCCCACCTGGTGTCCAGATCCCAAAGGGAGCAATGTTGTCAAGGAGAAGCCCTCAAACAAGGAACAACGGTGAGTGGAGCTTTGCAGCTGGGAGGCTGAGAGATTGCAGCTGCTCCCTCCAATCCCCCTCGCCCCTCCGCCCCACCCTGCCTTGATTTCTCAGGCTGGGCTGTGAGGGAGCCTCCTGTCTGTGCCCCATTCTTGGCGTCAGCCTCTCCTCCTTTAGTTTTCTCCCAGCCCTTGAAAATTTACATTTCATCAGGCTGGAAACCAAAACCCATTGTGAACAAGAAAGATAACGCTCTAAAAATACCAGCTATTCATAACATTTCTCCTTTTGCAAATTACATTATCCACTCCCTTCCATGTGACCTTTGCCTAACGTGCAGCTTCCTATTTGTCCAAATGATTGGAGCAGGAGAAGACAAACAGTGACAGCCAAGGGCAGGGATGGTCATTCTTCTCTGAAATATATTTATATATTAGAAATGAAATATTGGTATCACATTTTTAATTTCTTTGCTCTACCATAGAGGTTCCTTAATGTTAAACAAGTATGAACAGGGACAAGGCAGTATAGAAGAAGAAAACTTTCTTGCAGTAAACTTGGATTCAAATCCTAGCTCCAAAATATGCAAATTACTTAACCTTGAACTTCAGATGCCTCAGCTCTAAAATGGGAGTAATACTTGATGGTGATGGTTTGAATGTAAGAAATTTAAGTGTTCTGGAATATGATATCCAACAAATGATTTCTGTTATTATTATTATTGTTACTGGTATACAGTACATTTATTGGTAAATGGGAATAATTTGAGATTTCTCCCAACCTCATTCATTAAAATAATAGTAATAATAATGATCCAAACTGATAAATTACCAGGCAATGACTTATATCTTAAAGGGAGAACTTTTTCTTTGATGCTTCAGAGGAACCCTAAATGTGAAGTATGGTAAAATGTACATAAATTTGCTTTAATAAATGTCTCAGGTGCATGTCCATAAGTGCATGTTGTAACACTCACATACCTTAGAGTTATGCTGAGTGACCATAAACACAACTTACACCATACTTGGGTCACTGGTCTCTGTAGCCTGAAACTTTTCCCAGATAAAGCCAAGAAGCCACTTTTACTCACCATTTTACATACAGATCTGTCTGTTTTAGTTTCCCTATGGGGCTTTTGGGAGAAGGACACAGCAACCCACTCCCAAAAATCAATCCGCCATTGAAAACCTTATGAACAGCAGAGAAGCACTGACAATAGTATTTTGCTTGTTGTATATAGGGTCTCTATGAGTTGGATACCGACTTGACTGCACCTAACAACAACAACATGGGGCTTTTAGGCACATTCTCTTGCTTGGTCTTCCCAGGGAAAAGAAGAGCTAACACTGTGTGTCAGGCTTTGTTCTAAGATTTCACTTAAGACTGATGGATGGTACTTTAGTACGGTTGTCCTCAATTTGATGGTGAGGAAACCAAGGCTTGGAGAAGTTAAATAACCAGCCAAAGATCACACAACCAGTGTGTGGTACAGCTCATGTTTGACTTTGGGCAGCCCAACACCAACTGCTCATGCTTTTTAAAAAATTATTTTAAACAAAACAACAACAACAACAACAACAACAACAACAACAACATCAAACAGTCTCTCTAGGCTCTCAAGGCCCAGGCTGGCCTTGAACTTGTGATCCTCATGCCTCAACTTCTCAAGTGCTGGGATTACAGGCATGTGTCACCACACCCAGCTAGCCACCCATGTGGGAATTATCCTATTTGACAGATAAGAAATCTGAGCTCAGGCTGAGTGATTGACTGGCTTCTATTCACATTACTGGTGCTGGGATTCTCACTTTGGTTTATAACTTCAAGATGCATTTTCCAATCCTCCTTGAGTGCTCCCTTTCAAAAGAAGTCTTTTCCTGGAGCTGGTGTGCAGGCCCCAAGAAACCTGCCAAGTGAAGCCATTCCCATCTGCAGACTGGCCCATGGCCAGTGAGGCTGCCCTTCTACAGGCTGCTGGTTAGACTGTGAGGTGGCTGGGAGGACCTTGCTTTAATAGAGGGCAGGGTGTGTAGGATTGGAGGTGGGGAAAACACACAATAGGTAAACTATTTGCTGTTATCTCCTGACCTCTAGATGGAAACTGTAGATCCCTAAATATCTTCTCCAACTACCTGGAAGTTTCTCCTCATGCAACTTTAAGACTCAGCTCAAATTCTTCTCTGTGAAACCACTGTTGATATTCTCCCCTCTCCCACACTCTCCGGTTAAAGTGGATCTCTTCCTGTCTCTACCCTCTCCTCACACCTCTGTAACCCCATGACTCAGAGTGGGTGTGTTTTATACGCCTGCCCATCTCCCTGTATGACCCTGATCACAGGGGCAGGGACTGTGTTTGAATCAGAAGGATACTTGGTGCACAGCAAGGGCCTTCAAGTGCTTGTGGGTTTTTTTGTTTGTTTGTTTTTGTTTGTTTGTTTGTTTTTGCAGTACTGGGGGTTGGACCCAGGGCCTCGCACTTGCATGCTTTGCAAGTGCTGGACCACTGAGCTGCACCCCGAGCCCATTTTTTTTTTTTAACTTTTTGAGACAGGGTCTCGCTAAATTACACAGACTGCCTCTGGTCTCAAACTTGCGATCCTCCTGCTTCTGCCTCCTGAGCTGCTGGGATCACAGACATGCAACACCGCGCCCTGCTCTTAAGTGCTTCTTGAGTTGCCTTGACTTCATTAGGACTTATCCAGTCCCTCCCTCAGAGTCTTTGGAAATAGGCAGATCCTCTCTGTAAAAATGGCATTTTTCTGAGAACCCGGCATTTGGGTTGGGCTAAAGGAATCTGTATCCATGTCTGTAAACTATAGCTGAGCATAGCCTGTGCCCATCCCTGGCGATTTCTGGGCTAAATATTCCCAGATCTTGGCATCTATCCCCATCCTAAGATCCTGTGCCTTTTTTTTTTTCTGGGGTGATTTATTAATAGTGGTTCATGTTCACCAAGTCAAAAGTGTGTGTAATTGTGCTCAACTCTTAGTAATGTGAGGGGCTATTTAGTTAAAATATGTTGCTGGCTAGGTAAATATAATAGATTCAATTTTTCCCCACATGGTAAACAATATTTGAAAGTGATTTCAATCCTTTCCCATAGACAGATCTTACCTCTTGGGCTCAGCAGTATTTCAAAGCTACCTCCACTGCCATGACTCCCTCTGATAAGCCCAGCCCAGAAGAGCTGAACTAGAGAAACTTCCTTACCCCTTGTTACTCACATCCAGATTCCTGGGTCCATACAAGTTTGTTGTTGTTATTGTTAGCTGCTATTGAGTTAGGTCCAACTCATAGTACCCTGATAGTGTTTCCAATGCCTAATAGTTTTGGGATTGCTTTGGGAGTAGAATGCCACTTCCTTCTCCCATTTTGAGGTGCTGAGGATCAAACCCAGGTCCTCAGAATGTACCAAGCAGTACTCTATCAACTGAGCTAATCCCCAGCCCCCAACCCCCACAAGTTTCTGGGGGATAATTTGCTCCAGATAATATGAAGTGATCTATGATTTACACTGGCTGCTTTAAAAGTGTAGAAGACAGTAATTTTAGAGACCATAGTTTACCTTGCACTGTGACACATCAGCATAATGGCCCCTTTTGTGAAACTAGCCCCATGCATCCCCCACATCCTGGCTTTGCTGATAACTTCAGTGAATGCTCTGTACATACCTGTCTCCCACCCCACTTCTCTCCATGCCCACCACGAGCCTCTTCCAAAAAGAGCTCCTTTCTTCATCCTCTCCTTTGTGGTACCCTGAACTCCCTCTCTTCTTCTATTAAGAGGTTAAGAGCATGAACTATGCCATGGAACTCGGGCGTGTGGCAAAGTCTCTAAGCATCACCTAATGGGATTTTTGTAAGGGTTAAACAAGGTTCTTAATGCACATCAATTAGTAAAGCACTTGTCATCCAGGGAGTGTGCAGTACACAATAACAATAACAGTCATTGTCATGGTTGTCATCATTCATCAAATATGCCGTACCTTCCTGGAATGCTGTTAACCTCTTAGTCACTATTTGAAATGCTGTTAACCTCCTAGTCACCTATTTTATTCTGCAAACTTTAGGTCTTACTTCAAAACTAAGTTCCTAGGGAGAAACATTTTCTGAGCCTCTCTTTTGCCTTATCCTACACCCATATGGGCCTGCAGCCATAGCCCTGTGGCATCCGATCCCATCAGATCTCGGAAGCTAAGCAGGGTCGGGCCTGGTTAGTACCTGGATGGGAGACCGCCTGGGAACACCAGAAGCTGTAGGCTTGAGAGAAGGACCTGGCAACCCCCTCCCAAAAATCAATCTGCCATTGAAAACCCTATGAACAGCAGAGAAGCACTGACAATAGTGTTTCCCCTGTTGTACAGAGGGTTGCTATGAGTCGGATACCGACTTGACGGCACCTAACAACAACAACACCCATATGGGGTTAGGTGCCGGGTTTTTCCCTTTGCGTTTTGCCTTGCTTAGCAACCTATACTTATAGTAACACCAATCACGCTTTTTTCCTATCTCTCCTTATAGACTGGAGCTCCTCAAGAGCATTCCATGTGCCTGGCCTTTGGTGAGTGATTGTCAAAAGAATGAAAGAATAAAGGCCTATGAAGATACAGCTTTTCCTATGTGTGGAACTTCACTTGAGCTTTGCTGTTTTAATCTTGAAGGCTAACTCTAAATATCTCTATCTTTATGTATCTTTAAGTCTTTGTAGTGATCTAGACCCTGTTGAGAGATGTGCAGTTTATTACAACATGACCTATAAAAGGCTCAGAATTCTCTCATATCACATTTGGTGGTGCAGCCAGCTTCCTAGGAGTCTCTTGTGAACTAGCCACAGGCTATTTGCTTTTCCTATCCAGTACCCTTCCTGCTTAGTTACAGTATGCTTAGGAGATGTGGATGCATTTTAACATGAAGATGAATGCAGAAATCTAGAAAGTAATGTCTACTAAACTATAACACATTATTTCTCTTCAACAATATGGGCAGGGTAGCTAGAATTGACTGCATCTGTGTTTAAAATAGAAAATATGAATTCATGTTCACTCACAAATGGTCTCATTATTAGCCACTTGGGGAATCTATTAAAAGTTTCCAGTTTAATGAATTCAGATGAGAATCTTTTAGCACCTTTTATAAATCTAGAGGGAGAAGCTGTGTTAGTCCTGAGTCTCTTACCTTTGAAGCACCCCCCTCTCCTCTTTGCAGTCATATTTCTTTGGCTGCATCCCCAGCAGGTGAGCCAGTGGCAGCACACAGGACTTACTGTTGGCCATCTCTGGGCAGCCCTGTGAGGGAGCTGCAGATGCCTTCCTGGGAACCTCTTGTTTGACTTGCCTTGATCCTCACCCTGGCCTTCCTCTCCTGATTGTAAACACTTGGAAAGGTGGCCCCCACCACTGATCTTCATTTGTTGACACTCTAGATTCAGGGCTATTGCCTTCTTGCCCCTACTTTGCAGCCCAGATTTTCTTACCAAGCACAGTTCATGTTCTTGATGATCCCCACTGCCTTGCACAAGCTCTCGGCAGGTCTGAGCATTGGTTCTACAGAGTCCAGACTCTGCTCCATCATCATTAGAGTCTGCTGGGGAGAGTGGACACCTAGAACTTCTGCCTTGACTGGCTCTGCAGGCCTAAAGCTGGGGAGGAAGGCTCGATGGGGCTCCTATGAAGTAGGATTGGCGCACCCACAGGGAGGGTTGACAGGGAGAATTTTAGTGAGCTCCTTGCTCAGAGCACAGGTGACCATTTCTGGGGAGATTCAGAGACCATGGACTGGGCACTGTGACTCTAGGCCTTCATAAAATTTTGTAGCCTTGGTCCCTTCCACAGCATGGTGAATTTTTCACCTCTTGACAATTTCCTTGTAGTGATCAAGAGGAGAGAGGAGAAGGGAGGATGCAATCCACAACATGAAAGACCTGTAAGTCTGAAGGGGGTAACACAGAAAAGGGAATAAATACTGAGCAAAATTCAACCCTAACCTGAGGGAGTCAGTGAGTGAGAAGTTGGCTGCAGCACATCCTGAGAGGTGAGGAATGGAGGCTGTCTGGAGATGGGGGCTTGGAAACTTGTCTGTACTGACAAGTACAGACAAGCATACACATTCCCTGCTAAGTCAAGCACAACTTTTCTAACAACAGTGGAAAAAGAAGGACTAAAGCTGTTTCAAGGCAAGGAAGAAGGAAGAGTAAGATATAATATTCCACCAAGTGAGGAAAGACACAAGGCAAAAGTTCTGAGAGCTGGCAGCTGTGATCCAGATGTTTTCCAACAAGCAAATGCAAGAATTTGAAAAGTAAGTTTAAACTCCTTTGAATACATACAAACAGCCTGTCTTGCTCTGGCTGAGGATGAAAAGACCTGCAAATTGCATAGATGCCTAGAAAAGTCAGGCGAAGCCGAGTCTGTGCGCTGCCAATCCAACACTCATCTTCTTTCCTAACAGCTACATGATTTGCTCAGCAGTTTACTCTTCTTCCTGGAGTTACTGCATTCCAGGGGATTCTGACCCCATCCCTAACACCAGGAGTAGTTTAAGCACACAATGACAATTCCATTCCCAAAGCCTGAGGGAAAGGGACCATCTTCCCAATTTGCCAGTAGAGTAAGAGGGAAGGCTGTGAAAACCTTCTGGGTTCATTCCTAAGAAAGAAACGGGAAAGAATGAAGTGTGTCTTCCTCTAGATATCATCCTGTCTGGAATCCCTGGAACTAGCAGCTGTTTTCCACAGGCCTGATGATGAAGTCAGTATAGAAAGTGGCCAGAGACAAGGAAATTGTAGAAAGCTGACCTGGAGCTCTGCTGTGCCACCCTGGAGCAGCCCTACCTCCAGACTTGTTATTTAAGCCCTGTTGAATTGGGGCTTTTTTGTGTGCCTTTGGCCCAAAGAAAACAGAGAAGGCTTCTGTCTCCCTTGGGTTCTTCTTAGAATAGGTGCACTTGGCCTCAACCATAGCATCCTCCTGGCGCAACACTTTTGGAAATTGGATCTGAAATCTTTGTGGGTTCCAGAGTTCCATTTATTTTTCTTAGAACTTAATTTTCTTTCCATGCATTTTGGGGTCAAGGGTGGGAGGAATGAGGAGTTGGGGCAACTTTCCTTAGGTATTTCTAGCATTGAAAGGAAAATCGACAAACTTACTTTTCCAAAAGTGCAGGCAGTGCTGGGGTGATGGGTGAGTAGCCTTTCCCATTGGAGGATTCTGACTGGATGAGGAACAGGAGACAGAGAATTAAGGATGAGCCATGAAGTAAGAAGCCAGGGCTGCTAGGCCAGTGAGGAGGCTGAGGCAGGGCTGCTGCTGGCCCTTCTCTTTCCCTCCTGCCCCTCTCTCCCCTGCTTTCCAACGTGCATTGGGACACAGGCATTCATCATTTCCTTCAAGCCTTCCCTGTCCTCTTGTCCTGTGTTCCTTCCTTCTGATGTACCTGCAACTAACTCTTTTCCCTTCTCTTCTTTCATATTTCCTGAAGTGAAGGGCAGAGTTTACATTTTCAGGCTCCATTCTGGAGAGAAGCCATCAGTTTTTCTTGTGCTTTAAGCACGAAGGGGTTATTGTTTATAAGGGACACTTTCTGAGCTGTCTATGCCTTGTTCAAGGGAAGCAAGACCTCTTCTCAGAGCAGTGGGGAATGCACATGCCCTGGTCTACACTGAGTTTTTTGAGCCCATCACCAAAGTTCTGTGCTGGAAATTTCCTCTTCTTTGTTGACCCTGCACCCATGTGGGTCCCCGCCATAGTAAGGGAACATGTGGGAGAGGCAGAAGAGAGCTGAAAGATAGGCAGCACTGTACTCACCAGGACTGGTAAGGAGGGGATGGGTGAGGAGCTGGGAGATTGGCCAGGCAAGTTCAAGGCATTAAACTTGGGAACCACAGCAACGCTGACCCTCCGGCGGGGCATGTTCTGTGGGAGGAGAAGTGACCCAGGCTTGCTATCTTGGAGATAGTTGTAGTCGTAGTTCTGAAGAGCTTGGAAAAAGCCTACTAACATTCAGTGGACATTTAGGTTTTAGGATAGTGATGGTGTCGGGAATTGATATGGAAAGAGTAACCAAAGTTGACCCAAATTTTCTATTGGTGGTGAGCGATCTCCTAACACGTCCCCATTTTAGATTAGGAGATCCTGGAGAAATGACCTCCCACTGTCCAGGTAACATCCTGGATAGTGAATAAAAACTCCCTATAGCAACATGAAGGGCTAGGATTTAGCTCAGTTGGTAGAGTGCTGCTTTGCAGTCTCTGAGGTTCCCGGTTTGATTCCCAGCACAGGAAAAAATGGCAATCCACTCCCAAGGCAATCCTGAAACAATCAGCCATTGAAAACCCTATGAGAGTTGTTATGAGTCATACACGACTCCATGGTACCTACCAACAACAACATAGCAACAGGAAGCCTTATGCATAATGTCATGTTCAATTAAGGGATGGATAGTCAGGGAAACTACAGGTAAGATGTTGGAGGCTAGCCCAGCAAGTGTGAAAACTGAATAGAAACCGTGAAGAGGGTTTCTGGTACCCATGGACCCAAGAGGGAATGATTCCTTGGGTGACCATGGAAACTTCTGTCATACTCCCTCTGGGATCCCTGGTATTCCTTGAACATGCCTACCTTTCCCATCGTGAGGGACATGGATCGCGCCGTGCGAGGGACCCCATCTTCTACAGCAGGAGGGAACAGAGAAGAGAACTCATGTAAGTTTCAGAGTAGACTCCAGGAGGAAACAGGCAGGTAGAAACCAAGCCAAAGTATCTATGGGCCAGAATGACCTTCAAAAGAAGGCCTAAGGGTCTGGGTGTTGGGGACACTGAGTTCTGCACTTCACTCTCCGAGATAATCATCTGCAGAGTAGGGACTCCTCTGGACAAATCCTTCATCCTATCTCCACTGCACAGTATAATAAGCCCCAGTCTTGCACTCCTGATCTTCATCTACCACCACTACCTAGTCCCTGTGGAATCTCCCTGGATAGTGTTTGAGAACTACTCAGCAATACCAAGGCTTATTGGGTCATTTCATGCTCATTCAAGGGAGGTACAGTCAGAAATAACTATGAGCAAGGAAGGGGCAGTGTGGGTAAGAATGAAAACTTGCTAAGAGTAGTTTCAACACTATGATTCAAAACAAGAAGCCATCACCCTAGGATTTTCTTCTCCTTAGTATATATATTAAGTGATATTTACGTAAAATGCTTAGCAACACAATGCAAAACAGTGCCATCAGGAAACATCTGAATGTAAAGAAATGTATTTGTAAGGTCAGTTCAGTTTGATTCAGTTTGACCAATATTTTTGAGCCTCTATATCTCTCTGTCCTTCATATTCCTATATTTTAGGTATGTCTCCTGAAAATGCACATAGCTACATATTTTCTTTTCTTTTTCTTTTTCATTTTTTTTTTTTTTTGCGGACTGATGGTTGAACCCAGGGCCTTACGCCTGCATGCTCTGCAAGTGCTGGACCAATGAGCTGCCCCCCACCTAGCCCATTTTTTTTACTTTTTGAGACAGGGTCTCACTAAGTTACACAGACTGCCTCTGGTCTTGAACTTGCGATCCTCCTGTCTCCACCTCCCCAGCCCCTGGGATTACAGGCGTGCGCCACCACGCCTGGCTCATTTTTTTTTTCTTAAGCTAATTTGAAGTGTTTTACCAACCAACAAGTATACGTTGTTTGTTTCCTGTGATATATTTTTATTTATTTCCACATTCTTATTTTATATTTTCTATTTAGCTTGTTTTAGTCATTGATTTTTAAAAATACCTTTGCTACCTCACATGTTGGTTGGGAAATTATCCATTCTAATTCTAATCTTTAATATATTCTTTTAACTTTTGAACTTGTTTGACTTTAAATTTAAAATTAATCAAGATCTCTATTTTTCCCTCAATAGACCTTGAAACAAGAATCTACTTCAACCTTAATTATATTGTTTTTCACGATTTTTATTTCACATTGTTTTATATTCCCAAATTACTCATTATGGATTGTTGTTTTCTACAATGAGTATGTGCTTACATCTATCCACATGCTTCTGAACATCTTTGATCACTATTCTTTCTTGAATTTTACTTTCTTTTGAACTCAATGCCATTCTTTTCTAAGTACTTTTTAAAATTTTATTTTTATTTTTATTTTTATTTTTTTTTTGTAATACTTGGGGGTTGAACCCAGGGCCTTGCATATACTTTGCAAGTGCTTTACTGCTGGGCTGCACTTCTAGCCCACCTTTTTATTTTCTATTTTTGAAACAGAGACTCACTAAGTTATGAAGGCTGCATCTGGTCTCAAACTCTTGATATCCTTACCCCCACCTTCTTAGTCACTGGGATTACAGGAGTGCTAAACCATGCTATGGGAGAAGGGCCTGGCAATCCACTCCCAAGGCAATCCTGAAACAGTCAGCCATTGAAAACCCTTTGAGGGTCTCTATGAGTCAGATATCGACTCGAAGGCACCTAACAACAACAACAACAAACCGTGCTAAGCTCCTAAGTACATTCTTTGGTTATTCTTTCAGACTGGACTTGTGAGAGGTAAACTTTCTCATTAGTTGTCTCCGAATATCTTTACCTAGCCCTCAAACTTTCATGACAGTTTATGTCTAAGTTTTACATTTAGGTTGACAATTATTTTCTCTTGGCTCTTTGAATAAGTTACCCCATTGTCTTCTAGTGCTATTATTGCTCTTTGGAATTGCAAATTATCTTGTTTCTCTGGTTACTTTTAAGATCTTCACTTTGTCTTTGATCTTCTACTGTTTCTCTTTCATGTGTTTTTATTTCTTCTGCATAGAATTCATTATGTTTTCTGAATCTGATGATTTAGGTCTTTATTTACTTCTACAAAATTCTCAGTTATTCTCTCTTTGAATATTTTTTGTCCCTAATTTTTCCCTTATTTACCACCTAATAAACAGATTGCAGACTTTGTCATTCTATAATATATATCCCATGTCTCAAGATACTTTTTTTATCTTTTAAATCACTGTATTCCTCTGAACGGCATTTTGGGTAACTATTTTGAATCTGTCTTCTAGTCAAGATGGACCTCCTAGTATTCTGGATCAGGAATGGCTGTCAGGTCAGGAGGAAATATAATACAAAATGTATACTACTTCTTAAGGGCCTCAGCTCAGATGGAACCCAGCTGATCCAGAAAGCCCACCACATGGCCTCTCCTAACTTAAAGGGGACAGAGAAGTGCACCAGGAGGAGGAGCTATGGAGTATTGATGAGTTGTCTTTGTTACAGTAACTACTGCACCTGAACTACCAAGTTTTCTGTTTCCCTGGCTCCATTTCTCATTTTAAGGAACTTTCTTTTCCTTCCCTTCCTTTCCTTCCTTCCCTGCCTTCCTTCCTCCTTCCTTTTCTTTTGATAACTCTATATTCTTTTGATCTCATGTTTTCCATACATCCTTTTTGCCTCTTCTAAATGTATCTTTTTTAGGAATTCAGATTATTTTCCTATCTCAATTTCTTAGGATAAAATCCTATCCTCTTGTGGGTCTGATGATTCTCATTCACAGTGGATTGATGTCTTATGTATTTTATAATTTTATACTATGAACTCTTCTTCAGGGAAGCTTTATTTAGAGGGCTCCTGTGTTTCCTGTGCAGGGTGTGTCCTTCTGGAGAGGCTGACAGTGTTCTGAGAGGCATCATCTTGCTGTTCTTTCAGATTCTCTACATATTGCATCATCATTGCTGTCCCTCTGCACGTGTATTTTTTCCTATGAGGAAGGAGAAAGTATTTTTTCCTACAAGAGTGCTGAATGAAAGAGACAAACTTCTGTATTTGTTTCCCTGCTAGTTGGTGATTGTTTCTTCCTTGTGCAAATTCTGTCCTAAGATATGGTCCTTGGAAGGTCTTAACTGTCTGTGCAAGCCTCTTGGTGTTAGCTCCTCCATGAGGGTTCAAGGCCTTGTCTCAGACCGGATAGAATGCAAACCCTCTGCCCCCAGATAACAGAGGCCAACTCTGCAACCAAGGAAGCTGCAGGGTCAGTGTGGTTTCAGTTCTCTCTTCTTTTCTTGCTTCTCAGTGTTTCAATTTCTTTTCTTGTGGATTCAGCTATTCTTTTAGACTGTTTGCTTTATTTTGTCAAGCAGAAATTTCTAAGTATTTGAGGTTAAAAGATTTTCAAGTTTTGCAGTCAGCCAAAAGAGCAGAACTAGATAATCTTCGTTCAATGTGAAGCCCTCAAATAAATCAATAAAATAGCAATTTTACAAGTGGCCAAAGGTCATAATTAGAGAATTTATAAAAGTAGAGGTATAAATGTTTAATAAATGTTTGGAAAAGCACAGAAATACAAATTAAAACTATGAGATATAACAATTTGGGCCTATAAAAGTCAAATATTTTTTAAAAGAAAGAAGAAGAAGGTCAATGGCACAATGAATTGAGCATGATTATAATCCATTAAGTGGAAATATCAATGAGTTACTTGAAAAAAATTTGCTTTAAGAGCCTTATAAATATTTCTTTTCCTTGAGCTAGTATTTATACTGCTGGAAAATCTCTTAAGGCAATAATCTAAAATGTAGATAATCAGTATGTTGTATATTAAAAAATTGTGCCTCATCTTTTTTGAAATCAGGGATATTTTATTTCACTATAGTCTTCACCTGTTGTACACAGGGTCGCTATGAGTCGGATACTGACTCGATGGCACCTAACAACAACAACAATAGTCTTCAAAGGTTCATCTGTAGGTGAAGATTACCAGATGTCATGTAAAGACTTACAAAAACAAACACTATTAGGGAATGGCTATAGCGTATTTTAGGGACATACCCACTAAGTGGATGCTAGTCCCTCTGCCCCAGCCCAAATGGAGAGATAACTTGAAAAACAGCTGAAGTGAGGTTAAATATCCCCAGCCATTTATTTATCAGTTGAGACTCAGCTGTCATGCCCTTTCTTGTCATAATCATCTTCTCACCCCCTACACTGCACTTGGGCCTCGGCAGCCTTCTCCCCACAGAAGGCTGCTTACTTCTGTTGCAGCGCTGGCTATGCTGCCCTGCCTTCCCACTAGTGGGGAGCTCCTTTGGTTCTGGGACTGTGTGCCCTTTTACTCTGCATTCCAGGATCATGTGGGACATACTCAAAGGTGCTCAATAAATGTCTGTGAAGTGAATAAGTAAGACTCATGGGCCATGCTCATGCCCTAAATCTTATTTATTTATTTATTTATTTATTTATTTATTTACTTTTGGTTCATTAAGACCAGGTCCAAGCATGTAGACGAGGCTGGTCTCAAACTTATGATCCTTCTGCCTCAGTCTCCCAAGTGCTGGGACTACAGGTGTGTGGACCAGGCCCACCTTCATCCCATAAATATTGGGTAAGGTGGTTTGCAGGAGACCTTGAACTTTGCAGGGGAATGATATGAAAACCCACATACAAGGATTTCTCTGGTGCCAACTTCTCCTACTTCCACCACTGGCTGAGGGTAGCTTGTTGGAAGGCCAGATGCCTATGGGACAGGAGCCTGGCAGCTGAGATCCAAAGCAGACAGGGTGGAGCATGTGTACACTGCCCGGGGACTCTGGGAAGTGTCACTGATATTCCCCAGGAAACTTGTGAAGCCTCCTGTTTATAAAAATTTCTCCATCTGTTATACTTTCCCTCCTCCTGCTCTTGTTAACACGGATGTTTGCATTCCACAGGGATTCCTGACGTGACAAGGTCTGTTTTCTCCCGCTAGCCACCCTCCTCAGCCAGAGCCCAGACCCTGGCAGCACCTAAAGGGAGATCCTAATCCAAAGTGCCATCATCTCACTCCCAGATGGAGAAAGAGCCTACTAGCTGTCTTGCCCTACTACACCTTTTACACTCCTTTAAAGCCTCTTGCACACTGAGGTCAGGGTAATCTTCCAAAACCAAAATCTGGCTGTGTCATGTGATGTGCACTCATCAATGACTCCCTATGCCTGGAGGACAAAGGGCAAATTGTTAGCAGAGCCTCGCAGGTAGTCTTGGGCTGCAAACTTTCACTTTCAGGCTGACACTATCATATCGTTTGCTTCTTCTTCTTCCCATCCCCAGCCTCTATACCTTTGCTCAGGCTCTTTCCTGCGCCTAGAATGAATCCCCACCTCTCGACTGTATAACTCCTATTTTTACTTTAAGACCCTGACTAGATGGCCTCCCTGTGTGAAGCCCTCCTTGACTCCCTCAAGCAGAATCAGATGGGCCCTCCTCTGTGCTCCTTTAGCAATTTGTACAGAACTTAAACAAACAAACAAAAAAATTTTAAAAAATTGTCTTGGCCACAAGTCTACCATTTTGTTTATCTCAGTTTTGGCCTCTTTAGCCAGGCTCTCACTCCACTCCCACTGCCCAGACTTCATCCCTCACTGGACTATCCCAACAGCATTCCCCTGAGGCTCTCTAATACTGGTTTTTCCCAGTAATATGATTGATACTCTGCAATTAGAGGGAGCCTGCTTAAACTACATATATGATCTTGCCATTTCCTTGATTCTAGTCCTTTGATGGCTCCCTAATGCTCTCTAGAATAAAGCCTAAATTCCTTACCATGTGCTGCCTAAAAGGGGGCCCTAAAGTACAAAGACTTATTGGGGCTGGAGTTCCTCTCATAAAGTTGAAGGAACTCTTGTAGCCATGGGCTTTGTGCTGGCAGTCAGTCACTCTGGCTAACTGTGTTGGGAGTCAGGAGGTCACTTTGGGACCATTCACGTTATCTGGTTCCAGGCCCCCAGGCCCACTGGAGTAGCTCCTGTGAGGGTCCTGGGTAAGGCATTGGGCAGGGGCAGGGAGTCTTCCCCAGCCAGAAACCTGATCTGTGTTCTCCTGAGAGCCAGCATGGGCCTACCTTTTGGGTCCAAGATGGAGGCAGAAGCTTAGTTCCTTACCAGAGGGGCCACAGCTGCGGCTTGAGTTCTGATTTGCAAGTTTCTTAAACTCCATGAGCTCTGCGTGGTCCTTCTCATACGTCCTCTTCAGATTCTCCACATACTGCATCATCACTTCTGTGGCCTTGGACATGCGCTTTTCCTGCAGGGAAGGAGAGTGTGAGTGCAGGGGGCAGCTGGAGAAAAGGCGCCATCTGCACTTGTCTGTTCTGAGCTTGGTTTTGGGCTGCGAGAGTGGAAAAGAATTCAGGGACCCAGCAGGTAAAATCTGTCCTGAGAGTCCTGTCTGTGATGCTGGGATGAGAGGTGACCTCAGGCACCTGTGTCTGAAAAGCACAGCTACTTGCTGCTGGAGGTGAGAAGAAGGGATTTGTTTCTGCTTGCAGGGGCTGGGTCAGGGGAGGCTTGGTAGAGATGGGATGAAGTCACGGGTGCAAGATGTGGGCATCATCTGAACATGTGGACATGGGCAGGAGGGACAAAGAGCATACAACTCCAAGAGGAGTCCAGAAGCAGGACCTCCTGAGGATTTTACATAGGTGAAGATTTTTTTTTTAATTTAATTTTAATTTTTTGCAGCACTGATGACTAAACCCAGGGCCTTATACAAACTTTGCAATCATTCTACTGCTGAGCCACGGCCATAGTCCATTTGTAAATTTTTTTTTATCTTGAAACAGGATCTAATTAAGTTATTCAGGCTACCTCTGGCCCCAAACTCACGATCCTCCTGCCTCAGCCTCCTTGCTGGGATTACAGGCGTGAGCTACAGCACCCAGCTGTGGGTGAAGATTTATGCTCAGACAGGAATCCTTCACAGAGTGAAAGGGGGTGCCATTATGAATTATGCTAGGACCACGCACAAAGCGGGGCTGCTGGCAAGCTATCACGTGCAGTCATCCTCCTTACACACGAGTCAGCAAGCAAATGGGGTTGCTTGTAAGAGGAACAGGTGCATTAGGACTGGGTTGTGAAGAACCCTTAAACCCTAGGTGAAGGAATTTGGACTGATTCTGAAGGAAAAGGGGAGCCACTGAATGTAAGGGAATGACATAGTGCATGAGTGGAGACGAGACTGAAGGCAGTGAGATAGTGGCAGCAAGAGCAATAGGAGAAACAAGACAAGGACCTGAATGAGTCCAGGGGAACCAGAGAAGGTGAGACTGAGACCCAGAAGACAAAGTAGGGGAGACACTTAAAGAAGGGTGAAAATGGAGGGTGAGGGTGCACGCCTGTAATCTCTGTACACAGGAGTCTGAGGCAGGAGGATCACCAGTTGGAGGCCAGCCTGGGCTACAATAGTGGAACTCTTGTTTGAAAAACAAAAAATAAACAATAATAATCAAGAAGAGTGAAGATGGAGTGACTAACGCAGGTGACATGTGTTAGAAACCCTCCTGGAAGGGCTGTTTTCTTTGCTCACACCCCACCCCTGTGAATCTTTAAGTGGGCCCAGCTCAGACCCTGTCTGGCCTTGCAGGTATTTTCCCATCGAATTCCCTGGAAAAGGTGCCCACGGCCATTTGGGGCTGAGACCATCCACTTCCCTAATGTGTTCTCTGTGTTGCTGCTTCCATCTGGGTGACTTCCTGTGCCACCTTGCTGAGTCAGAAGCTCCTTCTCCAGAAGGGTATGAGGGGGGATCAGCCCCATGGCTTAGCTGCCTCTCACTTCACCAGCGGTGCTCAGGGCCGCATCCCAAGAACATCTCACACAAGCAGTGCAGCAGGCCGCAGGTGCATAGAAATAGCAATGGTAATAATGACATCTACATGCTCTGAAAGTATTGCAGCAACCATATGTGGCAGACACCATAATCATCCTCAGTACACAGCTGATGAAGCTGAGGCAGAGGCTCTGTAACCAGCCCAAGGTCACACAGCAAGTGAAGGGTAGAGCCAGGACAGGAACTCAGGCAGTGAGGGCCTGCAACTCTGTGCTGGAGCTCTGTGTGCTTCAGGACTTCAAAGTAGCCAAGAGGGAACCCAATCTGGGCCTGTGCCCCAGCTTTGCCACTCGCTAGTGCTAGTACAGGTTCAGAATGCCTTCTCTGAGATGCTCAGGACCAGCAATGTTTTGGATTTTGGATTTTTTCAGGTTTTGCAATACTTGCACACACAAAATGAGATATTTTAAGGATGGGACCCAAGTCTGAAGATGAAAGTCATTTATATTCCATATATATCTTATACACATAGCTGAAGGTAACTTTACACAACAGTTTTAATGCACCTGCAGTTTGACTTCATCTTATCACATGAAGTCAGGTGTGGAATTTTCCACTTATGGCATGGTATGTTGCTGCTGTTGTTAGGTGCCGTGGAGTCATATCTGACTCATAGCGACCCTCACCGGGTTTTCAATGGCTGGCTGTTTTGGGATTGCTTTGGGAGTAGATTGCCACATCTTTCTCCCATTTTTGTGGTGCTGAGAATCCAACTTGGGACCTCAGAGACTGCAGAGCGGCGATCTACCAACTGAGCTAAATTCCAGCCCGTGGCATCATATAAGCACTCAAAAATTTTGGAATATTTGGATTTTGAATTTCCAGATTAGGGATGCTCAACCTGTACCTTTCTGAGATTTTATTTACATCTTCATCTGAGGAAAAGAATGGTTATTTTACAGGGTTACTGGGTGGATTAAATGAAACAAAGCAGATTTTCCCAAAGCGTGTTTTCCCAGATACAAGTTCCATGGGAGTTGAATAGGTATTTTGTAAAAACAATAAAGTAGGGAGCTACTTCAGTCAAATATGTTTGGGAAGTACATTTGGGTAAAGTTAAACAGGCTTCTTTCCTACAGGAATTCTCATAGCCCTTATACTCAGAAATTTCCAAGAAAGAAAGACAATGCAGTCACTCCCAAACTGAGGTGTCCACAGAAGGCTTTTTTCCAAGGGTTTAGTGGGCCACAAAAAATACTCTGTATAATACTCCAGTAACCTACACAGGAGCCTGCAGATGTACCACCGTGGTGTCCAATCCCGTCAGATCTCCGAAGCTAAGCAGGGTTGGGCCTGGTTAGTACTTGAATAGGAGACCACCTGGCAATACCAGGTACTATAGGCTTGGGAGAAGGACCTGGCAACCCGCTCCCAAAAAACAATCAGCCATTGAAAACCCTATGAATAGCAGAGAAGCAGTAACAATAATGTTGCGCCTGTTACACCCGGGTTGTTATGAGTTGAACACTGAGTCGATGGCACCTAGCAACAACAACTACCACCTATACAGGGTGCCTGGCCTAAAGCCAGTCATCACTGGGTGGTGTCTGTAGTTGTCTCTACTTGTGCCATCGTGCTAGTGACTGTGGGTGGGGCAGAGCCAGTCAGAAAGGGCAGGACTGGTGGGATTTACCTGACGGACAGCCCCCACTGCCTCGGCTCGGCTGGAGAGACGGGCAGCCAGGCGATGCAGGACCGCAATGTCCTCCAACAGTTTCTGATAGGTCTCACGGTGCTCATAGTGGTGCCAGAGTGATGCTGAGGACTGTGGAGCGAAAAGGAGCATCACTTGAGGTCCTCATATAGTGCTATGGACTCAATATCCGTGCCCCCCAAAATGTATATGCTGAGATCCTAACCCTCAATGGGAGGGCTTTAGGAAGTGGGGTCTTTGGGAGGTGATTAGGTCACAAGGATGGAGCCTTGTGAATGAGATTAGGGCCCAGAGAGTCCTTGTCCCCTCTTTCCACCATGTCAGGTTATGTTGGCAAATCAGCAGTCTGCAAGCCCGAAAGAGGTCTCCCTAGCACCTGACCAAACTGGCACCTTGACTTGAACTTTCAATCCCCAGAACTGTGAGAAATAAATCTTTGTTGTTTAAGCCACCTAGCCTCTAGCACTTTGTTATAGCAGACCAGGCTGACAAAGACACCCATCAAACCTGGACTTGGCTTTCTTGAGGCAAGTTCTGGGTCTGTTCTGGGCAAGTTCTCATCCTGGCTGGGAGGAGAGGCCTATGCAGGACCTGGGCCACAGTGTCTTCTGGGGATTGGAGAAGCAGAATGTGGACATCATACCTGACTGGCCTGAAAGAGTCACATCCAGGCCACCCAGCACTCTCCTGAGAAGTTCTCAAGGGCTTAGAATTGTGGCCCACACCTCTGAGGTGACCAGACCTTCAGTATTTCTACCTCAGCTGCTCCCAGCTCTTTGAGGAAGACTGTCTCAGGATCTTTGTGTGATTTCTCTTTTCAGGAGACTCTACTTGGTGATGGAGCAAGTGTGACAATTGGCAGGACTCTTGGAGACAGTCCCTACTGCAAGGATTCCTTAAATCATGCCCCAAAATTACCGTAATGGAAGCTTTGAAGTTTTCCAGTTCCTTCTCGGTGTTCTCCTCTGTCAGGTTGCGTTCCCTTTCGGCCTGATTAATTCTAGATTCCAGGGTGTAGCTATCATTTCTAAAGGCCAAGGACAGTTGTACAAACACATTCTGTTGGGAACAAGAGTGTGGAAGAGGTACTAGGAAGAGTTATTGCAGGGAGCAAGGCTGCAGGTGGCTTTCTCACTTGAGCATTTTATAACAGCCCCTGGACCCAGTTACTAAGGTAGCTATATGCGAGCAAAACTCACTTCGCATAACCTGAACAAAAGATGGAGAAGTAGTAACCTGGGGCCCATGCTTGGTCCTTCCCAGGACCAGAAAACCAAATGCATTTTGATAAAAAACAGGAAGATTATAACATTGTGCTTTTCCCTGAATTTCAAGAAAATAATATATGTTTTTTCTTTATTTATTAAAAAAAAATTTGTGTGTGTGTGTGTTTTGTTTTTGAGACATGGTCTCACTATTTAACCCAGAGTGGCCTGGAACTTGCTATGTAGCCCAAGCTTGCCTAGAACTTGTAATCCTTCTGCCTCAGTCTCTGAGTGCTAGGATTACAGATGTGTACCACCATGTGTTGCCTGCAGCTGTACTACTGTGGTGTCCGATCCATCAGATTTCAGAAGCAAAGCAGAGTCAGACCTGGTTAGTACTTGGATGGGAGATCCCCTGGGAATACCAGGTACTGCAGGCTTGGAAGAAGGACCCAGGAACCCTCTCCCAAAAAACAATCAGCCATTGAAAACCCTATGAATAACAGAAAAGTATGACAATAGTGTTTTACCTGTTGTACATAGGGTCGCTATGAGTTGGACACAAATTTGATGGCATTTAACACTACTACCACCACCATGTTTGGCAAGGTCCTGTATTTGGGTTTAGGTAAACTTAGGCCAGTGTAAGTCATTGTATATGCAGTTTGGATTTATACTAGGATTTATTATACGAGGGATTTGGGAGATTTTGTATGAAATCTCTATATCTAAAGGAGCCCCCATTTTAGGTGCCTCATTAATGCAGTAGGTAGCACATCGGTCTCATAAAGAAGATCCATTGTGGATTAATATCTAGGATACAGAAAGAGTTAAAAAGCATTAACCATCAACAAAGCTAATTATCCAATCAAAAATGGTCAAATGAATTGAACGGATAATTCTCAGAAGAAGAAATACAAATGGCCCATAAACATATGAAAAAATGTTCAATATATTTAGCTTTCAGGGAAATGCCAATCAAAATTACATTGAGATTCCATATTACACCAGTCAGAATGGCTAGCATCACTACACAGTAAAAATTACTAAGAAATTAATTAAAAATTAATAAAAATAAAGAAGCTCATTTTGGGTTTAAGCCCTGGGATTTATTTCAGTTGGTAGAGCACTGCTCTGCAGTCCCTGGGGTCCCTGGTTTGATTCCTAGAACCACAAATATGGGAGAAGGATGTGGCAATCCACTCCCAAGGCAATTGGGAAACAATTAGCCATTGAAAACCCTATGAGGGTCCCTATGAGTCGGACACAACTTGATGGCACCTAACAACAACAACAACAACAACAATAACAACAACTAACATCTTGGGAGAAAGAGGTGGCAATCTACTCCTGTGGCAATCAACTCCTAAGTAAGGCAATCAGGAAACAATCAGCCATTGAAAACCCAATAAGGGTCTCTATGAGTCAGACATGCCTCAATGACACCTAACAACAACAACAACAACAACTACCATTTAGCCTGAGTATTCCAAATCCTACATTAGTAGCGCTTTTAAGTAGGTACCAGGAGATTAAGTAAGGCCAGGTATGATTCTGTTAGGATAAGCTTTCTGGAATAAATATTCTGTGCCAAAAATGCAACATGGCATTCATGAATGAACTTTTAAAAGGTGATATTGATTGGACATGGAATTCCTGGGATAATAGGAAACTACTGGGGAGGAGAAATAGACAGATGGACTCCACAAAAGAAGGAAGGAAGGGGCTTCAATTTTACAGTCTTCATCTGCTCTGCCTCAGGCAGGTGGTAGCAGATTTATATTCTGTGGTCACAGATGTTGCCTAAACTTCTGAAATTCATGTAACATGGCCCATGGAAAGCCATCTCCAGACAGAGACCTGAAGGAACTGAACTGATGTCATGATGGTGATGATGGAAAAATTGAAAATGACTCCTTATTGATGAGCTACTATACGCCAGCACTGATAAGGGTTTTATGACACTTATTTAGTTCCACAACCTACAGCTGTAGAACTGTGGTGTCCAATTCTGTCAGATCTCAGAAGCTAAGCAGGGTCGGGCCTGGCTAGTACTTTGATGGGAGACCACCTGGGAACACCAGGTGCCATAGGCTTGGGAGAAGGACCTGGCAACCCACTCCCAAAAAACTATCAGCCATTGAAAACCCTATGAATAGCAGAGAAGCACTGATAATAGTGTTTCGCCTGTAGTACATAGGGTTGCTATGAGTGGGACACCAACTCAATGGCATCTAACAACAACTTAATCCCACAATGGCCCTCTGGGGTGGGAACATTCATACCCGTTTTATGTGCAAAGAGATTGAGACCAGAGAGATCATCAACTTGTTCAAGGTGACATAGGAAGTAACAGAGCCAGGACTTAACCTTGGACTCTCTGATTCCAAAGCCAATTTCACTTCTACCATGCAGATAGCTGACTAGGTTAGAGGAAAGGATCTGGCCATTAAATAAATTGCCAATAACCCATCTCCAAAATTGTCACAGTGGCTTTGAGCTCACAGCCCAAGGAGGAGGATTCTCTGTTCCACCCAGCCATGGTCAAATCTGTGAACAACGCTCCAGGTTTAGTTCTCTCTGCCTGGTGACCTCCTTCCTGGCAGCATGATACAAAGAATCCTGCCCTCACTCAGAGCACTAGGGTTCATCTTGGTTTTGCTCTCTACTAGAGTACTAGCTACTGTTTTTCAGAGTTGTTGGGAGAATTTGCTGAAAAGAGAACTGTGAGTGTGTGCCACGGCTCTTAGTGTCATTTCTGATAAGGTCTATTGTTGTTATCTGGGGTAGACATTTCACATCATTCATCTTCCTTTGTGTATCTCATCCACATCAGCAGTTCTCTGATGTGTTCCTTATCCATCTACCCCTTTGCCAGAATCAAACACAAGTTCCTCTCAGTGCATTCACCACCCACCTTGGGACAAGGAGGTCCCAAAGGGAGTCAAGGTCGGTCAGGGAGACTGTGTCATGGGCAATCCCGCTGTCAGCTGAGCTCGCTTCTTGTAGCTGAAATCCTCAGAAGGCAAGCACCTTTTTCCTCCTAGGCTGAAGTTTGAAACTTGAAATCTGACCATCTTCTAATAATTTTGAAGTACCCTTGGCACAATTCTGTAGCTTCTCAGATGATTTTGTATATCTAACTCATGCATGTAAAGAACATAAGACAGTCCCTGGGGGAATGTGGACTTTCCAATCACCTTCTCACCTACTACCAAATTTGTCAAAATTCTCAATGAACTGAGGCAGGAATGGGAATCTCAGCAATTCAGTAGTGCTGGGTACAAACATCCATATCTCACAGTTACTCATTCTTGCTTTTGTATAAGAATGTTAGGGCCAGAGGCTGGAGGAGGAATGTTTTGAATATGTCCATTCAAGGACAGACACTAAATTTCATAAAGCACTGAGTCACTTACCTCAACTTCCTTTTCAGTGAGTGGAGGCGCGCTGTGAAAAAGAAAAAAATGTACAAATGAACTTTATCCAACCTAAATAATCCAAAAGGTGACTTTGAATGACCAGCAGAGCATGTGTTTCCGGGAGTGGAGTAAGCTGAGCTGGTAAGGTGGAAACGACGGAGAGGCCCCTTTGTGTGCTATCGTCTGGGAGATACCGACCCTTACAGCGGTAGTGTGGCAGAAAACATTAGGTGCCAGGGCCGGCCTTCCAGCAGTGTCACTACCATCTCTGTGACTTTGGACAAGTTATTTAATCTCTCTAAATTCCAGCTTGCACATCTATAAAATGAGAATAATGCCACCATGTACCCTGCAGAAGTCTTATAAGGAATATGTACGTATGAATGTGGGGTGGGGGATGCATATATAAATACACTCAGCCCTCCATATCTGTGGACTCCACATCCCTGGACTCAACCAAATGCAGATTGAGAGCATTTTAAAAAATCACGTCTGGAGTACATACATTCAGATTCTTTGTCATTTTCTCTAAACAATACAGTATAATATCTATTTACATGGAAGTTACATTGTACTAGGTATTATAAGTCATTTAGAGAAGATTTCAAGTATATGGGAGGATGTGTGTAGGTTACATGCAAGTACTATGCCATTTTATACAAGGGACTCCAATATTTGTGGATTTTGGTATCCCTGGGGTGGGGGGTTGCAGGGGTTTAGCTCAGTTGGCAGAGTGCCACTCTGCGCTCTCTGAAGCCCTGGGTTCAATCCCAAGCACTGCAAAAAAAGGGAGAAGGACCTGGTAACCCACTCCCAAAACAATTCTAAAACAATCAGCCATCGAAAACCCAATAAATAGCAGAGAAGCAAGGACATAGTACTGGGCATGGCACAGTGTTGGGGAGTATTTCGTTCTATTGTACATAGGGTCAGTATGAGTCAGACCCTCCTGGACAGCACCTAACAAAACAAGTGGGGAGGGAGTGTCCTGACTACTGAGGGACAACTGTATGATATTCACATTCAATATGCACTCAGGAAAAGTTAGCTATCGTAAGTATTCACTCACAGCTTGCTGTGGGGAATTAAGAAAATACATGTGCATTTATAATTTCCAAGCTGTACACATCTGAGTTGCATTATGGTTTTTCTGGGGCTACTTAGGACTGCAAAACCTGACCTTCTGTCTCTGAGAGTTGTGACAAGGGTCCATTTGGATCAGAGAATAAGAGAGAAGAAAGAGTGGCTAGAGGTCTTCTCCACAGTGAGACCCTCCAATGACTGGGATCAGAATAGCAAGAGTCCCAGCTGGTGCAGAGGTGGCCTTCTCAGAGGTTCCTCATCATGTGTGGCTCCCAAGCCTGGCCTCGGTAAGCAGTCCCCCTTATCTGCATGCCCACTCTGTGTGGCTGCCACTGCTGCTCTTGCTACTAACTGAAGCAGGTCCTGTTTGAAGGGAGATAATGTAAATAATGCACGGGCCCTTTCCTGTGCTGGGTGGGGAGGCAGGGAGAGGTCTGGCCAGTGCCACGGGACTTGGTGGGAGAGTACGCCATCAGTAAGTTTCTCAGGAAACACAGTTTCCTCCCTTGGACGGGTGCAGAGGGACCCTGAGAGCAAAGGTAGAGGTCAGCCATCTCTGCAAGGGGCTGGTTCTCACCCTTGCCGAGGGATGGCGAGAGCCTTCCTGTCAGGATGAGGCAGCAAGGCCCCATGGTCACCAAGTCAGCAGAGAACTGAACACAGGATAAACAACTGCAAAGAGGTTTGATGCTTAGAATTCTTGTCACAACTCCACCCAGCAGGCCCTTTCTTTTGAGGGCCAGCATCCTCTCCCCTGTCATGTAGAGTGTACACGTACTGTCCAAATGATTTAGCAAAGCACCTGGCGTGGGCCTCTCGTTCCTGGGTTTGTTTGGATTCTATGTGAAATTTACATATTTTCAGAAATAATTAACCGAACTTATTTTTCTGTTTTGATGACTCATAGTCTGCTTTTGTTCCATAGAACACACCCACTTTTTTTTTTCTTTTAAAACATTGAAAACTGAGGCCTCAGGGGTTGGGGGAGCTGTGTGTAACAAAAGGAAAGAAGCCACATAACCTGGCCAGTTCCTAAAGCAGAACTGTGCCTTGTGAATGATGTAGGCAGCTAGGAAGCAGAGTTGTGGACCTCCAAAGTGACAATATCTTTTCAGGTGACCCCTTGTACATCCTACTTGAAGAAATATCCATTTAAATCCTTTGCCTAGTTTGAGAAATTTATTGTCTTTTTATTGTGTTATAATAATTCTTTATACATTCTAGAAACAAAACCCTTATCAGATATATGATTTGCAATTATTTTTCTCCCACTCTCTGGCTGCCTTTCACTTTCTTGATGGTATTGTTTGGCAGCACAAATTTTTTTTTTTATTTTGATGCAGTACTATTCATCTATTGTTTTATCTTGTTGCTTTTACTTTTGGTGCCATATCTGGTGTCACAGATGAGCCCAAAGTCATAAAGACTTACTCTTGAGAATTTGCAGAGTTTTTTTCTAAGAGTTTTGTAGTATTATCTTTTAGATTTAGGTCTGTGGTCCCTTTTGAGTTAATTTTTGTGTTGTATGATGTGGGGTGGTAACTTCACTCTTTTGCATGCAGCACTCTAGTTGTCCCAGCACCATTTAGTGAAATTACTATTCTTTTTGTTTGGAAATCCAACCACCATAATCTTTGCATAGATGGCTTCTTTTGGTCACTTATAAGTCTCAGATTAATTATTACCTTTTTGTTAAGGCCTTCTGTCACTCCCATGTCATTCTCTGTACGTGCCCTATTTCAGGTCTTTCTAGTAACTTCACTATCTCAAATCTCCAACTGTTGACTTTCCACCCCACATGTCAAGGGCCTGTTATGTGCTAACAGTGTTCTAAGTTCCTGCTCACACATGATCTCATTTAGCCAATGGTGCCTCCTACCAATAACAGAGCACTTATGGCCCCTAGAGACTCAGAAAGAAAAGGCACTCTCCCCAAGGAGTGGCAGAAATTTGTAGGTTTTCCAAGCAATCTTTCTTGTGGTTCCAAATGCTCTTCATCTCTGTGTGTACAGATAACAGACCTAGAATTTCCCAATTATAGGTAAATGGTGTATCTAAATCAAAACACATATCTCCTGGCCCAACCTTCTGCTGTGGTGAGCCTCTGGTGACCCTTGTGTCCTCAAGGGCTGTGCGCTCACCTGTGAACCCCCCTTGCTCACTCAGTTGGAAACCTAGCCTGGCCCTTCCTTATTATTTTCATTTTGGATGCATTACCCCGGCTGGCCTGCTGGATTTTGACCCTTTTGGGGTCTTCTCTGTTTTGCACTTAGAATCTTAACACAATAGCCAACCAAGAGAGTCTTCTGCAGCCCACATTCTGACTTTACCTTCCAGGGAGAGACTTGTGGACTCTCAGTTTGCGCAGCAGCACGTCAGAAATATTGGGCATGACATCCAAGCCACCCTTTGACTCTTCATCCTCAATAGCTGGGGAGAGTTCAGAAGGGAGCCCTGAAAAATAAATGTGCTTCCTTATAAAATGTCTGTTTGAAATCACAGCAGGACCATTGGGTAATCCAAGCCTCAACAAGGTTGAGTAACTTTCCCAAGATTACACACCTAGTAAATGGCATAGTCAGGCTTCAAAGTAAGGTCTATCTGCTCCAAATTCTTTCTTCCCATATCTCTCCACAGTATCCATCAGGATATTTTATCTGGGGTAAGATGTTGGTTTCTGGCATTTGGAAGCTGGTTGGCTGTTTAGTTATAGTATTTGGGGAAAAAATCCCTTCTATTTAGCAGGCTTCTCAGAAGGGCTCTTGCCTAATTATTATTATTATTATTATTATTATTGTTGTTGTTGTTGTTGTTGTTGTTGTTATTTTATGGTGCTTGGGGGTTGGACCCAAGGCCTCACATACATTTTGTAAGTGCTTTACCACTGAGCAGTAACCTCCAGCTCATTTTTTATTTTTATGTTGAGACAAAGTCTGGCTAAGTTACACAAGCTACCTCTGGCCTCAAACCTGAGATCCTCCTGCCTCTGCCTCTTGAATTGCTAGGATTACAGGCATGAGCCACTGCGCCCAGTGCCCAATTACTTTTTTCTCAAATAAATTCAAAAGTTCTATCTTCTAGTTCCTAACTAGAAATCAGCACCTGGTTTCATACTCCCATAGAGAGAAATAGAAATGGGGATTTTCTAGGATAAAGCTAAAATCATTAGGCCTTTTACAGATCTTAGGAATACAGACACCTACTCATCAACATAGCCAACAGCCTTTTCTTACCTCCTGAACTGATGCTGGATCTGTACTTTGATAGCAGAAAGGACAAACCAAGTATTCCCTTTCTCATAAATCTTTCTCCCATGTAAAGACAGCTCTTATGCCTCTCCAAGGCATCCCTTCTCCAGGCTCTAGCCCCATTTTCCCACCAGCTCATTTTGGCCCACTATGGTCCATGGTCTCTACATACCACCCATGCACATATTCTGCTTTGTTGCTGTCCCAGAGGCTCAGATGTGTTCTAATAAATTCAGCATAAGAGGACATTGGCAAATGTCTTTGGCATTGACATTTGTCATTTACTAAGTATAGCCTTACTGTGGGCTTACATTACATCTAGGGTTAAGTAGAAGCCTCAAATCTCTTTTAGTTGAGCTTATTCAGGTATCCTTATCCTGCACAATGACTGTTTTCCATTTACATGCAGGAATTTATATTTATCCATGTTTTACTGTCTCTCATGGTCTTTGACCTAGCAGCTTTCCAACTTGCTTGGTCATTTTCCAGGATTCTAGGACAGGCTAGATATCAGGACCATAAGCTTAATTGTAGCAACCATCTAAATGGAGTTAAGACTTAGAGTCATGTGAATAGAAGCCTTACTAAGAGAGAACAGGCAGAGAGAAGAGGAGATATAGTTGGCTTCAAGGTAAATCATCTTTAAATTGTTTGACCTTTTTTTAGTAACAGAATGATATCCATAAATTCTTTCACATTTAAAATATCCAAATGAAGGCTGATGGCTACCTTTCAAAGATAGGACAGTCAGAAATTCTTCTCTGGGCATGACATTGGGCTAAATGTTCTCTTAGCTACCTGTCAATTCTTGGATTCTATGCTGGCATTTATTGCTCTCTGATATTTCACTGTGACAGATGATAAACTTTGTGCTGCCTCTGGCCTCACTCTACATTTATGTATCTCCACCATACCCAGCAGAGAACCAATTAAGCAGTGGCTTTTGATTTACTGAACTATGTTGTTGTTGTTGTTAGGTGATATCGAGTTAGTATACAACTCATAGCGACCCTGCAACAGGTGAAACACTATTGTACAACAGGCGAAACACTACTGTCAGTGCTTTTCTGCTGTTCATAGGGTTTTCAATGGTGGATTGATTTTTGGGAATGGGTTGCCAGGTCCTTCTCCCAAGGCTAGAGGATCTGGTGTTCCCAGGAGGTCTCCCATCCAAGTACTAACCAGGCCCGACCCTGCTTAGCTTCTGAGATCTGATGGGATCGGATGCTACAGGCTGCAGGCACTGAACTATACAAAGTTTAATAATAAAGTGAAAGCGATACTGGGGCTTTTTTCTAGAAAAGTCCCCTAAGTTTAGTCAACAATGGGGGGGGCAGGAGGAAAGAGAGAGAAAGAGGGGGAAGAATAAGAAGGAGGAAGAGGAGAAGGAAGAAAAGGAGGAGGAAAAGGAGGAGGAGGAAAGAATAAGGGGGAGAAGGAAGGCAAGCAACTAGTTAGGGCTTCTGTTCTTGTTAGATGATGTTGAGTTGGGTCCAACTCATAGCGACCCTTAGGGCTTTCAATGGCTGATTGTTTCGGGATTGCTTCAGGAGTGGATTGCCATGTTCTCCCACTTTTGTGGTGCTAGGGATCGAATTCAGATCCTCAAAGAGTTCAGAGCAGCACTCTACCAACTGAGCTAAACCCCAGCCCCAGTTGGAGCTTCTAGCTGTTATTAAAATAGTGATCCCAGAACTGGTGGATCTTAGAACAAACCACTCTCCTCCTGAATGCAACCAAATTAACAACAAAAAACTCAAGCCAACCAAGTATATACCAACAATGTTGAAATACAGGAAAAGGCAATACTCTTTAATAAATAACAGCTAGGGAAAGAAATTACTAGGAATAAGTGTGGAGCTCCTATCATTGATAACCCTTTCTTCCTTCCCCAAAGAATGAGTTCTGAAAGGCAGATGTGCCAGGAAAACTGACAAAGAGCGCGGTAAGACAGAATGGGGGAGGGAGAAGGAGTAGGCAGCCCAAAGAGGACATTCAGAAAGTTTCTCTAGAATAGAAGGTTCTTCATTCTCCCATGCTGACACTTCAGAGAGAGGGAAAAAGAGAAAAACTGCTCATGTTACCATTTGGCCTTTCCTACTGGCAAGGTGGTGGTGATAATGGGTACTGTTGACTCATAGCAACTCTATGAATAACAGAACAAAATTCTACCATACACTGTGCTATGTATGCAATCTTTTTATGTTTGAGCCCATTGTTGCAATCATCGTGTTTCTTCTCATTTTGAGTTGTGCCACATCAGCAGAAGGATGTTCCAGGGGCTTAACTCCATTCTTATTATTAAGGTCGACTCTACTTTTAGGAGGCAATTCTTCCCCAGTGGTTTCTTGAATGCCTTCCAGCCTGGGAGGCTCATTTTCTAGCACCATATTTGGCAGTGCTTCTCTGCTATTCATAGGGTTTTCAATGGCTAGTTGTTTTCAGAGTGCGCAGCCAGGTCCTTCTCCCTAGTCCATCTTAATCTGGAAGCGCAACTGAAACCTGCCCACCATGGGTAGCCTTGCTAGTATCTGAGATACCAGCAGCATAGCTTTCAGCATCACAGCAATATGCAAGCCTCCATAACACTGGCAAGGAGGGAAGAGGAAAGATTGAATGGTTGCACAATATTCTATCAGATTTGCTTATTTTGAATAATATGTAGGGATTTACCAGAAAGGAAGACTAAAAATAAATGAATAAAACATGCCCCTCTGCTGTAGTGAGTGGCAAGACACGCATGGAAAATCCTCAGTTAAAGCCAATCACACTGCCTCCACTTCTTAAAATTAGCAGACTGGCCAAGTTCCTTGGATTTTGCACGTCTTTTCCTTCCTTTACCTGGAAGAACAGTGAATGGTTCCTGAGAATGGTTGAGTCAAGTCTGGAAAATAAACACCTAGGCAAGGTGTCTCTAAAATTTTACACTAAATTTGTGAAACAATCCAAAACCCATTACTCCTCACCCAAGAGAACAGATACACCCCCAATTTGGTATAATAAACTTGAGTTTATTATACCAAGTTATGAATAAAGTTATGAAAAAGAACAGAAACCAATCCTACAAACACTAGTACTCACAACTCTCTCTGAACTTCCCCTTTCCCCACAACTCAAGCAGTAACAAAGCAGATGAGCACAGAACACCCAGTCTTTAGCTAAAGTGCTGAAGGGGGGACAAAGGTCTCAGATGAGGTAGGAAGGAGGTAATGAAGATGAACCTACCCAATATATATGGGTAAAGGGAAAATCCAGATAAGGATGTCCAGATCATAAAGAAATAAAATGAGAACAAATGGCATGGCAACTATACCAAAATACTAAAGTCAAAAGAGGAAGGAAAGACAGAAGGAAGGTAGAAGGAAGGAAAAAGGGAAACATGTAGGAGACAGATGTCAGGATAGAAATATAGCTGCAAGAAATTCATCAAAAAATGCAAAAATGCATTTCTGTGCAAAGTATTTACCGTAAATACTTGACTCTAGGAGAAATTAGAACCTGAAAAATTTAAGAAAGGGAATGAGATGAGAACATCATACAGAGATGGAAGAGAACTGGTATTTAAAGAAACAAGTTGAAGACCAAAATAACAGAATTAATCAAGAAATTGGAGAATAGAGAACGAGCTAACATATTGGAAAATGAAGGAATATAACATGTATACTTTCAAGCTGAAATAGGTGACAAAGAGAGATTAAATAATTACAAAGAATGTAAAGAAGGAAAGCAAGATTGAAGTATATAGAAATTGAATATGGACCTGGAGTTGAGACATTGGTATGCTGTGCCTCTTGTTTTTAGGGATATTTGAGTATAAACTTCCTTCATGGCAATCATTTCTTGAGTCTGTGTGTCTTACCATACCTGATTAAAGCAAAACTGGATGCACAATTTAGTATAACCACCCAAATTTAAAACATATAATGCAAAAATACTATGGCAATACTCTAAACCCTTAATGCATTTCATAATACATTTTCAAAACTAATTTCTCCTCTTTGGAGGAAGCAATTACCAAAATTCAGCACGTCCTACAGTTTCACTTCACTTTCATTCACATTCAATTAAATTATAATACTTTTTATTCTGAAAAAGTACATCTAGTGTTATCTCTCCTTTCCTTCCTTCTGTATTTATGGGAAAGGAATGTTTGGTTTAAGATTTCTTTCTTTCAGCTGGGCACGATGGCGCATGCCTATAATCCCAGCAACTTGGGAGGCAGAGGCAGGAGGATTTCAAATTTGAGACCAGAGGCAGTCTGCGTAACTTAGCGAGACCTTGTCTCAAATAAAGTAAAAAAATGGGCTGGGGTGCAGCTCAGTGGCACAGCACTTGCAAAGCATGTAAGTGCGAGGCCTTGGGTTCAACCTGCAGTACCACACACACACACACACACACACACACACACACAAATTCTTTCTTTCTTCCTTTCTTGTACTTGGGAGTTAAACCTAGGACCTTGTATATACTTTGCAAGTGCTCTGCCACTGGTTTGCACCTCCAGTCCATTTTTAATTTTTTAAATTTTGAGACAGAGTCTAAGTTGTACAGACTGTCTCTGGCCTTGAACAAGATCCTCCTGCCTCAGGTTCCCAAGACGCTGGAATAATAGGCATGTCCCACTGTGCCTAGCTTACTTTCTTTCTATTTTTCATTGTTAATTGAGATTTTTGACAAAGAACATGAGCCATTTTTAATGAAAACAATACAATTATTTAAAAATACCTGCTTGTATTAGCTTATTCCAATAAAAACATTTGTTTCTGGCCATATTAGAGACTTGGAAAAGTAATTTTTGAGGCTCTGCTTAAAGATGTTCCAAAGACAGGATGGCTCTCCAAAGCCCTAAAGGTACTGATTGGGATTAACTTCGTATCTATCTTCTCAGGGAGCCACTTCCCTGTGTTAGATGTAAGTCTCTGAGGCCAGCCTTAGGATGTCCGGAAGGACCTCCCATTCAGTGCGCTTTTTTGCCTCAGTTCACACCTCCCTCAGAATCCAGGTTCAGATAACCAACCACCTATTAGACATCACCACCTGGATATGGAGAAAAAATAATCATTTCATTGGCCATTTATTGAATTTTAACTACACATGAGATGTTCTTTCTTGTTTATTCCTTGTGGTGGTCTTCAAACTATTGCTAAGCTCATTTTCTGGGGAAACAGAAGCTTGGCTAAGTTAAGTACATCCCCCAGGGCCCAGCTAGTTAGCAGAGCCATGATAAAAAAGCAGGTCTGACAGACAGTTGCATCCTAGCTGATACTCATGGGTGTTGAATGTGTCCAAACCCAGACATATTGTCTTCTTCTCAAGCAAATTCTCTCTCCTGTGTTCCCAGTCCTGATTGGTGTCACCATCACCTACACAGCAGTGTACTCAGACACCTGGTGGTCTTCCTGATCTTCCCCTCACCAAATCCTGCCAAACTCACCTCTAAGTAGCTCTCACACTATCCTGACATTCCTACCATCTCATTGCCCCTCACCAGGCTATTTCCATATACTCTTCTGTGGGGTCTCCTTGTCTCTAGCCCCTTGTCTCAGGCCATCTTTTGTCATCTGTCCAGAAGAATCATTCCAAAACAGATTTGATCCTGAGGCTTCCTTACCTGCAAGCTTCTCTGGCTTTTCAAAGTATTCTAAGTGAAGTCTAAACTCCTGGATTGGCCCTCAAAGCCTTCATCCTCCCTGCTCCCAGCCCACAGTCCAGCCTTGCCAACCATCTGTCTGGGGCACATGGCCTATACTTGCTCCACGTGGGATTCCTTCTGTCCCTGAAACATGCCAAGCACTAGAAAACACCCATATGCCTCTGTTTCTGCTTTCTCCCCTGCCCAGGATGACTTTCTCTCCTCACACCAAGGCTGCTCCTCCCGGAAACTTTCCCTGACTCATCCTGAGCTGGCTGCTATTGCTTCTTTGTTCCTGAGTACTTTATGTTCTGTTAAAGTCTTACCACAATGTATTGTGGTGACTTTGTCAACTCATGTGTTTCCTCTCCTAGACAGTGAAGGTGAGCTCATTCATTCATGAATTCATTTCATATCTATTGAGTGCTTACTGTATCCCACATAAGGGACTTGGAGCTAAAGATACAATGCTAAGCAAAACTGGCATGACACTTCCTCTGGGAGCTTGTTATCTAAGGGGACAGAGATTAATCAGAGAAAAATGCAAACATTTCATTTCACACTATAATACATTTTACAAGGGAGAGTGGATCCAGAGGTGCCAGGAAAGCCTTCCCTAGAAAAGTGACATTTGAGTAGACAACTCATGATTAAATGGGAGTTCATTAGGCAAAGAGGAACAGAGAAACATTCCATGTAGAGGGAATAACGTGCCAAGCCTAAAAAGGAGGAAGAATGAGTTGCTGAAGGACAGCCAAAATGTTGGCAGTGGAGGGAGAGGGTCCCAGAAGATGCTAGGGAGGTAAATGGAATTAACCACATAGGGCCTATAGGTCTCACTAAGGATTCCAGTGCTCATCCTAAGAGTAGAATGAAGCTGCTAAAACAGATTGGCATTTCAGAGGGTGCTCTGGCTGCTGTGGGGGCTGTGGCTTGAGCTGGGTGAGGGGTCAGGAGGCAGGCTGAGGGACTGATTGTGAAGCTGTTGATGTAGCTGAAATGAATGATGGTAGCTGGGGCAAGCCCCCCTCCTTGTTGGTAGGGCTCGGTTCTTGTATAATGCATTCCCAGCACACAACCCAGGAACTGGCCCACATCAGCCTCACCTTTGTCTTGAAATTACCTGCAAATGATCAAACATCAAAACATTATACAAAATGGTCCCTAAGAAGGGAACTGGTTAGATTGTTGGGAAGATCAGATTCAACAGGAAAAAGAGGCCCCAAGTCCCCAGAAATTGAAGGAAAGCCAAGGTTCTGAAGGCTCCAGAATGTCCTGATAAGGATCTTCCCTATCTTCCCAAGGAATGGCCACCAAGCATCATAAGAGCCTCGAGTTTTCCCCATGAGCTCATATGCACCGTTGAGTTTAGAGACAGTAAATACATTCTGGGCCAGCACTCAGAGTGCTTCCCAAGACTTTGTCCTGGGTACAGGAGGGGAAGGGAATTTCAGGATGTAGAACTTACAACTCTGCAGATGGCAACCCACCATGTAAGTTTGTCCACCATATCTCCAACACTATCCTGTGCACTGGGGAGCACAAAGTACAAGAACGTCCCACTTAGTCAACAAGACAGAGTTCCACAACTTCAATGGTAGAAATAAAAGTGAACGTCAGATTCTTGCTGGACTAAAGGCTAGGATCACACATTACACCACCTCTGTGAAGTAGGTGCAATTATTATTCCCATTTCATAGATAAACAAACTGAGATGCTAAGAGGATAAGAGACTTGTGCAAGGCTATAGAGCTGGTAAATTATAAGGCTTGAGCTCTTAACTGAGACCTGAGAGAAAATGGGAGGGAGTGTGCATTTATTGAACACATACCAGGGTCAATTTTCTTTTTAAGTTTGGTACTTACAGGAGCCAAATTCACTAAATTGATCATTTTACTTCTAAGATCAGCTAATTCTCTATTAATATTAGATAGTGAGGATTTGTTGTAAATGTTGTTGTTATTAGGTGCTGACTCATAGCGACCCTACTTACAATAGGTGAAACAGTATTGTTACTGTTTCTCTGCTATTCATAGGGCTTTCAATGGCAGATTGATTTTTGAGAGTGGGTTGTCAGGTCCTTCTCCCAAGGCTACAGTATCTGGTGTTCCCAGGTGGTCTCCCATCCAAGTACTAATCAGGCCCGACTCTGCTTAGCTTCCAAGATCTGACAGGATTAGATACCACAGTGCTAAGGCTGAAGGCTTGCTGTAGATAGTGAATGTCAAATTTGCAAAATTTTTATAAGCTAATTTGGCAATATGTGTACACATTTAAATGTAAACACTGTTTGATTAATCAGTGGCACTTATAGGATAATGTCCCATAGAAAAAAATACCTTCCTATAAAGATACATGTAGGAGAATGTTTATACCATCATTTATAATAAAGAAAAAATGGAAATAATATAAACATTAATAAGAGATGCATGAAAAAATATATTTATGTCAGTTTATTAGACAACATAAAAGTTCCATATGTATTAAGTGGAGAACTAAAAACGATATATTTTTAATTCTAATCTGTACCCTTTCAAGAGTTTTGTTTTTTACTGTTGCTAGGTGCTACGGACTCCAGTCTGATTCATAACAACCCTGTGTATAACAGAATAGAACACTACCTGACATTGTGCCATGCCACTACTGTCAGTGCTTCTCTGCTATTCATAGGGTTTTCAATGGCAGATTGCTTTGGGAGTGGATTGCCAGGTCCTTCTCCCTAACCTGCAGCACCTGGTATTCCCAGGTGGTCTCCCATCCAAGGACTAACCAGGCTGACCCTGCTTAGCATCTGAGAACAGACAGGATCAGGTACCAGTGTGGTATATCTGCAGACTTTCAAGAGTTTTAGAGAGCTACGAAATCAGATATGGATTAGAATCTTCTGTGGATTGGATCATGGTTGAGAAAGCTCTCTGGAGAGCTCTTGTGTGAATCCAATCAGCAGACAATTCTAATCCACATATGATTTTGTAGCCCTCTAAAACTCTTGAAAAGGTGTGGATTAGAATTAAGAATATGTCGTATATTGTTAAGTAAAAAAGAATGTGGACAGTCACCCTGGCCCATGCCTATAGTCCCAGTGACTCAAGAGATTCAAGTAGGAGGATCATGAGCTCAAGGCTAGAGGCAGCCTGTGCAATTTAGTGAGATCTTGTTTAAAATGAAAAAATAGAAAAGGGGCAGCTTAGTGGTAGAGCAGTTGCCTTACATATGTGAGGCCCTGGGATCAATCTCTCTAGTAATAGGAGATTTTTAAAAAAATGTTACTTGAGTTTGAGGGAGCTGAAACAAGGAGGTAAAGATCCTAAATCATCTATTGAAATATTCACTAAAGGATTGAAGTTCCTGATCCTGCCAGTAAAAACCAACCACAAGATTTTGGTGGGTTACTGCCATAAGATCTCTATTCTAGAAAGTCAACTTTAAGGAGGATAATTTTTTACTTTGGCTTTATAAGTTTCAGAAGGAAGATGGTAACAGAAAACTTTGGAGGATACAGAGCCCTTTGGAAAGTGCATGACTGAAGAGAGGTGTGGCAGGGCCATCCCTGGCAGTGAGTGGCTGGTGAGAGACAAGGAGTTGCTGCCCACAGGGCACATGGCTGTCCCTGACAGCAAGCAGCTGGAGGGAGGTAGGGCAGAGCACCTGGCAAGGGTGCAAGGCTGAAGAAAGGCACAGTGGGGCCCTCCCTGATATCATATGGCTAGTGGGAGGGAAGGTGGACAAAGCGGAGGTCAGTAGGACTCTCCTGGGAATAGGCTTGGTGACACGGCCCCACTGTAGGGTCTCAGACCCAGGGACTGTGTTTTGTCTTGTTATTTTAATTGGGGAGAGACAGTGGCCACTCTGTCCTCTAGAGCCACTGGAACCAGGAACTGGAGGGAGGGAAACTGAAAGATGGTGAGTTCAGGAGATCGATAAGAGTGGCTGGCACTGCTGGATCTCTGAACCTGAGAAAGCTTGTTCAAAATAAGATGCATCTGAGGCCTGGTAGTACTTGAAATATGGAGAAGTAGCCCCATGGGTCTAGAGGGCCTAAGACATACAATTTAGGCTGTGGTGCAATTGGAAGTTGGGAACGTAAGGGACAGAGAGAAATTGAAGGGTTAATGCTGAATGTAGAGGCTGCAGTGGGAGCTAGGCACTGGACACTGAGGCTGCAAACTATGGGATGGGGAGGAATGCCAGCAACCCATCATCACCCAAACTCATGGGAAAGTTGGGAGAGAACTTCTTTACACATAGAGGAGGTAAGACCTAGTACCCAGACCAAGTAATGGGAAAGCCTCAACAGAAAAACACATGAAACATGAAAGGTAAAGTTGGATGGTAAGATGCTATGACCAAAGCATCTCAATGGATAATTTCAGGGTACCCAGACTCCTGGAGATGCCTGATGGAGAATTTAGAACACTGCTTATAAATATGCTGAAAGACCTCAAAGACACCATGAGAGTAATTGATTTGTGGGATGAAAAGGTATCTAATTTGGAAGAAAAATTCTCCAGAGAAATTGATATCCTGAAGAAGAATCAAGCAGAGGTCCTTGAGATGCAAGACAAAATTAAGCAATTCAGTATTATGGTATTTAGTAACCAGACTAGATGAAGCTGAAAACAGGATAGCTGAAGCTGAGGAAAAGGTAGAAGACTTTATTTACTCAGATGCCAAGATAGAAAGAAAGACCAAGCAGTATGAGCAAGATTTTCAAGAGATATTTGATAAAATGAAGAAGTGAAATCTATGAATTCAGGGGATTCACAAAGGAACTGCAAACAACACAAGAGAATTACGAAATTTATTCAAAGAAATATTAGATGAGAACTTCCCAAACCTAAGGCAAGATCTGGACACTCATACCACTGAAACATTCCAAACCCCACACAGAACAGGCCCTCTCTGTGACACATTATAATTGGAATGCTAAATCTAGAGAGCAAAGAAGCTGTTCTAAAAGCTACAAGAAAGAAAGGCCAACTCACTCACAAAGGTAAACTCATCAGAATAACAGTGGACTTCTCAACAACAACATTAAAGTCAAAGAAAACTTGGGCAGACATCATCCAAGTCCTGAAAAAGAATAACTGTCAACCAAGATTACATTACCTAGGAAAGGCATCTTTTAAAATAGGTGGTGAGTTCAAGACATTCCATGATATTGCTTTGTTTAAACAATTTGCAGCCACTAATCCAGAATTGCGGGCTGGGATTTAGCTCAGTGGGTAGAGCGCTGCGCTGCAGTCTCTGAGGCCCTGAGTTCAATTCCCAGCACCGCAAAAAATGGGAGAAGGGCCTGGCAATCCACTCCCATGGCAATCCTGAAGCACTCAGCCATTGAAAACCCTATGAGGGTCGCTATGAGTCGGATACCGACTCGACGGCACCTAACAACAACAACAACAATCCAGAATTGCAGAGGATCCTCAATAAAACACTCCATATGGGAGAGGTAAGACAATCCCAAATACAGATCAAAGGAATGAATAATAAACATGAGGGGAACTTAAGAAAAAAATAGGCCAAATATGAATTAAAAAACAGTAACAAGTACCGAACTGATGCAGAATAATAAGCACCTCTCAATAATTGCTCTCAATGTAAATGGTCTTAACTTACCATTCAGGAGACATAGACAGGCCACTTGGATTAAAAAACAAAGTCTTGATATGTGGGATTCAAGAGACTCACCTCATCCATAAAGAATATAAAAGGCTGAAAATTAAAGGCAGGTGGGAAACAAACAAACAAAAAAGCAAGAGTTGCAATATTAATTTCAGACAACTTAGATTTCAATCCCAAACTAATCAGAAGAGACAAAGAAGGACACTACATATTAATAAAAGGAACAGTCAACCAGGAATCCATAATGATATTTAATATTTACTCACCAAATACAGGGACACTAAGCTTCATAAAACAAACTTTATTGGAGAGAAAGGAACACACTGGACTAGACATAATAATTATGGGAGATTTCAATACCCTATTTTCACCAAGAAACAGGTCATCAAAGCAAAAAATCAACAGAGAAACTAAAGACTTGAATAGCACCATAGACCACCTGGACCTTACAGATGTCTATAGAATATTCCATCCATCAGATGTGGAATACACATTCTTCTCAGCACAACATGGAAGTTTTTCTAAAACAGACCACATTTTAATCCACAAAAATGGCCTCAACAAATACAATAAAATAGAAACAATCCCCTGTACCTTATCAGATCACAATGGAGTAAAACTAGAACTCAAAAGCAAGAAAAATTTTAGAAATGTTATAAATTCATGGAGACTGAATGATCAATGGGTCATCAAAGAAATCAGAGAGGAAAATTTCTACAAAGAAAATTTCTACAATCAAATGAGGATGAAAATGCATCCTATCAAAACTTATGGTCTACAGCAAAGGCTGTTCTAAGAGGGAAGCTCATAGCTGTGAGTGCCTTCATCAGTAAATTAGGGAAGTTTCAATTAAATAATTTAATGCCACATCTTAAGGCACTAGAAAGCCAACAACAAGCCAATCCCAAAAGAAGCACTCAGACAGAAATTATCAAGATCAAGGTAGAAATATCCCAATTAGAATCCAAAAAGACAATTCAAAGAATCAATCAGATTAAGAAGCTTCTTCTTTGAAAAGATTAATAAAAAATAAAATAGACCCCCCCCACAGCCAGTCTTATCAAAAGAAAGAAGAGACCCAAATTAAATAAATTAGAGATGAGAATTGTGTTGTAACCACTGATACCAAGGAAATACAGAAGATCATCAGGGAATACTTTGAGAAATTGTACTCCCCCCAAAATGAAAATACAGAAGAAATAAAAAATTCATTAACACATATGAATTACCAAAATCAAGCCCAGAGGACATAAGCAATTTAAACAGATCTATTATAGTCACCAAAATAGAGACAGTAATAGAGTCTCCCATAAAAGAAAAGCCCAGGTCCCAACAGGTTCATAGCAGAGTTCTATCAAACCTTTAAAGAAGTACCTACTCTCCTCAAACTTTTTCATAAAGTAGAAAAGGAAAGGGCAGTTCCAAACTCATTCTATGAAACCAGCATTACCCTGATACCAAAACTGGGCGAGGACACTTCAAAGAATTTCCTTGATGAACATTGATGTAAAAAGTCCTCAATAAAATTCTGGCAAATGGAAGTTGGTAACATATAAAAAAGATCATACACCATGATCAAATGGGCTTCATTCCACAGATGCAAGACTGGTTCAACATATGAAAATCAATCAATGTAATTCAACGTATCAAAAGGCTTGAAGACAGAAATCACATGATCATCTCATTTGATGCTGAAAATGTCTTTGACAAAGGGCAACATCCTTTCATGATAAAAGCCCTGGAGCAGATGGGTATAACAGGTAAATACCTCAACATTATAAAGGCCATCTATGACAAACCTACATCAAATATCATATTAAATGGGGAAAAACTGAAACCATTCCCTCTAAGATCATAAAAAAAACAAGGATGTCCACTCTCTCATATCTTATTCAATATTGTGATTGAAGTACTAGCTAGAGCAATTAGCAAGAGAAAGAAATCAAAGGGATACAGATAGGCAAAGAAGAGGTCAAATTATCCTTATCCCTGGGCAATATGATCCTTTGCCTAAAGGACCCCAACAAGTCCTCTAGTAAACTCTTAGAGCTAACTAACACCTTCAGCAAAGTTGTTGTTGCTGCTGTTAGGTGCCATGGAGTCAGTATCTGACTCATAGCGACCCTACGTACAATAGGAGAAACACTATTGTAGTGCTTCTCTGTTGTTCATAGGGTTTTCAATGGTGGATTGAATTTTGGGAGTGGGTTGCCAGATCTGTCTCCCAAGCTTATAGCACCTGGTGTTCCCAGGTGGTATCCCATCCAAGTACTAACCAGGCCCGACCCTGCTTAGCATCCGAGATCTGACAGGCTACAGCAAAGTAGTAGGATACAAAATAAACACTCAAAACTCAGTAGCCTTCCTTTATACCAATAATGAACCGAGAGAAAAGGAAATTAAGGCAATTATCCCATTTACAATAGCCCACCAAAATTTAAATATTTAGTATCAGTCTAACCTAAGACTCTGAATATCTCTACAAAGAAAACTTCAAAAACACTAAAGAAGGAAATTGCAGAGGATACTAGAAGATTGAAGGCTCTCCTTTGCTCATGGATCAGGAGAATCAATGTTGTAAAGATGGCTATATTACCAAAAGCAATTTACAGATTTAATGCAATCCCCATTAAAATTCCAGTGACCTACTTTGCAGAAATAAAAAAAAATCCTAAAATTCATATGGAAGCACAAAAGGCCACATATAGCCAAAAACAATCTTAAGCTGCAAAAACAGTGCAGGCAGGATCGCTATACCTGACTTCAGACTATACTACAGAGCTATAGTGGCAAAACCAACTTGGTACTAGCACAAAAATAGGCTTGAAGGCCAATGGAACAGAATTGAAGACCCAGATATATACCCTCACAACTACAGCCACCTGATTTTTGACAAAGGAGCCTCTTCAACAAATGGTACTGGGAGAATTGGATATCCATTTGCATAAAATCAAAAAGCAACCCTTATATGTCAATTTACATGACAGTCAATTGGAAATGGATAAGCGACCACAACATGAAACCAGAAACTTGGAAACTACTGGAAGAAAAGATAGGAAACATGCTCCAACACATAGGCATAGGAAAGTATTTCCGTAACAAGACTCCAATTGCCCAGGAAATAGCACCGAGAATTAACAAATAGGATTACATGAAATTTAAAAGCTTCTATAGAGCAAAGAAAACAATCAACAGAGTTAAGGGAAAGCCTACAGAATGGGATAGAATCTTTGCATCCTACACATCAAATAGAGGACTAATTTCATGAATATACAAAGAACTTAAGAAAGCAAATACCAAGACAACAAATAACTCAATACATAAGTGGGCAAGGAAATGAACAGAGAGTTCTCAGATGAAGAAGTTCAATGGGCCAAGAAACACATGAAAAAGTGCTCAATATCCCTAGCCATTAGGGAAATGCAAGTCAAATCAACACTGAGATTCCATCTCACTCCAGTAAGAATGGCCAAGATCAACAAAACAAACAATAACAAATGTTGGTGAAGATGCAGAGAAAAAGGAACCCTTTTACACTGCTGGTGGGATTATAAAGTAGGTCAACCATTTTAGAAATCAATATGGAGATACCTTAGAAAACTAAGAATAGAACTGCCATACAACCCAGTGATACCATTTCTGGGACTATACCCAAAGGATGATAAGTCATCATACCACAGGGACACCTGCATTTCCGTATTTAATGCAACACTCTTCACAATCACAAGGGTATGGAAGCAACCAAGGTAACCACCAACAGAAGAATGGATAAAAAAGTTGTTGTGTATATGCACAATAGAATATTCCTCAACAATGAAAAATAATGAAATATTGTCATTTGCAGCCAAGGGTGGAACTGGAGAATATAATCCTGAGTGAACAAACCCAGGCCCCAAAAGAGAAATACCATATGTTCTTATTCATATCTGGGAGCTAAAGCTAAGTTAAAGAAAGAAAAACAAAAGGTATAAATACATAGATACAGGCCTATTGAAGAAGAGAAAATCAGGCCTATTGAAGAAGAGAAAATATAAGTAAAGCAGAAAGCAGAAAGAAGGAGTAGGGACTTAAAAAGGGGGAGCAAAGATTGTGGAAGAGGGGAAGGGGAGGAGAAATAATATCGAGGGTTAAAAAGGGGGAGAGGACAATCTAAGGTTACATGATGCAACTACATGAATACATGGGAAAACCAGGAATATAACCCATAATTGCATATGATTATTACCACATATTAACTAAAAGTTTCAAAAATTATGTAAATTGGTATAAGTGTAACCGAAATTGATGTAATTGATGCACAATGGGTATAGAAAAAGCTTTACTAATCTGTATTCTACTAACATTTATTTTTTTAAAAAAAGACAATTTGACAGGCACCTAGGCACCCACCAAAATCTGACCACATGAATGAAATTTAATCAAGCATATGGCCAGCTTTTCAGCTAGCAACCATATTCCCCAGCTACCTTTGCTCCTTCTTGTGCCCCAAAGACATCAGCATCCATAAAATTAAAGCTAAAGGGATGCATGCAATTCCCACTCTGTTTATTTAACAAAACAAAACAAAACAAATCAAAACAACAACCCCAAAACTTCTTTCTCTGGATGTTCACTGTCTCTCTCCTTCCTTCCACTAGGATCCCAGATCTGTCGAAGATCCAGTTTTCATCTTATAGCAAGTCTACCCCTCAGGGCCCAGCAACATGATAACAGGGAAGAAACCAAGTCCCCCAATGCTTGCATGGGGTAGAACCAGCCAATCTTGGACAGCTACTTTGGAATTGTTACTCAACAATGGAACAATCTTCTTTCTCTTGTATACTATTATATTTGGGTTTTCCGTGTCACAATAATTTAGATTTTATATTATTTATTATTTATATTTATATTATTTATATTTATATAAATATATTTATATTTATATAAATACAATATTATAATATTTATAATATATAAATAAATATGTTTTTATATATTTATATTATTTAATTCAGGAAAGTGGCCACTTTGGCAGCACATATATTAAAACTGGAATGATACAGAGAAGATTAGCAAGGCCCCTGTGCACAGATGACACACAAATTCATGAAGTGTTCCATATTTTGCCTGCAGCCGTATCACTGTGGGGTCTGATCCTGTCAGATCTCAGAAGCTAATCAGGGTCAGGCCTGGTTAGTACTTGGATGGGAGACTGCCTGGGAATACCAGGTGCTGTAGGCTTGGGAGAAGGACCTGGCAACCCACTTCCAAAAGACAATAAGCCATTGGAAACCCTATGAATAGCAGAGAAACACTAACAATAGTGTTTCACCTGTTGTATGTAGGGTTACTATGAGTTGGACTCTGACTCCATGGCACCTAACAACAACCACCACAGGAAAGTTACAGGATACTTTAAAAGAGATATGGATATACAGAATTTGGTAGTACATATAGGAGAAAATATTCCAAGACAAAATGAGTTTATTCCAGCATCCAGAAATAATAAACCCAGAAAAAAGAGTTTATACCTATATATGGAAAATGATTAAATAACTGATATAATACACATGATTTTTTTTCAATAAATATCTAAAGAACATTTGATAAAATTCAACATTAATCTTGAAACTTGGAAGAGAAAAATGCTAACCTGAGAAAATACATAAAATAGAAAATACGATATACCATATTCTTATATTTTATTATATGTTATATATTTTAAATATCAAATAATATAATAAAATTCAAATAGTGCATTTATTTAAAAAGATTCTTGAGAAAAAGCACACAAAAATCTAATTAAAAAGAGAAACAAGATAAAATCTGTTTTCTCTTCAGATTGTGTAAATCTTCATCTTTTATTGAGAAAGAGTGGGAGAGAAGACATGCAAATGTTCTCCTTCTCACTACATAAAAAAGACATCCTTGTCTTTTTTATGATCTTAGAGGGAATGGTTTCAGTTTTTCCCCATTTAGTATGATATTGGATGTAGGTTTGTCATAGATGGCCTTTATGATGTTGAGGTATTTACCTGTTATGCCCATCTGCTCCAGGGCTTTTATCATGAAAGGATGTTGCCCTTTGTCAAAGACCTTCTCAGCATCAATGAATTAGAGAATGTTGCCAAAGTAATAAAACACATATAGTTACACACAGAGAAATGCGCATATGCTCATCATGCACATAGGCACGCAACTAGCAACTAAGACAAGTGGTAAATTGGATAAAATAGAAATAGCAGATGGTTTGTAAATTTGAAAAAGAAAGGTGATCTCCAAAGTAGTCAATAGTCTCTGAAGTTAGACACATTCTGGCTTCAACAGTTAATAAACACATGACCTTAACCACCCTAAGCCCCAATTTCCTCATTTGTAAAATGAATATAATAAAGCCACTTCTCAAGGTTAGTATAAATATGATATGAGAAAAAAAAAAAAACCTAATTAAGCCACACCAAACCTTGGCTACATTAAGAGTTGGGAGTTTACATTCCTCACTCCCCTAATTGAAGAATAGGATTGCACTCCCTTATCTAGGGAATTCCAGGAGCTCCTCTCTCTGAACACAGAGGTGTTGCAGTAAATACCTCTGCATATGGAGATAGCCCCTGGTATCTAAAAGTTGTTACTTCAAAAATTTGTAGTCAGGGACTTTCTGCTTGGATTGCTCTGTAACACCTGCAGACTGTTTAACCAATAAGAGAGAAACACACAGATGCCTTCGTCCACTAGTCTGTAAGTCCAATATAAGGGACAGGAAAGAATAACTTGGGGAGCATGGCTGTTATGGGACCAGAAATCCTGCAGTTGCTCTGTCAGCAATTTTTTTTATTAGAAATGTTTAATGTACATCTTAATGTGATTCATTTTGACATGCTTTTCATTGTGACATTTCCATATATGCATTTTGATAAACATTATTCATATAGGTTACCCCTTACCCTCCCCTATGCTTCCCCCCCCTTCCCATCTAAGTTTCCCATCTAAGTCTTCTCTATCTTTTACTTAGTAGTATTTTTCTATATGTCCTTGGGTTCCAGTTCTGTTTCAGATAGAAACTTTTCCTGTAGTGGTCTTTGTTTTTATCTTGTTAGAACAATTACATGTGATTTCTAGTCCATTTATATTGACATCATTCTTATCCTCCCCCCCCCTTTTATTATGATTTGACTTTTGAATAGGATTTTTCCTTCTTGTAATTTTGAATCAGCTCCCTCATATGAGTGAGAACATGTGTTGTTTCTCTTTCTGAGCTCGTGTTCGTTCTCTCAAAATAATTTTCTTTAATTCCATCCATTTTGTTCCAAATGACCTTATTTCATTTTTGCTCTGTCGGCAATTAAAGCTCCTTCATCCAATTAATGCTGGTGTTCAGGTCATTCTCTGTGAGGGGCCTAGCTTCCTGCTACATAAACATTAAGTCAAATATCATCACGTACTTGGCACAGTATCTGGCATGTAGTAATCACTCTTGTTATAGTAATCATACTAGTTAGTCACTGTAGTAATCATTCTACCATTGATTAATAGTAATAACTTGTTATGTTGTTGTTAGGTGTCATCAAGTCATGTTCTACTCATAGCAACCCTCATAGGGTTTTCAGTGGCTGATTGTTTGGGGATTGTTTCCAGAAATGGACTGCCACATCCTTCTCTGATTTTTACAGTGCTAGGGATTGAATCTGGATCTTCAGAAAGTGTGGAACAGTACTCTACCAACTGAGCTAAACCCCAGCTCATATTTATTATATGAGAAACATGACAATGAGCAGAATTTATCTATGGCACTAATTATCAGTTAGAAAATCTAATGAACAAAGAGTCTTCTTCATAAACAAATAAGCAAAACTATAAGTCACATGCGAGGTACCTCCACAGAGATATGAAGTACATATACAAAGAACCCTAAGGTGGATATAGCAGCACACACCTGTACTGCACTTGTGAGGCAGAGGCAGGAGGATCACATTCAGGACCAGAGTTCAAGGCCAGCCTGGGCTTAGGGGGAAAAAAAGAACTTTAAATCTTTTTGAGGAAGAGAAAAAAGAGTAATACCTAAATTAACAGGACAAACCATGTACCTGAATGGAAACTAAATGTTTGAAGATTAAGTAAACTAAAGGTCTATAAATTGTAAAACAAACAAAACTCAGATAGTTCTTTCTGAATCCAGTGGATAGGTTCAGAGCAGCCACACTTAGAATGTTCAAAATGGTATAAATTTCAATGCAAATAGAGTCCCAAAGAGGCTGAGGAACATATTTAAAGATCCATTAATTGGTTTCAGGTCTGCAGCCATAGCACCCTGGCATCTGATACTGCCTGATCTCAGAAACTAAGCAGGGTTGGCCTAGTTGGTCCTTGGATGGGAGACTGCCTGGGAATACCAGGTGCTGCAGGCTAGAGAGAAAGACCTGGCAATCCACTCCTAAAATAATCTGCCATTGAGAACCCTATGAATAGTAGAGAAGCACTGACAATAGTGCCGGGCAGGCACAACATCAGAGAGAGCTCCATTCTGTTGTACATAGGGTCACTGTGAGTGAGACCTGACTCGACAGTACCTAACAACAACAACAACAACAACTGATTTTAGGGCTGGAACATGAACTCAAATCTCCTGATGTCTTGTCCAGTTACTCTTTCTCTTATTTTGCACTAAATCTCTATATCTAGAATATTAACAAATATTCTGAAACAGAGCAATGAAGGAGAAGTAACTCCCCTGCATAGCAGGATATATTATTAAAGCAGTGATTAAAATGGCACAGTATTCAGAATAAAACAAAATCAGGAGGCCATTACTAGTCCTCAGTATATATATATATATATATATATAGAATGTGATGTTGACTAAGCAACAAAAGAAATTTAAATAGTATTAAAATTTTAGTGCAGTCATAGGTATTTTTAAGACACAGGAAATTAAAATACCTATATCTTAAAATGAGGTTCAGAGGTATTAGCAAAAGAAATATAAGTAAAGCAAACTATTGATGAACTAGTAGAAAATAAAATTTATGGTATTTACCCACATAGGGAGAATTAATAATTTTATAATGATTGAAATAATGGAGAAAAGATAGGCAAAAATGATTACAATTTCTCCAAAATAACATAATTCCCCCAAAAATAAAAATGTTAGATAAAAAAAAAAAAAACCTGAGAAAGACACAGCCAACAGGTGTTAATATCTGTCATGTATAGAGTTTACCTATGTCACTAACAAAAAATCCAGGCCAACAAAAAGTCCAGGACCCAGATGGATATCAGGACAAAGAACTAAGTAGCTAATTCACCCAAAGAGAAAAACAAAAGTAAGTAAATATCTAAAAAGTTTTGAAGTTTGGGCTTGCCAGAAAATTAATTGAAATAATGAAGTGGCATTTCACATTAATACTAATAACACATTATAATTGTCATTTTTTGGTTTTGATTTTGTTTTGAGGAAAGGCCTTACTATGTAGCCCAGTGGGGCCTTAAACTCATGATCCTCCTGCCTCAGCCTCCTGAATGCTGGAAATACAAGTGTGCACCACTGCACCCAGTGCTAATTATCATTCTCATTTTTGATTATCTTTTTCTTACTCTCTAGTATTCTGGCCAGCAAGAATCAAAAGCAAAGCAAAATCCAGGAGTAGTCATGCTAAACAGAAAAATGTACACAAACATTAGTGATATATATACATTGGAGGCAATTTTGTAAATGCAAATGTTTCTACACTTTGACCCAGAGAACCTCAATTCTGACAAGGTAGTAACTTAAGAAAAAAAAGCACAAAATTGTTTCTAGAAGAGTTATTAATCATAGTTAAGAGAACAAAGTAGTATAAGCATGTAAAATACTTGACACATTAATAAAATATGCACCCATTAAGCAATAAATATAAGGACAAGTCAAAATATATGGAATTATAAAATAAATGAAAAAATTAGAAGTTATTGCTGATATCAAATCAACTTATGAAGAATTATGTTGTTGTTGTTAGGTGCCGTCGAGTCGTGTCTGACTCATAGTGACCCTCATAGGGTTTTTAATGGCAGATTGTTTCAGGATTGCCTTGGGAGTGGGTTGCCACATCCTTCTCCCATTTTTGTGGTGCTGGGAATCGAACTCGGAACCTCAGAGACTGCAGAGTGGCGCTCTATCAACTGAGCTAACATCCCAGCCCATGAACAATTATAAATGTGTGTAAATATTAGCAAGAATAAAAATTGTTACTTTTTCAGAATTTATGGGGTTGTGTGAAATTTTAAGGTAAGTTTTTCCTAGAGTTTAAAATCTGCCTTAATAAACAAATTTTAAAAATTACAAGTAGAGAAGTATACATTTTAAAAGGTGTCTCAAAGGTGGTTAACTATTTTTTTTTTTTTTTTCGGTACTGGGGGTTGAACCCAGGGCCTCATGCTTGCATGCTTTGCAAGTAGTGTACCACTGAGCCATACCCCCAGTCCATTTTTTTACTTTTTGAGACAGGGTCTCGCTAAATTATGCAGACTGCCTCTGGTCTTGAACTTGTGAGCCTCCTGCCTCTGCCTCTCGAGTCGCTGGGATTACAAGTGTATGCTACCACACTCAGTTGTTAATTCTTTTTTTTAAAAAAGAAACTTAATGTTTTTGAAAAATGTTGGAAATCTTACTACTGGGAAGCTTCTTGTTAATATTAAACAGGTAGGTGTTAGTTGCCTGCAGCTGTAGCCCTGTGGCATCCGATCCCGTCAGATCTCGGAAGCTAAGCAGGGTCAGTCCTGGTTAGTACTTGGATGGGAGACCACCTGGGAATACCAGGTGCTGTAGGCTTGGGAGACGGACCCAGCAACCCACTCCCAAAAATCAATCTGCCATTGAAAACCTTATGAACAGCAGAGAAGCACTGACAATAGTGTTTCGCCTGTTGTACATAGAGTCGCTATGAGTTGGATACCGACTCGATGGCAGCTAACAATAACACAATAACAGGTGTTAGTTATTATATTTCAGAGTGGGGCTTTCCATGCATTGGTGACACCCAGGACAGTCCCACAGGACAACCCACAAGCAGATTTTATGCTGACAACCATGGGCAGTGTGAAGTGGGGAGAGGCTTTTCCAGGTGATCTGTGAAACCTGGGGTCCCCTGTGGTGTCTCAGTGCCACAGGAGAAAAGGAAAAGGGTTCCAGAAGGTGCCACTGCACCTGGAGCAGCTCAGGGACTTCTACCCTGCACGTTGGCCTTCTCAGGATTATTTTGAAATATCATCCAGCTAAAGAATATTTCATCTGCAGCTATACCACTGTGGCATCTGATCCCGTCAGAGCTCAGAAGCTAAGCAGGGTTGGGCCTGGTTAGTACTTAGATGGGAGACCACCTGGGAATACCAGGTACTGCAGGCTTGGGAGAAGGACCTGGCAACCCACTCCCAAAAAGCAATCAGCCACTGGAAACCCTATGAATAGCAGAGGAACGCTGACAATAGTGTTTTGCCTGTTGTGCGTAGGGTCACCATGACGGGGACATCGACTTGATGGCACATAACAATAAGAATGGCAAAGAATATTTCAGAACTGCTTGTAGGATGGCAAAACCACAAGATGGAGTCAGCAGCTCTTTGGGCCTCAGTTTCCTCAACTGTAAGATGAAAGCCTCATCTCAGTTTCCTCAACTGTAAAATGAAGAATCTCTGCCTCTTAGTTCATCAAGAGTGGATTAATCTGAGGTGAAAAATGACTTGTACGCTGGAAAATGCTATAGATAATTTATTATTATGCCATTGGGATGGGTAGGATAAAATATTGTACGACCATTTATGTGAGGGATCTAGAAAGTCAAATCCAGAGACAGAAAGTAGAATGGTGGTTGCCAGAGGCTGGGGGAGAGGGGAAGGGGGAACTAATGTTTAATGAGCGAAGAATGACAGTTTGGGAAGATGAAAAAGTTCTGTGGGTGGAAGGTGGTGGAGATGGCTGCACAACAATGTGAATGTATTTCATGCCACTGAATTATATGCCTAAAATTGTTAAAATAGTAAACTTATGTTATCTATATTTACCACAATAACAAATTAATACCAAGTAAACTTATGTTATCTATATTTACCACAATAACAAATTAATACCAAGAAGAAGAAGAAGAAGAAGAGGAAGGAAAAGGAGGCGGGAAGGGGAGGGGGACGGAGAGGGGGAGGAGGAGGAGGAAAAAGAAGAGAAAGGAGGAGTACGAGGAGGGGAAGGAGGAGGAAGGGGAGGAGGAAGAGGAGAAGGAGAATATAGTTAGTGAAATACAAAAGAGCAAGGAAAGAGCTTGGGAGAAGGACCTGGCAGTCCATTCCCAAGAAATAATCAGTCATTGAAACATTGACATAGTGCCAGGCTTGGCACAGTGTTGGAGAGTGTTTCATCTGTTGTACGCAGGGTAACTATGAGTTGGACCCAACATGACAGCACCTAACAACAACACGGAAAGGGTTGGACTTCAGAGCTGGTGGGACTTACCTACTGCTCTAAGGGACAAGTATGATTCAGAGAGGAGGGCAACGGCAGGTCAGGAGGGCAACCAGTGTGGACAAAGGCATAGAGGCAAGAGGGCTGGTCGTCCATCTGCGTGAGAGAGGAGGACAGAAAGCCTGGCCTGCTGGAAACACATATCCTTCAGGGAGCACTCCTTTTTCTGTGTGGTACTTGGGGGCTGAACCCAGGGCCTTGTGCATACTTTGCAAGGCCTCTACCACTGAGGTGCACCCTCATCCCATGTTTTATTTTTTAAATTGAGATAGGGTCTCACTAAGGTATGCAGGATGCCTCTGGCCTTGAACTGGTGATCCTTCTACCTCTCCCTCCCGAGTCACTGTGATTACAGATTTGCACCACCCCATCCAGCTCTTCTCTAAGAACACTCTTATTCCCTTTGTCCATTGCAGGGCACTGTGGTTATCATTATAGATTGCTTTTATGTCTGTCTCAACAACTTCCCCACCACATCTTACACAATTGCATAATTTATTATTTAATAAATATTCAGGCCCTACTAGTGCCAGACACTGTTGTAAGCACTTAGCAGTACACACACACACACACACACCTCCAAAGATACCCCTAGGGGCTTCTACTGCAGGGATAATAACAGTGAACACCTAGACAACACCTATGTACGAGGCACTGTTCTACATATGCTGCAAATATAGTTTACTTAATTCACTTAATCTTAATAACCTATGAGGCAACTATGACTAGCCCCACTTTACATGTGGCAATGGGGGCATCGATCAGGCATGGAGAGGTCGGCAGCTTGCCCAGGCCATGTGTCTGATCAGTGGCAGAGCCAGGACCGAAGCTAGATAATCATGACTTGCAATGGGGCCAGGGGAGCGGGGCCAGGGGAGCTGGGCAGGATCCACTGGTCAGATCTAGCAGGGTGAGGACTCTACCCTGTTTTCAGGTGAGTGTGATTGGGTGGGTGGGCATTGGAGACTGGGGACTTGGAAGAAAGGACTCGCAGGCACCCAGCAGGGCGGGGCTGGGGTATGGACTTTGTGGTAACAGCAGATTAGAAAGAGATGGCTTTGGTGTCTTGAAAAGAGGAACCAGTCTATTGGGGCCACTTCCTGGGTGTGAAGCGGAGGCAGTGTCAAAAGTTCAGGCCTGGGACACTTTCCAGGCCCTCTGTGGCTAACGGAGTGAATGGGGTCTGGTGCAAAGGAGATAGCTTTGGGGGTGTTCTGCCTAGATAGGAGACATAATCTGCTTCCCTCCCTCCTCAGCGAGTGCTGGGGAGGGCCTGTTCTAGTTCTGGCCCACCATCAGGAAGTCTGCTGCTCATGTGTTCCCTGGCCTTGACCTGGGCAGACAGTTGGCCCTGGTCGGAGGGTAGACCGGCCTCCCAACCTACCTTTCTCCTGCTCGGCTGCTTCGCTCAGCTCGGGCAGCTTGAGCCCCACCAGGTTCTGGTTCCTCATCAGGATGTGCTCCTTTGTGGGAGAAGGGAGAGACGTTTCAGGTGACTCCGCTCTTGGTTCTCAGGAGGGTTCTGCCACCACTCAGCCTCCTGTGGGCAACCCTGGGGCAGCAGTCAAGGTCAGTGGGTGGGCACGGCCTGTGCAGGTCTGAGGGGCACCAGCTCCTCTCCCAGTCCATGAAGGAGCCTGAAATCCCACCATAAGTGCCAGATTCCTTGGGTCAAGAATTACCCTTGGTTTTGTCTGCTTCTTAAAGAAGTTCAAAGGCCTTGGGGAGCATGAACAGCTGTCACACTGTGGCTGGGATTTTTAGCAGGCTGGAGGACAGATAGGAGAGCTCAGTGGTTTTGGGACAGGAGGGTCCCTGGGTGTGCATGTGGCCACTCCTGGAAACCATCCTTGATGGTCTCATGGGTGGCTGCTGCTTCCTGTCATGCTGTTCTGGAAGAGAACCTACTTCCAGAAGTTATGACCCTCGTGCCCTCCAGTGCCTCAATAGCTCTCCAGACAAATGAGGCCTTGGAATTGCCTCAGAGGCAGAGCTGGGGAAAGGTGGGGGACTGACCACAGGTATGTGGCATAGCTAGGCCCACACCTGCTCCAAGGTGATTAGCACCAGACCAGGGCCTTCCAGCAGAAATGCCTGGGAATGTTCCTTACTCCTGTGACTTGTGCCATTGATGGATTTTCTGCCTCTCGGGTGGCAGAGACCACTTGAGTAGTTAGTGCTGGGTAAAGAAGGTGCTCAGCAGAGGGTGCTCTGTGTCCTTAGTCAGCCCCTAGCCCACAGCCCCTCAGCTCTCAACACACTGGACTGGGGTGTGGGCAGGTCAGGTTCTCAGCTACCAGGGCAAAGGTTAGTGGCATGGGACCTCCAGGCTCTCTATAACTGTCTTTGCTGGGTCAGAGAAACCCTACAGGGATATGGGGAGTAGGAGGCGTGGCTTATCACCTAGACCTCTGAGGCCCACAAATGCAAGTCCCCAGCTGTCTGGCCCCTTTGGCTCCATCTTCCCTCAGAAATGTAGGATGTGGCCCACCATGGATCGCTGCTCCAGGCCCTGTTCCAATCCACTAGTTATTTAGGTCTTTCTGGCTGGGTAGGGTTTTCTGCATAATGTTTACACCAGCAACCAGGCCCCAGCTCCCGCTAAGCCTCCACCTTAGAGCATCATGGAAGATTTCTAAATACGACAGTGGCCAGCCTCAGATGTGTCCCTGCCAGTGCAGGAATGCCCTCACTTGTGCTGGAGTGCCATCAGGGTCCTCATTTCCTTTCCTGCCCCGCAGTCTCCTCTGTAGGGGAGCCTTGTCCCCTACAGGCCCCACCCTATGGAATCCCAAGTCACCTTTGCCTGTGTCTGGGTCAGCACTCCTTTGTCCAGCTAATTCTTTTCTGCTTCACACTCTGGTCTCTCTCCCTCACATGTCTGGACCTTCCTAGTCGCCCTTGCATAGCATGGCAGCCCATAAGTGATCATGGTGCCTGGTCTGATAGGCAATGGAAGAAATTCACCATGGAGGGAACAGCCCCTCATGGCTACCAGCCCAGCTGCACATGGATCTGAGGCCCTTGATTAAGAGGCATCAATCAGGAAGGAAGGCTGAGGACCACTAAAAAAGAAAAACTTACTTTAGTCTGGTCTCACCCAGTCCTAGGCATGGCCAGGCCCACCATTAGGGGCTCCTATTTCTAAGGCACCAGTGCCAGCAGGAGAAGGGAAATAGCCCAGGATGGAGAGCCCATGTGTCCCCCCACACACCCTGCTTCCCTTGACATGTGGCATTGTGTGGGAACTATAGCCTGCACAGACCTCTGCCTGTTAACAATGGTAAAATAGCACCTGCAACTGGTGCTATGGCCTTGTCACGCAGGTGAGCCTGGCTTCTCAAAGTTAGGAAGTTTGGTGCCCCAGGAGTCCTAAAGACTGGGCAGAGCTGCCCTGCCCCAGGACCCAGCCTCCATCCAGAGGTTTGCAGTTCAGAAGTTACCTGGTGTGTGCACCCTGCCCGGCTGGCCTGCAGGAACCCACCTCTCGGAGCTTGGTCAGTTTCTGCATGCGCACAGGCTGCACTTGTATCTGGAAGTCTTTGAGCCCAGGCGCCTTGGCGGGCTTGCTGATGGCTTTGCCTGGAAACCGCTTCTCTTCCTCTGAGAGTGGCAGCTTGGCCAGCACTTTCTGTAGCCGGGGGCCAGGCTCTTCGGGGCCGCTGTCCCAGGAGACCCCCCGAACTAGGGGGGGCCGGGACACAGGGGGCTGCAGCTCAGTTTTAGAGCCAACCTTTGACCCTGGGGGCTCTCCAGGGGAGCCTTTTCCCTGGGGAGCTGGGGGAGCCACCCCTCCCGAGCCCTGGGCTGGACTTCTCTGCAGAGGGTGGGCTTCCCTGACTGTCTTCAGGAACTGCCTCCCCTGTTCGCTCTCCGCAGGGCCAGGCTGGGGGCTGTTCAGGGCCATTTTCCCACTGCAGCTTGTGCCGGAAACTGGGGCCTTGGGTGTGGCCTCAGGGTGCAGGAGGGGATCGAAGTTTTCCTTCTGTTCTATTGCAAGCTCTTTGGACTTCTCCACAGTGGGAGAGTGGGGAGCCAGCCTGCCTTGAGACACTTTCCTCTGGTCATTCTGCTTCCGGTCAGCTAGCCCTTTGGGGACATTCTGGAAGAGACAAAGTAGAGTTGGGACCCTGGAGGCAGGCAGAGGCAGACACAGACCCTGCCAAGGGGCCCATTTATGTATGTGTGCATGGGGGGTAGGGAGCTCGTGGAAGGGCATGGCTTCTCAGTCAGGTCTGAGCCAATAAAGGGGACTCACAAATAAGCCTGGGCTTTGTAACACAGAAAAGACAAGGGGACCTGCAGTCAAGACCCGCCCAAGGGCTTGGAGCTGAGGAGGAGAGTGGGATTCAGGGCAGCTTGAGCCCCAACTCAGCTGCCCCAGATTCTAGTCCTGCCTCTGTGTAGCAAGGCCCTTACCTCTTAGGGACCCACCTTCTCTCCTGAGTTTGTAGACTCTCTGAAGTTATAAGCAAATGTGTATGTTTATGGAGATGGGGGAGGGTCTTTCTGGGAAGAGAATCCACAGCTTTCAAAAATTTCTCAGCTCCAAAAAAAGGAAAGGATCACTAAAGGAGGCCATCCTGGCAGAGGTGATATCTTATGGCTTAGGAGTTCCAAGATCCTGCATTCTTCTCTCATTCCCTGGGGGCAGCCTGCTTTGTGAGGACCATGTGGGTCTGTGTCTGGGGATTTGTGTGCTATCTGTGTAATTGCTGAAGCTCTTCCAGAGGATTCCAACCAAGACCCAGTTCCAGATGAGACCATATTCTTTTTTTTTTTTTTTTGCAGTACTGGGGGTTGAACCCAGGGCCTCCTGCTTGCATGCTCTGCAAGTGCTGGACCACTGAGCTGCACCCCTGCCCATTTTTTTGCTTTTTGAGACAGGGTATCGCTAAATTACACAGACTGCCTCTGGTCTCGAGCTTGCAATCCTCCTGCCTCCGCCTCCCAAGCAGCTGGGATTACAGGCGTGCGCCACTGTGCCCGGCTCATGAGATCATATTCTAACATGATCTCCCCACCGCCTGGGCTGCTTGCGCTCCTTGCTCCGAGCAGATGGGGGCGCTCCTATTGCTCATCAAGGAAGATGAAGTTTGCCTGACTCCCTCCAGAAGAATCCCAGCCAGGGGCTGGAGGTTTCCTGCAAGTTCCCTGGAACCGACGGGAGCAGCTGTCTTGCTCGGCTGCTGCTGGGCCTGGAGGTCGCACTGTCTCTGAATCACTGACTGACTGGGGGGTGCAGGGCTGTGGGCGTGACCTCCATGAAGGTCACCCTCACAAGATCCTGGCTCCCCTCCCTCTCAGACTTCCACCTCACGGTAGGGCAAAGGACCCCCCCACTCACACCCATGCACACACACTGCCCAGGCCTAAGCTTCTGGGAGACTGGGCCCCCTGTGGCCAATACATCCAAGCTGGAGAAAGTGCAAACTCACAGGCTCTCCAGGGTGAAGTGAGGCGATGTCGGCCTCATCCCGCTTCTGCTGGAGGAAGTAGACACAGGTCAGCGGCAATGGGAGGAGGGCTGCTTTCCTCTTGAAATGCCTTCCAGGAGGGCTAGTGGGGGAGCAAATGCCTCTACCCAGCGCCCTCTCTGTGGGGGCCACAGGGAGCCTCCAGGCCTTAGGGGCAAAGGGAGAGACCTGGTGCCCAAGAAACAGCACTGCAAGTGGGTCGTTACCTGTGGTGGTGCTGCTGGCAGAGGGGACTGTGGGCCACTGCATGAATCCAAACCTGGAATGATCCAGACACTGGTAAGTGATGCCCAGCTCCACAGGCCCTCAGCTGACCCAGTAGCAAAAACTCATCCCTCCGAGAACATCCTCCCATAGCAATCTTAGGCCTGGGTGCTAGAGACATTACTGTATGGTCAGTGCATCTCATTTGCTAGCTAGGGTCTGTGGTGGCCTGCATTGGATCCTGGCAGAAACCATATGAGGAAGCTGAGGCACAACTCCAGGTCACGTGGGCAGGAAGCATCCATGCTGGGTTGTGAACCAAAAGCAAGAGCTTTCCTCCAGTGCTGACAGGGGCAGGCTGCCCTCCCCACTCTCTGCCTCACGCCCACAGCCCTGCACCCCCCAGACACCTGCTGTCTGAGGATGTGGCTCAGGACCCATCCCAGTGCAAAGGGAAGAAATCAAAATGCACAGAGGTCCAAACAAGAAGCTTTGCAAGTAAGCTCTGTGGGGACTTCTCTCTGAGCCTTCTCTGGACAAAGAGAACCCATCACAGTCCCCTGTCCTCACCCAGCCTGCCTCTTGCTGCCTCCCCACACCAACCCCAAACCCCCCCAGACAGTGTGTCTGCCTCCTCTGGGGTGCCCAGCTGGGAGCCCCCCGGGAGAGATCTCTGCAGGAGCCTTGAATACAAAGGCTGCAGTCAGGGGAGATCACTTGGAAGCCTCTTGGTCAGGCCAGGCTGAGAGGCCCCCAAAAGGGCAAGCTGGGGCTCAAGTGCTTGGGCCTCACCTGGTGGGGAAGGGACTGGGAATGAGCTGCTCCTAGACAATTCGGGAGAAGCTTCGGAGTTGAAGTTTGGGGAAACAGCTGTGGAAACAGACACAACGTGGCTGGCATACGGGAAGGGCCAGCACTTCCGCATAGCAAACTCTCCTGTCTGGTATTTCTCACTCCTGGGATGGAGCCTGCCTTGGCTCCAGACTGCCATGTAAGGCTTGTCTATGACCAGCCCAATAGAGAGGGCCAGGGTCATGCTCCTCAGCCTGCTGGGCCTGACCTCAGAGCACCTTCCAGAAACTAGGGACCCAGTAGGTCAATGCACCACAAGCACTTGGTTGGCTTCCCAGGACAGTCGCAAATGCTCCTCTTGGACAAGTCTCTTCAGACTTGTCTAAAACCTGTCTCACCTTTTGTGCTCAGGAATAAGAAGGGCTCTGGCACAGGGGGTCAGAAGGGCCGCCTCCCCCCAACACCAGCCCCAAGGAAAACTTTCTCTCTAACCTAGAAATTCCCCCAAAGACTGATTCCCCTTCCTCAGAGTGCAGAGGTCTTTCTGGGCCACAATCATCGGTGTGAGGGTGAGAGCCCAGCGAGGCCTCCTTCTCAGACCTTTGCAGAGGGGCCCACAGACCAAAGCCTTCTAGGGATGGCAGGGGTGCCACACAGCCTCCACCTGTAGGGCCATCCAGTGGTCTGTGCACATGGGCTTTGCACAGAGGACCACTCTGCATGCAGGATGAAGGGGTGGAAGCTGAGGCAGGAGAGTGAGTATGGGTATCATATGGGCTGACATTTGTCGGCAAAACCAGAAGGCTCCACAGTCACATATGGGGCCAAGTCATGGAAAGCAGGAGAGTTTTCTTGGCTGGAGTAGGGTAGGCAGTTTAGAGCTTCTGAAACCAAGCAAGACTCTCTTTCCTTCCAAGCAAGACTCTCTTTCCTTGCAGGATCCTTTCTACAAGGCTCAGGCCTGCTGGGGCCTAAAATCCTGAGGACAGGGAAGGGGAGGCCCACTTGCTGGGAGGTAAGGCTTCCCTCCTAGCCCCCAACACTGCCTTGGAGGGGCTCAGTGCAGCCCCCTGCACATCCTGGCCCTGCCCTACCTGACGGGGAGTCTCCGGGGCTGCTCCTGGACTTCCTCCCTCGGCGGGTCAGGAATCGCTCACTCACCAACTTGGCTTCTTCCAGCAACGCCAGGTTTTTCTTCTTGTCTTCCTCTGAGATGCTGATGTCCGGCAGCTGGTCATTTACCAGGTCAATGACATGGCCCTCAGTGTCTGCAGAGAGATGGCGAGCTTAGAGCAAGAGTTACTGCCTCCCCGGCCTTGGGCTCAGAGGCCCCGCCACATACACCTCAGCCCATGGCTGCTGCCCAGGGCTGCCTCAGCCAGCAGCGCCTTAGCCAGGTGCCAGTGTGTGGAGGGAGTTGTGCAGGGACAGACAGTGGCTTCTTCAGCAGGCTTGGCCACTCTGACTTGTAGCTTGTAGCCTTGGTGACAAATGAAACCACTTTGAGTTCCTAGAAGTGCTCAAAACTCTGCCATTAAAGGAAGGCCATGAGGCTGAGGCCTGCAGCCATACCACTGTGGCATCTGATCCCGTCAGATCTTGGAAGCTAAGCAGGGTCGGGCCTGGTTAGTACTTGGATGGGAGACTGCCTGGGAACACCAGGTGCTGTAGGCTTGGGAGAAGGACCTGGCAACCCGCTCCCAAAAAACAATCAGCCATTGAAAACCCTATGAATAGCAGAGAAACGCTGACAATAGTGTTTCTCGTGTTCTACGTAGGATCGCTGAGTTGGACATCCACTTGACCTAACCTAACAACACCAACAACATGAGGCCGGGTGTCATGAAGCATGCCTGTAATCCCAGGGACTTGGGAGGCTGAGGCAAGAGGATTGCGAGCTTGAGGCCGGAGGCAGCCTGTGCAACTTAGCCACACCATCTCAAAATAAAGAATAAAAATGGGCTGAGGTGTGCAGCTCAGTGGCAGAGCACTTGCCTAGCATGGGTGAGACCTTGAGTAGAATCCCTAATACTGACAAAACAAACAAACAAACAAAAACAAAACCAAAACAACAACAACAAAAAGTCTTTAGGAGCCCCCCTCCATGCTATCTGCTCCCTGGGTGTGTCCTTCCTTCTGGTCTCTGTTTCTTTAATAAGCTAGTGAGCTGGAGGGGTGGAGAAAAAGAGCAGTCAAGACCCTAGGCCCAGCTGCAGTTTCATGGCTGGCTGCCTCCCGTTTCTCCCACCACTCAACATGTGCCGCCCATGCTTCTCCCAGCCTGTTCCTTCTCCAACATCTCCTCCAGAAACTGCTTGGAACATGAGGGCCACTCCACATACCTCCTACTTCATCCTTCCTCGTGTCCAAACACCTGATCCAGTCCTGGCACATACCTCCAAATCCCACCAGGATCTGCCCCTCACTTCCACTGTTGCTCATTAGCTCTCACCTGAACGATTGCATCAGCCACCTGCTGGCCCTGTCTTTAGCACGTTCCCCTTGCCCCCTCCTCCACCACCTGCCAGGGTTACCTTTCTAGGAGCCATCCTGCCTCATCCCATGGGGACTCCTGTGGTCCTCAGGGTGACATCCAATGTGGGCCAGCCCACTTTACTGGCCCCACCTACTCCTTTCAAGGCCCCCCCCCAGACTCCATTTGGCCTCCCAGTCTCACTCCCACTTCTTCCCTCAGTAGCTCCACATTTTCATGGGGTGAAACCCTCTGATTCCCCATTACATTGTTGCTCTTGTTGTAGGTACTGCCAAGTTGGTGTCCGACTCATAGCGACCCTATGTACATCAAGTGAAACACTATTGTCAGTGCTTCTCTACTATTCGTAGAGTTTTCAATGGCAGATTGTTTTATGGGAGTGGGTTGTTGGGTCCTTCTCCCAAGCCTACAGCACCTGGTGTTCCTAGGCCGTCTCCCATTCAAGTACTAACTAGGTCCAACCCTGCTTAGCTGCTGAGATCTGACAGGATCGGATGCCACAGTGGTACAGCTGCATGGTTACATTGGTTAGGAAGGCGCTAACCATCTCCACCCCCAACCTGCTCCAAGAGCCAAGAGTAAGAGTGGGAACACGTCCATGCAGTGGCTGATCAATGACCACAATCCCATTGGCCACAGGGATTGGCTCAGGGATGGCCATGTGGGGCCAATGAGAGGCAATTACAGGGATTGCATGGGGCATATGGGGAAAAAGAACACTCCACTGATGGGATGAAAACTTAGAGATACATGTAGCCCTTTGTTCCCAGGCATGAAGGGCCTGCCCAAGAAGAGAGCTAACACACAAGAAAGGAGACTCAAGATATGGAGTGGGACAATGACTGATCATTCAATTTGAGCACCTGGATCCAGCACTACCTGAAACCACAAGTGCTGGCATTATTATTATTATCATCATCATCATCATCATCATCATCATCATCATCATCATCATTTTGGTGTGAGCTAGTGTGAATTGGGTTGCTATCATTTGAAAGAGTCCCACCTAATACACACAGCAGAGTGTTCACTTGCCAACACAGTGCTCTTTCTGTTGGGTTCCTGCTTCCCACCATGTCTCTTCTTCCACCCAGAATGCCTTTCCTGCCCCTTGTCCATCTGTCCAGCTCCCTAAGGGGCAAATACATTTCCTTTGGGATGCCTACCCAATACTCCCCCTCCTAGGGGAGAACCGTCCCCTTCTGGCCTTCATTTCCCTAGCTCTTCAATGAAGGGCCTGATAATATAGTGTCCTGACTACATCTGTTCACGTCTCAATCTCCTCATAGACTGTGATCAATACAAAGACAGGGCCCAAGGCTCTCACACCTGCATTCATTCTAAAGGTCCAGGCAGGGCTGTGAGAAACGGCCTGGGAGCCAGCAGGGGACTGGGGCAGCCAGCCATGCACTTGGACTGAAGGACTTTGTCCTTTGGGCCCCAGCATCCAGCTTCATCCAACCATTCTGTGTCTCTGGTTTTCTCCTCTTCCTCTTCAAGTCCTGGTCATGTCTTTTTACCAGAGAGATTGAAATCAGGTATCACACTTCATCTGGATGGAAACACTGTGCAGCTGATCTACTATGCCCTTTGGGCTCATGAGGTGGGGCACTCTGAGGAGCAGGAACAGGCAGGGACCACGCCCTGACATGCTGCCAGACCTCAGTCTTCCCACTCAAATGCACCTTCAGTCTGGCCCAGCCCTTACCCACAGAAGTCAGCGACGCAGTGGAGACCTTCAAGTGCCGGTGAGAAAGCCTCCTGTGGGGGCTGGGAGCTCTGAAAGACAGAACAGAATCATCCAGTTAGGAAAACGCTTGCAGATGGGAAAAAGAAAAAAAAAAAAAGAACATAAAAAATCTGTATAGCTTTTCAGTGCCTTTGAGAACTTGTTAGAACTGCAAATTCCTGGACCCTGACCCAGATGTACTGGATCAGAAACCCCAGGAGCCCAGGGAGCTGTGATCCAATGAATCCCCAGGTGATTCTGATGCACACACAAGCTTCCAACCCCTTCTCTCAGCGAACAGAAGGATCTTGGACTTTCTACAGTATTTGTTACTTATTAGGGTCCCGACTCTAAGCTAAGATCTAACTTGTAGAAAACCTCATAAAATCTAGGTAATTATGGTTTAGTAGAGATGCCAATGATTTCTGTTTGGGAGAAAAGATAAAAGTATGGTTTCTTTCCCCTGCAGAACATTAACCTAGCTTATATCTGGCTTAGCAGTTCTATTCCAGCCTTCCCTCCCTCCCCACTGATTATATGTGTATATCTATTTCTTGTGCCTGCAGCCATAGCCCTGTGGCATCCGATCCCGTCAGATCTCAGAAGCTAAGCAGGGTCGGGCCTGGTTAGTACCTGGATGGGAGACCGCCTGGGAACACCAGAAGCTGTAGGCTTGGGAGAAGGACCTGGCAACCCCCTCCCAAAAATCAATCTGTCATTGAAAACCCTATGCACAGCAGAGAAGCACTGACAATAGTGTTTCCCCTGTTGTACAGAGGGTCGCTATGAGTTGGATACCGACTCGACAGCACCTAACAACAACAACAACAACAATTTCTTGTATCTTCCTTCAAACCCACTGTTTTCCTGCCGGTTCCCTTATTAATGAATGAAGTAAATCTTTGACATATGCTCCACATATGTATGAGAATTATCTTTCTAATTTTTTGAAAATTATACTTAGACAATCTCATTCCAGCTAGACCAGGTCATGGGCCAGTGCTGCATAAGACCAAGGCAGTGACATTCCTGTGCATGTGAGCCATTGTCTCTCCCACGAGACCATCTTCCATGTAGGACCTACTTCGGCCAGGGCAGGATTCTACAGTCAAAGACTCAGACCTTTCAGGTTTGTCTGCAAATATATGGGCATTTATTATGGGAACCCTCCCTCCTCTACTGTGGTTTGTGATTCTTGTAAAATCTAGCAGGGTACAAAGGAGCCAAATCTAGGAGAGGAAAAGTCTAGATACCAGAAAAGTCCTAAGCTCTCGCTCTCATTTTGAAAAACTGCTTATATTATTTTCATCAGTGTTGTTGTTCTTGTTGGGTGCAAGGAGTCAGACCTGACTCGATGGTACCTAACAATAATTTTCATCAATATAGTGATACAAAAAAGAAGAAAAGATGGATTTAAAAAACCCATAGCTATCTGATCCTCATGTTCTAAGAAATACTGCCCATCATAGGACAAGCTTCAGGCACCTGGCATGTGTACCTGTTGGCCAGGTTTTGGTCGGTTTCTCCTTCTGGTGCACCGGCATCCCCAGTCAGGATGATTGTAGGTGGACTGGAAAACAGTCCTGTGGAGGGAGGGTCCTGGGGGTTTAGAGCAAAAACACAGATGGAGTTAGGCCTGGGCTGGCGGGAGTGTCTGGGGCCTGCAGGTGCAGCATTCATTCCAGCATGGTGAAATGAGCCTTTTCCTCCTGCTATTGCAGTATGTGCGTCTCAGGATTGTTCCCACACATGTCTGGGAGGCTCACTGGGTATCTTTCCTATGTCTCTCTATCCAATTAAAAAGGCCTCTGCCTTTTGCCTTTTCCTCTTTCCCATCTCTATGGTGGGCATGTGCTGCCAGGGCCCTCTGTGAGCACTCTCCTGCCCCCGTGAAGGCCTCCTGATGCCCCCTTAGGACCATCTGGGTCAGAACACCGGTGAGCTGTGTTTGATTGTTTCAGTTTTATTGATGTATAATTGATAAACAAAAATTGTGTGTATATCAAGGTGTCCAATGTGATGTTTTGATATATATGTATGTATAGTGTGAAATGATTGCAATTAAGCTAATTACCACATTGACCATCTCAGTTATCTTTGTATGTGTGGTGAGGATATTTAGCAAATTTCAAGTATACATTATTATTATCTGTAGTCACCACACTGTATGTTAGCTCCCCAGAACTTTACTCATCTTATAGCTAAAAGTTTGTACTCTTGGACAAATATCTCATTTCCTTTACCTCCTGACCTCTGGTAGCCAACTTCCTACTCTCTATCTCCATGAATTCAAGGTTTTTAGATTCTACATGTAAGTGAAATCATGCAGTATTTGTCTATCTGTGCCTACTTTATCTCACTTAGCATAATGTCCTCTAGGTTCATCTACGTGGTGTAAATGTCAGGATTCATTCTTTCTAAAAGCTGAATAATATTCATCTCTCTCTCTCTGTGTCTCTGTCTCTGTCTCTGTCTCTGTCTCTCTCTCTCTGTGTGTGTGTGTGTGTGTGTGTGTGTGTGTGTGTGTGTGTGCATGTTTCACATTTCCTTTATCCATTCACCCACCAATGGGCACTTAGATTGTGTCCCTATCTTGGCTGTTGTGAATAATCCTCAGATGCTGATAATTTGGGTTACTCAGAAAAAAAGAAAAGATAGGCAGTTTCTCCTTCAGTTTCCACGATGCCTTTGCCTGAGCTTAACGTGGTCCACTTCTCATACACTGAGATTTGGGTCACCATGGCCCTTGCTTATTAGTTTTCACTAACAGTGCAGGAAAAGAAGGGTGCAGAGTCCACAAACTGTGGACATCTCGGCTGGGAAGAATGAAAGGCAGGAAAAAAGATGGGAGACCCACCCATTCCTGATATTCAGAGATGGTCCCATCTCTAAATCATTCTGATATTTCAATAAGAGTGATTTGTTCAATGGGTAATAGGATGTAGTTTATTTTCTCTTTGTAAAAATGCTTATGAACAAATATATATATATATATATATATATATATATATATATATATATGCCATGTATATGAGATTAGAACAAAAGTTATTGGCTAGTCCTTAGATTTTTGAGCTAATGTTTCACAAGCTCTAAGTAGACAACAGTCAAAATGAAAATTACTGTATCTGAGGTTGGTGAAGTTATAGTGTAATCCATACATTCCTATGCTGCTGATGGTTGGGTAAATTGGAAAACCATGTCAGGGCATGATAAATATTTGTTGAGTAAATACCTGAATGAATGAAATAAAATCAATGCAGAATATATAATAAGATTTATAAAGATGCACCTCAACTTAGGTTTTCCCAGGTACAAGCAGACTAATATGGAAGAAGGATATGGCAATCTACTCCCAAGGCAATCTCGAAAAAACAGCCATTGAAAACACTACACCGGTTGCTATGAGTTGACTCGACAGCACCTAACAATAGCAAGCAGACTAATACACAGTAGCTCTCTGGTGATATTTTTTTCCCCAGCACTGGGGGTTGAACCCAGGGCCTCACCCACACTAGGCAAGTGCTCTACTGAGCTGCACTCTGCAACCTCTTTTTTATTTTGAGACAGGGTCTTGCTAAATTACATAGGCTGCCTCTGGCCTTGAACCTGTGATCCTCCTGCTTCGGCCTCCCGAGTCACTGGATGACAGATGTGAGCCATCACCTGGCTGGCTCTCTGTTCTTTTACCACCAGCAATTGCGGTCTTTTCATAGCCCAATTGTGCCTAGGTATGTCTGGGAGACTCCCCAAGCATTATCTCATATATCTGTTCATTAAATTAAGATGACGGCTGCCATATTCTCTCTTTCCTGTCCCCTTGACTGGTGTGTGCTACTTGGGCCCTTAATGCCCTTCTGCCAAAGTCCTGTCTCCTAACACTCCTGAGCACTCACCACCACCTCCTACAGTTGGTCCTGCTTCCTGTGCTCCTGGAATTGAGGTGCCACTTGTCCCCATGGCCATTTTCCCTGGGTGTGTGCTGAGTCCTGCAGCCAGTGGGCATTATGTGTTCATATCTCCAGTAGCTCCTGAAGCCATGGCCCTGGGTTTGCTGGTGGGCTGCAGCCCTTCCGGAGCCTGGGCAGAATGTCCTGGGCTCAGGTGTTAGTCCCTGGCAAGGTGGGAGGATCCTCTCTCCCTTTTTCACATTATACCTTCTTATTAAGTAGGTCCTGTACGGTGCTGTCCGGACTTCTTAAATACCACAGTTTGTAATACAACCAGTTTTTCTCATTTCGATTTGCACCACTTCCCTCCTTTGGCCTCTGAGCTAAGGCAGTGTGAGTTGGGACATCTCCCAGAGAGAGCCACCCAGGGAATGTCATGTTTCCTCCCTTGCAGAAAGGATGCTTTTATCTGGAAGCCCAATGCCAGATCCCAGAGAAGTCATTCCCTGGACTCTGGGTTCTCACCCAGGGCCTCGTCAGTGCAAGGAACTGCGTGGCTGCAGGAGGGGAGGCACACAGGATCCCCCAGCACATGGAGGGAAGTTTGAGCAGCGACTTCTGCTGGGGGAAGGGGCAGGCAGCAGCACTGTCTGTTGGAAGAGTCAAACAGACCTGGCTCACATTTCTGCTCACCACCTATGTGCTGTGTGTCCTTGGACAAGTTGTCTAATCTCTAGTGCTCCACGATCCTAAAATCTAACTCACAAGATTGGTATGGAGATTAAAAATAATGTTGATAAAGCATCTGGCATGATAGGTGTTAGCAATAAACTACAATTATTCTGTCATATTACCTTATATTTCATTTAACAAAATCTTTTTTGCTTCTACAATGTTCTGGGAGCATCTTGAGCTACAAAGAGAAGACTCGCAAAGGCTCACGGTTAAGCAAGGGATGTAGAAAAGTAGCATACTGCCAGACATGGTGGCACTGGTCTGTAATACCAGTGACTAGGGAGGTTGAGGCAGGAGGATCGCAAGTTCAAGGCTGTAGGAAGCCTGCACAACTTAGTGAGACACTATTTCAAAATATAAAATAAAAAGAGGGCTAGGGATACTGCTCAGTGGTAGAGCACTTGCCTAGAAGGGGTGAGGCTCTGGGTTTAACCCCGTCATACTGGAAAAAAAGTAGCATACTTATAATAAATATAAAGTGATAGGGCTGGACCACATTCTGACCACATTCTATGAAGGCTCAGGGGGAAGAAAAAAGAACCCTCCAGTCAGGGAAATGAGAAAATTATATTGGAGTGGGTATTGGAACTAGGGATCTTGAGAGATGAATAGGAGTTTGCAAAATAGCTATAAAGGGAAAAACAAAAGAAATAGCATCAGCCAATAGTGTAACTGGGAATTAGGGATTTATTAATGCAACTGAAGCAGGAGCATAGATCGTGGGGTACGTGAGATAGGGGATGGAGAGGAGCTGAAGTTAGAAAAAGAGGTTGATTTGGCTTCTAAAAGACTCACATGGATGGGGATGATGGAAAAGGCTGAGTTAGTAAAGCATCCATTTTCCCCTATGGGAATTTTGAGGAGGTCAACATGATTTGTGGCTGGAACTAAGACTGGCCAACCTGTCCTCATGACCCCAGAGCTCTAGTCCCTCCAAAGCACAGGTATCTGTCCTTCTGCCAAGGACTCCTCCTGGAAGCAATGCCCAGGGAGCTTCCCAAAAAGCAACAGCCCATTCTCTGCACAGTATCACCCTGCTGAGTTGCCAATGAGCTGGCCATATGCTTGTCCTCTTGTTGTGAGTCCGGAATCAATTTCCGACCTATCAATTGCATTATCCCTTGGTTCCCATAATGGTGAAATAGTCAAAGGCCTGCTCTGTCTCACATGAAGGTTGTGCCAATAAAATGCAATAATGGATGTATACACACTTTGATAAATGTCATATGGTCTCCAAGTACTCTCTAGTTATGGTCAATATTAAAACAAACAGTGGCTCTCCTCCGAGTGACCCAGTTCTCCCCATCTTTTGTCTACTGGGCTCCCTTGATGAGATGCTAGAGAGCAGCAGAGAGGTTGGGGGCTTCCAGGGGCTGGCAGGGGAGCAGGGGGGAATCTTGGGTCATGGTAAGGGGCCTGAGGACACACAGGGAACAGTATTCATGGAGAAGCAGAGTGTCAAAATGGCAGGTGGGAGGATGGAGGTGACAGCAGGCAGGGCCAGAAGTGGGTGTCCCCCTAAATGAGAGATCCAAGGAAAAGAGGGGGCAGGGGTGGTGGTTCTACTGTGGATTCTCTGTTGAGCAGGAAGGGCTGAAGTGTCTCTAGAGGCTTCTCTTCACATCATTAAAAGTATTTCTGACCAGTGTGGTCTCTCAAATGTCATTTAAGGAATGAGCAGCCCCTGAAGCATAGTTCCTGAGCTGGTTGTTGTTAGGTGCCATCAAATTGTGTCTAACTCAAAGAGACCCCCATAGGGTTTTCAATGGCAGATTGTTTTGGGATTGTCTCAGGAGTGGATTGCCACGTCCTTCTCCCATTTTTGTGGTGCTAGGGAATTGAAGTTTGGACCTCAGAGACCACAGAGCAGGTGCCCTCCCAACTGAGTTAAATCGCAGCCCAGTTCCTGAGCTTTGTTGTTGTTGTTAGGTGCCATCGAGTCGGTATCCAACTCACAGCGACCCTCATAGGGTTTTCAATGGCTGACTGTTTCGGGATAGCCTTGGGAGTGGACTGCCAGGTCCTTCTCCCATTTTTGTGGTGCTGGGAATTGAACTCAGGACCTCAGAGACTGCAACTCAGCGCTCTACCAACTGAGCTAAATCCCAGCCCTTTCTGAGCTTAGAGATGTAAATTAGAGACCTGGGGAGCCCTTTGCCAGGAGTAGTGTTTTCACATTTTTAAACTAGCTACCAGCATTTCATAACTGGAAGAATTTGCATGAAGCTCTGGCTGTCCTGCTTTTCTTCCACCTCGGGGTCCACATTTCTGCAGAACACCTGGTTGGGGTTATCCTAACCTGGCTGGCTTTAAATATCTATGGTGCCTGGGCCCGAGGCATCTGTTACCAACCTTGTGGCAAGTGATTCTTATCCTGGCCTGGCTTGTGGAACACAGGAGGTTTGTGCTTAAAACCTCACCCACTCATTTCCACTTGACCTTGCTACAGGAACAACAAGCAAATCTCTGGCTATGTTTGTAGTGCACATGGGATTCCTTCCCTGGGTGGATTTTCTCCCGTCTGTGAATATTGAGCTCTGAAAATTGCCTTTTTCATATTTGCCATATTTGGAGACTTGCTATACTTCCTTTTGTGAGTTCTCCAGTGAACAAGCAGAAATGCATATTGGCTAAAATTCCATTTCACATACATTATGTCACATGGTTTCTGTCACCCCTGTGGTGGGGCTTTCACAAATTCCCAGCATGCCTTGATGCAAGTGGGCCACATCTATTTTAAAGAGTGGGATGGACCAATCGTGAACTAGCTTCATCATGTAATGTTCTGAAAAAAATAATTGTGGTGGTAGCAGTGGAGTATATATCCATTTCCAAGAGTTTAATACATCAATCTTCTAAGTAAGAAGAATACAGATTTTATTTCAGTTTACTGGCATTCTACTCACTTCGCAAAGCAATCTGAAGCAACCAACAACAAAATATAAAACCTTCAAAATGGAGGAACAATTTGGTAAATACAAATATCCACAGCAGATAAAAAGAAATGGTCACTCTTTCTAGCCATCTATGGTTTGGCTCTGAAGTTTAACTGTTTGACCTGAAACCTAATGAAGCTGGGACCAATGTGGCTCTGGCTCTGAGAAGGATTGCTTTAAAGAACTGTTCAACAGACAAAAAGCCAACAGAAAAAGGAAATTCACTCTTTACTCTCACCTGTCAAATGACACAAAAGAGGAATGAATCTTAACTTTCATCCTCCCCTCTCCTCTCCCTTTTTCCTTCCCTATAGTTGTCTCACACCCCACCCTTCATTTATTTACCCTTCTTACCTAAATCCTCTCAGTAATCTCTTTATCTCTCCACTCATCCATCCATCCATCCATCCAATCATCCATCCATTCCTTTCTCTCTCCATCCATTTATCTGCCCATTCATCTCTCTCTCCCACCCATCCATCAATCCATCCATTCAGCCTTCCATGTCTCTCTCTTGTCAGTCTCTCTCTCTCTCTTTTACTCCTGCAGCTCCCCTTACTTACTGGCTGTGGAGATTATCTTAACCTCTGTTTGTTTTGTTTTGCTTTGTCTTATTTTGCAGTACTGAGGGTTGAACTCAAGGCCTCATGCATGCTAGGCAAGTGCTCCACCACTGAGCTGTACCTCCAACCCCCTCTTTATTATTTTATTTTGATACAGGTCTTCCTGCATTGCTCAGTCTGCCTCTGGCCTTGAACTCACAGTCCTCCTGCGTTAGCCTCCTGAGATTACAGGCATGGCCCATGGTGCCTGGCAACCTCTGTTTTATGATTGACTTATGCAAATTTATAAGAGTCTTCCCATGGAAGGACCTCCTCTGAGAAGAGAGGGGCACTGTACTGGTAGGGATGAGTCTCTTTGGACTCCGGGGAAGAGAAGAAGTCAGCAAACACTTTCACATTATTACCCCTTATTCTGCCCACGAGCCCAGCAAACATTTACAAAACACCTGTTGTGGCCAGAGTCTATATATAGCACAGGGACAGGAAAGAGAAGTGGAAGGACTTGCCGCCTACAAGTGATAGTGCCCCTGTGGTTGGCACCTATTGAGAGGGTTGCTTTCTGATTGGAATTTTCTCTGCTGGTGGACTGAAGGCCACACCAGCAAAGTTCTCCTGAAGCAAATGCCTTTCATGGGACCCGGAACACCTTCACTCAGATGGGGTAGGGCAGAGGAGCCCCCACTGATAGGCAGAACCACACCAGGGGTGGTGGGTGCCAAACATGTAACCACAGATACAATTCCAAGCTGGTCAAAAGCCAGGAGATTTGAAGCAGTCAGGAGGTAATCCTCCAATCCCTAGATGGAACATCCTGGAAAGCTCTTCACTCCCCTTTTCCACTGTGTGCAAAACACCTAAGCTGTAAAATCAATGTGTGTTTTTCTCTAATTAGCTCCTAGAATGTTTGGCAAAGCCATTGCAACCTCTAGCTTTCTGCAAAACTGTACTGTGGGACTGGTTTTGTATTCTGTGGGCTGCTTTTGACTCTAGCAGGGGCTGGGGAGACAGTAGTCTATGAAGGGGTGTGTGGGAAGTTTCCAGAGGCTGTCTCCAATGAATTCTACTAGGGTTTAATGCAGTGTAAATACCCACTGCTTCCCCTCTGCACTGCTAACAGAAAGCAGGCCCTCAGAAAGCATGTTCAGGCAATGCGTGTGACTGAATATAGTATTGTTGTCCAGGTAAGTTACTGGCTTGGGGGCTTCAAGGGCTTGCACTCAAGAGTCACAGTATTAGCATACAGTTTCTCTCTTACCATCTGTGTGACCTTGAACAAGTTATCTCACCTCTCTGTGTCTTGATTACCTCATCTATAAAATAACTATCCCACAGAGTGGTTATAAGATTTTCAGATAAAATATATGATGCCATGTTATATTTGAATTTCAAACAAACAGCGAATGCTTTTTAATGTGTGGACCTAACTGTATTTTGTTTGCCAAATCCAGTAGCCCTGGACGGAAGGATGGTGGAAGAGCCCCTGGTGTGTAGAAGGTGCTCAGTGAGCACTAGAGGGGATAGTTGCTATTACCTTTGGTGAGTGACTCCCAGGAAGCCTGCCCCAAGATCACCTTCACCTGGCTCCACCCTCTCTCTCACTGGCTGCTTCTCAAAAAATAGATGTCCTGTGTGGATCACAGACACAGGAAGAAAAGAAACAAGTGTGCATAGCAGAAAGCGATAGCTACTCAGACCTCTTGCATGCTGGGCCCTGTTCCAGATCCCTTGTGTTTTCTCATTTAATCCTCCCAGCAGTTCTGCCAATGAACCTCAAGACACCCAGCTGCAAGCTGGGGGTGATAATACCTCCTGATTTCATGGCATCGTGAAGAAGAAGTGAGAAGAGGAAAGTGAAGCCCTGAGCATGGAGCTGGTCACTGCTGCATTACTTTTCTCTCCCCTTTTTTCCTATTTTGATCCCTACTTTACCAATGAAAACATTAACTTGCCCCTGTCCTGTGCATCTTATAAACAGTGGAGGTGACAAAACACAGTATATGTCCTTCCCACTATGCCACACTCCCCTTCCTGCTGTCTCTCTGTCCTTGGCCTCACCTCCCCTGGTTCCTGGTGCCCTAGAGGCCTCTCTCTTAAGAGCCACTCCTCTCTTATTTTTCCAAGCAGCACATTTCCTCATGGAGGGTGCCTCTTCCTCCATGAAGCCCTCAAGGCAGCACCAGGCTGAATAGGCAACTGAAGGAAGACAACAGGAACAGAAGGGGCCGTTGGCTCATGCCCCTCTCATATTTCCATAGGTCCAGCCTCCCCAGGAGTTCATTTCCCTTCCCAGGAGTCAACAACACTGTGGGGCTGGACCATCTCCCAGCAAACTCATCCAGTAATAAGCCAGCAGGTTACATTTTGTTCCCTTCAAATAAGACTTATAGAAACATTTAAATATTTATTTCACTCATAAATTCCCTAGAGTGCATGGCAGTTTCCTAAGTACCTGGGAGCTAGAGGAAGTAGATCACTGGGGGTGTGTCCCACCCCTTCCTGTAGTGCTTTCTGCTTCCTGTCAGCCACAAGGTGAGCCGCTTTACTCCACCACATGTTCCCCACCATGATGTTCACTCCCCACCATGATGTACTGCCTCACTATGGGCCCAGAAACAACAGAGCCAAGGTCTCATGAACTGAAACCTCTAAAAACCATGTTGTTGTTGTTGTTGTTGTTGTTGTTGTTAGGTGCCATCAAGTTGTGTTTGACTCAGCAACCCTCATAAGGTTCTCAATGGCTGATTGTTTTAGAACTGCTTCAGGAGTGGATTGCCATGCACTTCTCCCATTTTTGTGGTGCTGGGGATCAAACCGAGGGCCTCAGAGAGTGCAGAGCTGCACTGTACCAACTGAGCTAAACCCTAGCCCCAGGAATGACCTTAAGGAAGATGAATTAAAAATCCTGGATGGAACATTCAAGTACTTCCTTCCTGATTTCGGGTGATGAGAGTGTACTTATTTGCCTTAGTTTTCACACCTATAAAATAGAACCCTAACAGTACCTGCCTCCTAGCACTGTTGTGGAGTCACTTAGGGCAGAGGGCTTATAGCAGAGCCTGACTTGCCTGATGCATGGTATGAGGGTTCTCACTGGGCGATCTGGGGGCTGAGGGTGAGCTCCCTGCTCTGCGTAGTGCTCATCAGGTTCCAAGTATTTTACATGTATCATCAATGTCGTCTTCAGCTCATTCCTGACAGAGGATTGGTTACTTGGATCATAAACCTTTTTCCTCCAGTAGAGAGAGCACATACTTCCCAAGGAGACTCCAGGGACATATAGAACCTGTCTGCAGGCCAATGAAGACAGGGTCTGGACCGCCCAAGGAGGGAAGGTGGGGAGAGAAGCTGGCCATCACCTGATGCCATAAAGCAGATTGTTAAGCTCTGGATTATCCGAGGAGAGCACAGAGCAAGGTGGCCCCAGTTCCTGACAGAGAAGTTCGCAGGGGACATAGCACGTCAGATCAGATAGAATCGACATTTAGTTGAAAATCCACCTGGTTATGAGCTCCCTGAGAGCAGGGATTGGTTAGTTCATGCTCAGCAAACATTTATTGAACAAATTCAATAAGCATTTATTGAGTAACTGCACATCATTTCCATATTTACACAGTGCCTACCACGTGTAAGTGAAGAGTCATCAGTTTCCTGCATGTTCAAACTCCACTGCATATAATGAGGTCTTTTCTGGACTAGAAAGAAGAAAAATAATAAACTGAAGCCCCATTTCTTTGACTTATGGCAGTGGGATACTGGAAACAAGGCCTTGTGATTTCCTTTTTAAGTGACTTTGGACAACTGGCTTAACATTTCCAAGGCTTAGTTCTGTGATCTGCAAAATGGACATAGTCATCACTCCCTTACAGGAATGTTAGGAAGTTAAATGAGATAATGAATGCAAACAGTTTAGTCTAGAAAACACAAGGAACCCATGTGTCAATTTCTCTAACTTCATTTGAATAAACTGTCCCCTGCTCTGAACTTCTACATTCTTGGGGAAATGGCCTCTGCCCTTCCTGCCTCCCAGTGGTGTTAGAGGACCAATTGCAGTAACAGATGTGGAAGCTTTTTGCAAACTGCTTTGTGCAGTATTAAGGACTGAGCACCTACTATGAGCTGAGCACTTTGCTTAGTACTTTGTGTGTGTGTGTGTGTGTGTGTGCACGTGTGCACACGCGTGTGTATAATTTTGGTAACTGAGGTCAAGCTACCTGAGTTGATTTTAGCTTCAACCACTTATTGAGATGATTTATCTGATGCACATTAATTTTCCTTTTTCTGTGTTTAAACTCTTCATTTACAAATGAGAATAATAGTAGCACCTACTTCACAAGGGTATTGTGAGAATTAAGTGAGATAATGTATACAACAAGCCTAGCATAGTATATAGTACATAGTAAGTACTCCATAAATGTTAGCTGTTGTTAGTAGCTATTTGGTAGCCCCTGGCTTATAGATGAGGAAAGTGAGACAAGATGATTAGCTTATCTAGGGCTTTACTCCAAGAAGTGAAGCTCAGTCTTTTTCACTTCTTCGTGCTGCTTTCACCTGTGTGCCCAGGACCCGGAAGCATTTCCTATTCCTTCTGATCTCCCTGGCTGTGTGAGGAGCTCTGCTTGGCCATCTCCTCTTCTAAGAGGATGGGCCAGCAGGATCGGCTCTGAGCCCAGCCTCTGACTGAGAGTAAGGCCAGGATGGGTCTCTGTCAGCACTGACACCAACCAGGAGAGAATTCCCGACTGGTTCTGGTGGCACGTACCACGGCTTCCAACTCTGAGGAGTCCCAAGAGGAGGAGCCCACTGGCTTCATGGCCATAGGTTCCAGGGGCTCCACAAGCAGATCCCTTCCTTAGGGTCACACACAAAGGACTACTTCTCCAGAGCCCACTCCAGCCTCATCCCAGTTACTTACAAATTTGGGGAGGAGTAGGGAGGAGATGTCACTGGTTAGCTGAGTGGTGCAATGATCTTAAGCCACAGATGCTGCCACACAACAGAACTAAATATTAACGTTTGCCTTATAGCATTAGAAAATGAACCATGGAGGAGTTTCCTGGGGAGACCAGTGGCGCCTCTTGGCTGTGGCCTAAGCCAGGCCATAGCACTCTGGTCTGTGTTTCTATGAGTCAGTGTGCACCATGTTGTGCTGTTTTATCACCTAGCTAAATGAGAATGATGAAGTCACCAGTATCTTGGCAGGATGTGTGACCTGGACTTTGGCTCTCTGGCCCAAGGGGCTTGTGCACCTGAGGGGACAGTAAGCAGAAAGGGTTTGGTGAGACCCAGTGCCAGAAGCTGCAGTGCTTTGCAGATCATAGGACAGAGAGTTCTGCAGGCTCCTAGGCTGTCACCTCTCAGACAAGGGGCTTTGAGAGCACAAGACAAACACCCTTTGGGCCAGGCCCCAGTGCATTCATGGAGGTCCAGAGGCAAAGTCAACATTGTTCAGTGCAGGGTAAAGACCAGGAGCATGGTCTCCAAGGCCAGATGGCCAAGGTTCAAATCCTGCTCTGGCCACTTGTCAGCCGTGTGACCTTGGAGAAGGGCAGTTAAGTTCCCTTGCCTCAGTTTCCTCAACTATGAAATGGAGATGATAATACCTACCTCATAAGGTGGGCTGGAAGCTAAATGAATTAATACAGTGGAAAAGTACCTGGCACCTGTTGTTCTTGTTAGGTGCCGTAAAGTCGGTATCCGACTCATAGAGACCCTACATACAACAGAGGAAATACTGTTGTCAGTGCTTCTCTCCTGTGCATAGGATTTTCAATGGCAGACTGATTTTTGGGAACGGGTTGCCAGGTCCTTCTCCCAAGCCTACAGCACCTGGTGTTCCCAGGTAGTTTCCCATCCAAGTACTAACCAGGGCCTATCCTGCTTAGCTTCTGAGATCTGATGGGATTGGATGCCACAGGGCTACCACTGCAGGCAGACCTGGCACCTGCTTATGTGTTATTAAGTTGCTTTGTGGCAGTGTGGGGAGAGAGAGGGGGTAGTTGGGAGTGCTAGAATTGGGGTGAAGGTGTGAGGTCTGCCTATGGGCTCCCATTAACTTCCTCCCTGAGGGCTCCTAGAAGCCCTTGGAGGAAAATTGGAGCTACTCAGGTGGAAACTAGAGCTGGTGCAAATGGGGCTCCTAGAGCTGACAAGAGTCTCTTCACACCCCAGCTTTGCCAGGGACCTCTCAGGAGGCCATGCGGTCTCAGTGAGTTGAAATCACCAATGCCCTGGTCAGCCTGCCTCAGGGGTCTGGGGCTGCATTGCAAAATGGGGACAGGCTGGATGTGTCCTGAGGAAGGAGGTAGGGGAAGCTCTAGACACTGTCATAGGAGGAGAGACCAAGGAACTAAGGAAAGGAGACTCTGGGAAGATCCAGAAACTGCCTCCTTTACCTGCAGGATTTCGCCTCCTACAGGCTGTCATGGAGGGCAGGGCTGAGGAGAGCCAAAGGGAGGCAGCCCAGCTTGCCTAGGGCAGAGCTGGCCAATACCAGCAGTCTCCTGGTGGGTGGCGAGCTTCCTGTTTTGGAAATCTTCCTACAGATTCCCAAGAGACACCACACACACACACACACACACACACACACACACAGACACACACACACACACACACACACACACACACACACACACACACACTGAGGCTCCTGTTCAGTAGGTGGCTCAGGAATGTGGAGTTTGCCACGTTCCCAAGGTGACTAGTTTGGGTTTCACATTATAGACAGCTTTGCCTGTCTGAGAGGAGCTGATATGATTTGGGATTCTCCAGTTTTAATGGGCTGTCTTTCTGTGGTCCCCCAGGACCCAGGTGTTCGTCTTGCTGGCTTCTATTCCTGCCAGAGCCCCTTGGCTTAAGAGTCTTCCTTCAAGTCCCTCGCTATGCCCAGGGAACCCAGCAAATGCTGCTCAGAACACAGCCGCCCAGGGACCATTGTTGGGAAGGTTCGTTTCTTTGTGGTTTTTGATTATAGCTTCTGATTAGGGACCTAAGAGAAAGTGTGTATGTGTGAGAGAGAGAGAGAGAGATAGGAGAGAGAGAGAGAGAGAGAGAGAGAGAGAAAGAGAGAGAGAGAGAGAGAGATCCAGAATCTAGTCCTATGGCTTTTGTGGTTTTGTGTGAGGTTTTGGCCAGCTCACGCCAGTGATGGGAAATGGGGGCTGGGCTCAGAGCATCCAAAACTAGGGCTGGACCCCAGGGAGCTGTAAACTCAGAAGGATGCTCTGTTCTCTGCCTGCTCACAGAGTGGGAATTCACACAGAACTGGGACTTCCGGCCAAGTCCTGGCCAGCTCCGCTTCCCCGGCTGTCTGGCTTCCGCTGCTCCCAGGGACTCAGGCTGCGGCCCCTGGAGGCTCCAGCCTGGCTCAGGAGGCCTGACCCGCCGGTGAGGTGTGGCTGTCTAAGGAGCTCCATGTGGGTTGTCTGGTGGATGTAATGGAGGCAGAAGCTATTTACAGACCGTGCCCAGTTGGCTTTTGGAAAACTCAGGGAGCTGGGATCCCAGACCCCTAAGGGCAGAGAGTAAAAGAATGTTGAATCTCATGTGGGCCTTCAGTCTTGGGGTTTCAGCTGCCCTGGTCCCATGGCCCCCAGGCCTCAGGGCTGGGCTAACCAGGCAGAGTGGAGAAGACAACAATTAACACTTGTCCTGGCTGACACATAAGGAGCCATGGCTATTGAACGGACTTGGACTCCAGGTCTCTGGACCAGGATGTGGAAGAGCTGGGATTGAAAGACAGCCGGGAGCTGGGCACGGTGGTGCATGCATGTAATCCTGGCGACACAGGAGGCAGAGGCAGGAGGATTGCAAGTTTGAGAGCAGAGGCAGTCTGCGTAATTTAGTGAGATCCTGTCTCAAAAAGTAAAAAAAATGGGCTGGGGGTACAGCTCAGTGGTCTGGCACTTGCAAAGAATGCAAGAGCAAGGTCCTGGGTCCAACGTCCAGTACTGGAAAAAAACAAAAACAAACAAACAAAAAACCCCAGCTTGGTCTGACTTCAGAATCCCACTTCATAAATCTTGTGCTCTGTCTTCTCTGGCAGGACCCAGGCTTCCCGGCCCTCAGTCACCTGAATTCCTCCCACTGGGCTCCTGCAGCGCAGAAGCCATCAGCACTTGCCAACACTCTCTTGATAGTCTCGATTTCCCATGAGCGTGGAGGTAGAGTTATAGCACTTGAAGGGCCTACAGAGGCCATCAGAGCCCACCCCATCTTTCTGTAAGAATCTGATTCTGAGATGGGCGTGGTGGCACACACCTGTAATCCCAGCGGCTTGGGAGGCAGAGCCAGGAGGATTGCAAGTTCGAGACTGGAGGAAGTCTGCCTAACTTAGCGAGACCCTGTCTCAGAAAGTAAGGAAAAAAATAAAAGGGCTGGGGTGCAGCTCAGTGGTCCAGCACTTGCAGAGCATGCAGGAGTGAGGCCCTGGGGTCAACCCCCAGTACCGCAAAAAAAAAAAAAAAAAAAAAAAAAGGAATCTGATTCTGGCTCAGGGCCACACAGAGACTGAGCTTGTGGGCAGCTGGAATGTGGAGCTGTGTTAGCCTTGACTTTGCAGCCAGCTCATTGATTCCTCCCCCTGGTGGGCCTCCCCTATAGAAACTCACCTTCCCGCTGTCCTAATGCAGCTAAGCCTATGTGTGGCTTGAAGCCAAAAGGGTTAGAAGAGCCATTGGGCTTTTGTGTTTTCTTGTTTTGTATCTCTTGAGGATATAGTTTGAAAGAATTTTAGTTACAGAGGTTTGTAACCAGGAAGAATTGAAGTGAATATAAAAGCCTGTCTTCACTGGCAAGAGAGTTGCAGCTTTATTCTTATTGTTTAAGGAACGCATTTGTCTTTTGGCAGCTGTTTGGGAAAGCTGTCCAGGATTGGGGAGCTAGATTTTGCATGAGAATCTGGTTCCAGGGCACTACCACTGTTAGTGAAGCAGAAGGGGTCAGGGATGTTCACTGTGAGAGGAGTCCAGGGCTGGGAAGTGAGACAGGGTCCAAGAAAGTCATGACCTGAGGATCTGGGAGCAGTCACACTTGAATCCAGTTGTGAGTGTTTTGTTCTGCTGCATCATTCCTTTCTTTAATCCCTATGCTCCCAGAACTTGGCATCCTCAAGGGTTGTAGCACCCACTGTGGCTCAGGGTATCCCAGGGTGGGCATAGGATACTCAGTAAAACCCTGAGCTTATGTTACAGTCAGAGAAGTGGGGACTTGGTCTACTGTCATTTAGAATTCGAAAAGGGCATTCTTCTACTCCCAAGAGTACCAAGTTCTATAACATCTACCCATGAACTTGGGATATGGAAATACAAGAGGCGATTCTTTTTAAGTATTTGCTTTCTTCCCAACAGTCATGATGTGTAAGAAAACACATGTCATCATAACATGAAAATATTCACTAGGAATCTGCCCATTTGGAAAAATAATGCTCACTCATCCATTCTTCCTTCCCTTAGCAAGGGTCTGTCCCATCTGGCTCTGGTCAGTGAGGATAACTGTCAGATATAATAGGATGGTACAAGTTCAATGCAAACCAACCACAAAGTTCATGAAGTCAAAGAAAACAATGTTGGAGAACTTCATACGCAAGATCTTTAACTACTGAGGATCAGGTAGAGCTGGGTCTGATAGCAGATGAAGACAAAAATGCAAAGGATGATGGCAAGATACACTCTTCAAAAGGAAATGATTTGAATACCAAAAGATTTAAAGAGATACTTGGAAAAGTGGAAGAAGTCCTTAAATATTAAGCAGTCTGTTAATGAAGGTACTAGAAAGTAAAATGTGAAGAAGTGGGTGTCATGTGAATATGTCCTTTTGTTGGGGTATCAACACTTGATAGATTCTTTGTTCAATCTAAAAATTAGCAAATAACCTATACTTTATAGTGTAAATAGCTAAAAATAACTTGTTTTCATAATTTCATTTGTATAATAAATTCTCAACGATACCATTAGTTAACTTTTCGTCCTTTCCTATTTTATAATAAAGTGACACTGAAAACTTGTTTTTCACCATTTCTTAGGAAATTGTGATCTTCATTTTAAGCAGAATCACTCCAAGTGGTCCTTGGCTGTGCCCACTGCCTTACCATGACCAGGCTCTGTGCTGACGGCTCTCTTTTATGCCTTTCTCCCGTGTAGGAGTGAGCACATGGGGCCAGGGTAGTCTGACTTCTCAGAAGCCCAGTCCCACACAGCCCAGATGGTTCAACACTCAGGATGCGCAAGACCTCAGCCACTTCAAATGAACTCAGGGTAATGTATTCCTCATTGTGGAAACCACACACCTTCCCCAAGTGCCCACCGCAGCCCGCCGGCCCTGTCAGCAAACCCTCTGGCCAGCTGGAGAGCTGTGGCCTCAGCCCAGGGCACTTGGCTTGGCCCCCAACCAGGCTAGCCACCGGCAGGGAGGGGCACTTACTTGGCCGGCAGGGCTCTGGGCTGCCTGTGGCTCTCCGGGGGGCTCCTCGTCCTCAGGAATGTGGGGCATGGCAGCCTCCTGGCTGGAGTGGCCCCGTGTGCCCGGAACCTCCGCTGTGTCAGCCCCAAAGATGCTCCAAGAGGCTTGGGCTCAGCAGGCTGGGGAGACGCCAAAAGGACAAGTCAAATTCCTTCCCATCTCTCCCAAGTTGGGCTCCATTTCCAGGAGCCAAGAGCCACAGAGAGAGCCTGCTTGAGTTCACATCAATGCCGGAGGTCAAACTAGGCTAGGAGCGGGCATTTAGAATTGCATTTCCTCCTGCTCTCTAGCTTTGTTTACAAAGTCAGAGGTGACCTTTTGCATCTAATTTGGTCCTTACAGTAAACACAGCTATTTCAGAAAGGGGAAAAGTGCTTCAAACTCCTCAAAGCCAAAGCTAATGGAGGATACTCCACAAGGATCAGACTGGTATTTATGTACCAATTATTGAGCTATTGCTGGGTGCCAGTCACTAACCTAAGAGCATTACTAACATCATCTCATTGAATCTTCATGACGTCCATTGACATAGGCGTTTGTAGTCCCATTCTACAGATGAAAGAACTGCCTCTGAGAGTAGAAGCCCCTCTCCCCAAATCACACAAAGAACCAAGCGTTTGCACCCAGATCTTCTTGGTCTCCGGCCACAGTTCTCTCCACTATATCATACAGATTTTCTCGGCTGTGTCCTGACTTCCTCCCCACTGGGGAGAACAAAGGACAACGGCCCATTTACTGAATATCTACTATGTGCCAGGCCCTAGATGAGGTGCTGCAGACTGCCCGAGGCCACAAGAGGAAGACCCAGAGAGCGCCACTGTCTCTCACAACATTTGTTATTATTGTTAGGTGCTGTCATGTCATTTCCCACTCATAGCAACCCTATGTACAACAAAACAAAACACTCCCAGACACTGTGCCATGCGCTGCACATGTCAGTGCTTCTCTGCTACTCATGGGGGTTTTGATGACTGATTGTTTGGGGAATGGGCTGCCAGGTCCTTCTTATGTTTTTGAGGTGCTAGGGATCAAACCCGGGCTGGGATTTAGCTCAGTGGGTAGAGCACTGCGCTGCAGTCTCTGAGGCCCCGAGTTCAATTCCCAGCACTGCAAAAATGGGAGAAGGGCCTGGCAATCCACTCCCAAGGCAATCCCGAAGCACTCAGCCATTGAAAACCCTATGAGGGTCGCTATGAGTCGGATGCTGACTCGACGGCACCTAACAACAACAACAACAACAAGGGATTAAACCCAGGGACTTAGAGCGTGCGGAGCAAGCACTCCACCAACTGAGCTAAACCCCACACATTAAGTGTCCCTTATGTTCCAATGAAAGGGTGTAGAAAGGTCCCAGAGCCAGATTGCTGCAGGGCAAGCTGGGATCTGGCATTAGTCAGGCCCTACTTCCAACACACTTCCTTCTGGACCTGGCACCCTGAGGCAGGTGAGGTGTCCAAATTACCACGGATAATCAAAAGATCCATCAGGATATGGTTATTGACTTGTGTTTAAAGAAGTGGAGACCTTTAACCCTGAGATCTGTCAAGATGACCACCATCTTGCCTTTTGCCATTTGCCCTTAATAGGTAGCCTCATTCAGCTCTGAAACAGTTCGGGTGCCCCCTGCTGGTCATCTTGAGGAATCTCATCTCAAATAGACCATCCAGGGACCAAATCACCACTGTTTTACCATGAACATACTCTACCAAGCTTGTGCTAGGCGCTCATCAGTGCAAAGATGGTGAGGACATAGTCTTGGCTCTCTAGGAGCATGGAATCTAGTGGTGGGTAAAAGCTGGAAAACAATGTAATGGAATAAATACTTTGAAAGTGAGAAGTTATAAGACCTCAGAAAGAGGCTCTAACTTACAGAAACTCAGATGGCAGGCCATAGTTTTAGCCTTGTGTTTGAGCTGATCTATGACACTGGAATGCAAGTGGAATTTATCCAAATGGAATAGCCAGAAGGCTAAGCAGGGGAGGGGAGATAGGAAGAGAAGAGGCCATGCTGAACAGACTAACCTGGTTCTTGCGAAAGAAAGCTATGGGACCAGGACTTCTGAGTCTCTCATCCCAGGTGACTATTGTGTGAATAAACTGAGCATCAGGTTCGCTGAAAGGTAGGTGCTGTGATGAATTTTTATCATCTTTGCTTAGACTTTGGCAGCAGCGAGATCAGTGGTCCTGGGTAAAGTTTATGGTAATAGGAGTTAAATGGTAGCAAATGAGTATGTACAAACCCCAATTCTACCACAGAAGTCAGCTACATCTCTCAGGAAGCCTCTTAGATTACGTGTGATATATGTGTAAGTCCAGGCTGTCTTAATAGAATATGATTTCCAAAACATGGGAAGCGACCATTCTGCTTGTTCTTTATGTCTGAATCTACGCAAAGTGTTTTGCACTCTGCAGGCTAAGAAGTGTTTAGACAAATGAGGCCATGCTCAGAAAAGGGGACGTGGGATGTTAAGAGGACAAGGAATTTGTGTTTAGAGAGCTAGAGACCTTTAGCTTGGACAAAAGAAGCTGCAGGGGAAAATACAATCTCTTCTCAGATATTTGAAAGGCATTCATTTGGTTCTGTTGTTTCCAAAGGATAAGTGCATGACCAATGACTGAAAGGTCAGTTGAAGGAAGGCAAAAGAAACCTCCTAGTGCCTGGAACCAACTGAGGACACTTTTTAAGGTGGTGGACTCCCTATCTCTGGAAGACACCCAGCAAAGGCTGGGGCAAGGTTCCTGGATTCCTGACTACCATGGGTGCTTTTTTCAACCCCAGGAGTCCCTAAAATCTTGGACTCTTCCTGGTCACAACCAGCCACAAGGCCGGATGCTCCCATTCCAGGATTCTGGGATCGTAGTATTCCAAAGCTGCATCAGAAATATCCCATTTTCTAACCTTCTACTTCCTTTCTCCCGCTTCTCTTTTCAAACCAGACTTCAGCCCAGACTGGTCAGAAACAAAGCAGTAATGAACTAAGCCAGACCAACGTGAAGATGTCAGCTTCAGCAGGCTGCAGGCAGAGTGGATGCTGGCTGAGGTCCCACCCGTGACAAGATGGAACCCAAGCTCCTCGGGGAGCCCCAGCAGCCCTGCATGTCGGGCCATTCCCACGCTGCTCCTGTTCTGTTTGCTTTCTCTCTCATCCATTATTATAAACTCGCTGCTTAAAATAGCAAGGTAGAAGCCCAGTCCCGCCCCCAGGGTGACATCTGGGTTCTGCGGGAGCTCGTGGGCACGCAGACCTCATATCCATCACAGCAAAGTTTGGAATTCAACCTCCAGGAAGCGGTGATCTAGAGCCCCGGCCCATAAAAGGAGAAAACATTGAGTAATGCTTGGTCTCCTGGCCGCTCTTTCTTTAACCCACTTCCTGGCCCTACCCGCTGCCTCTCCAGCCTGGTCAGGAAAGGGTTAAGTAGGTACCCCTCTGACTAAGCCAATCACTCTTTTGACTCCACTCTTTCTGCTCCAGCCAGTGCTTAAGTAGAACCTGGCCCATTTTACAGGAGGGGAAACTGAGGTATAGAGGACAGAAATAACTTGACTGGGTTGTACCTGGAGCAAATTACTCAAGAGCCTCTGCTGGGATAACTATCCAATCATTTCTGTAACCAAAAAAGCTAGGAGTCTCTAAACCATCTTAAACCATCATAAATATTTTATCTACCTCTGCTCATGAAGGAAAGTAAACAAATACACTTCTTTTATGCTTTTATGCCTCAGGTTGCCATTGAGTATCAGACACCGTGCTAGGTACGAAGTGTGTGTGCACGCACGCACACAGTGATGGAGGTCAAACCTAGGACTTTGCGTGTGCAAGGGAAGAGCTCTACCACTGAGCTATATCCCCAGTCCTTTGAGATAGGTTTCCTTATTCCCATTTAACATATTAAATAACTAAAGCTCAGAGAGACACAGCAACTTCTCAAAATCACACAGCTAGTAAGTAGCAGTTCAAGGAGTATATTCTAGGCTAGTCTGAGTCCAAAGCCCATCATCTTCCTCCTTTTTCATGCTGCCTCCTCCTCTGGGAGTTCTGCTGGGTACAGTCAAAGACTCTTGCGTGGGTCCCCTGCTCCTCAGGGGAGAACCAGCATGTGACCTCCCAGGGGGAGGGAGAGGAAGCAACAGCAGTATTTTGGTTGTCAGACCAAGGGTCTTCTGGGGGCAAAAGAGTGGGTCACAGTCTGAGGGTGCAGGACCCCCACTGGCTGGTGTGGCAAGTATGTTCATACAGCCGTTCACCCCAGGAAGTCCCATATTTAGGTCGGCAACACAGGCCTTGAGAAAAACTGCTGTGTGACCATGTGGGCCACAGAGTCCGGGCAGGAGGGCAGGAGAGGGATGCCCTGACGGAGTGGCCACACAAGCCCAGGCACGCCAGCCACAAGGGGCCACACACCTCCATCCTGCAGGAGGGGCCTCCAGTGCGCATCCCCTGTGGGGGTCATAGCAACAGGGGTTAGGGAAAATGGAGCCCAGCCCATCTTGAAGATCTCCAGGCCTTGCTATGTCCCAACCAGCACAGGCACAATCATCAGGAGGCTGGAGGAAGAAATGTGTGGTCTTTAAAGATATCCCCCTTGGTGCTCTCTGCTACCCTGGCAGGTGGCAATGGGAGTACTATCACTGTTAACTGTTAGGATTTATCCCATTTTACAGACGAGGAAACAGAGGCCTAAAGACATCACCTAGAATGACAGTGCATATCTGTCAGTCTCTCCACCTTCCTGCAGGTCCGAGGCTGCTGGCTGTCGGTCATGTCCTTGGCAGGCAATGGCCTCTCACAGAACCTTGCAACCTTCCCAGAAGAGATCAAACCTCTCGCCGAAACCCCAGTGTCCCACGAGCCTGGCCTGCATGCTGTGTGGCTCTCACAGTCTCTGTGAATATCTGGGTATTGGGGGAACAGCCCAGAGGCCCTTGTGGGAATCAAAGGGTTAAACCAGCCTCCACTGACCTCCTGGGATGACTCAGTCTTCTCCAAGGGAGGCTTTTGTTCTCCCAGCTTGGGATTTTTGCACACAAAGAATGTGAGAGTGATTAGGCTGCTATTAATACCCGGTCTAGCCTCTCTCTGGATGCAGAGCTGAGGCCAGCGATGGCCTGGGGGGATGGCACCCACACCTCTCTGGGCCCCTCTGCAAATCCAAAGGGGCCAGGGCAGGCCTGCTTCCTTAGCTCAGACTTTACACATGGGGCGCTGAGTCCCAGAGAGGGGCGCAGGCTTAACCAAGGCCACACCTGGGAAGGCAGCAGCCATCAGAGCAGGCCCCCAACCCCCCGCTCCCTGGGCCCTGCTACACCTGGCAGCTTTCTGGCACCTGAACTTGGGGGTGGGCTTATAGCAGAGAAGAAAATAAATGTATCCACACCATGAGCGCAAGGCCTCCAATCCCCTTCCCTGCGCTGTCTCTCACAGAGGAGAGGACGCCCCTGCCCCTGGCCCTGGCCCTGGCCCTGGTCTTGGTCTCACCTGGGGCAGCCTTGGAGCATCTTCTTGTGCGTTGGAGGTGAGCTGAAGGTGCTGAGAGGCGCCTCTGTGGGTCCCTTGGCCTGGCCAACTGCAGAGCTGTGTCCTGCACCCCTCAAATGGGCCTAAATGGAGATCTACCTTAGGATGGCTGCAAGAGGGCTTGCAAACTCAGCCGACAGAACTGCAGCTCTCCCTCTGTCTTCCCTGCTAGGTTCATCTCCCTCGGCCTCAGTTTCCTCAGCTGTAAGATGGAGACAATGGTGCCTACCTTTTAGCGTTGTTGTAAGGATCAAATTAGGAAGTATGTGCGTTCAATAAATTCCTTGCCAGCCATAGCCGCATTGAAACCCAAGCAAGGCCCCAGCCTGAGCAAGGCCCTGGCATTGTGCTGTTCATATCCGGTGGCTCAGAATCCCCATATGGGACCTTGCAAATCAAGGAGGCATTGTCCTCCTTAGGCTGGCAAGGAGGCTGGCAAGGGTTTTTGCTCTGTGCTGATCAACAGATAAATCATCATCAGATGTACTGGGGTTAAACCCATCATGGGCGCCACCTCTGGGGATGCCAACACCCCCTGCTGCTGGGCAGCCAGGGCTGCAGGAAGTGGGCTGAGAGTCATTCTGCAAACATTACTGGGCTGCAAGAGGGAGAACGGGGCTGTGGGCAACCGAGGACTGCCCTGTGGGCATCCTGGTTCTGTGCTGTGGTCATTCTGTGTGTGCTCTAATCAGTCCCATGTCTGTGCTATGGTCATCTCAGGTCAGTGCTATGGTCAGATCCATGTCTGTGCTGTGGTCAGTCCTGGGTCTGTGTTGGTGTCATCCTATGTCTGTAACGTGGTTGTCCCTGGGGCTATTCGGTGGTCAGTTCCACGTCTGTGCTGTGGTCAGTTCCATTTCTATGCTATGGTCAGTCCCAGGTCATGCTGTGGTCATTGTACGTCTGTAATGTGGTCATCCCTGGGTCCATGCGGTGGCCAGTTCCATGTCTGTGCTCTGGTCAGTTCCATTTCTATGCAATGGTCAGTCCCATGTCTGTGCTCTGGTCAGTTCCATGTCTGTGCTGTGGTCACCCTGGGACAATGCTACGGTCTGTCCCAGATCTATTCTCAAGCCCCAGTTCTTTCTGCCTCCTCTGTGGTGATGGTGAGTCCCAAAGGACAGCAGTTTCCACCTACAAGTGACAGGTGCACCCATCCAGGAAGAGGGACAGGCACAGCCCCAACCACGAGGGTGCTTGGGCTGCACCACACAGGCAGCAGATGACAGCGGAGGACAAAGCCACACCTGGGTATTGGTGGGGGCCCCCGATTCTCTCCTGAAAGCTGATTTGTGTTGCAGGGGAGGGTGGGCATCAGGGATGGAAGAGAGGGTGGAGATGTGAGGAGAAAGCCGCATGGGCATCAGAGAAGGGAGGAAGGGCAACTGGAAGGCTTCCCTCAGAGCTTCTCCCCTTGGCACCAGTCCCTGTGGTCAATTGGCTGAGTACAGGGCAGTGTCCTAGGTGTGATGGGGGGCAGCTCCCCCACTATAGGGACCTGTCCTTGTCTGGGAAACTTCTCAGCCCACTTTTCTCTGGCCATGCTCCTAACTCCTGCAGATTTCCACAGGCTTTGTGGGCTGGGGTGCCCTGGGAAGAAGTCCATCTCTGCTTAGACATGTGGAGGCTGGGCCAGCACCCAGGGAGGACTAGGGCTGGCAGAGCTTCGCTGCCCAGGGAGCCACTAGGGAGTGCATCAAGATAGGAGCAATTGCTGCTGAGGCCCCTTGCCTCCCACAGACCTCCTTACCCCATGGCCCTTCTCTCAGGCAAACAGGGACATCACCAAGCTCATGGCCTTGGAGGTGGGGGTTGTAGCAGCAGGAAGCAGAAAAAAGAAAGCTCAGCCCTGCCTTGTGAGTCTCTAAGAGACATGGAAAGGGCTCAGAGGAAAAGGATTTGCAAGGAAAAGATCCAAGTAGTGTCTACAGCCATACCGCCCTGGAGTCCAATCCTGTCACATCTCGGAAGCTAAGCAGGGTTGGGCCTGGTTAGTCCTTGGATGGGAGACCGCCTGGAAACACCAGGTGCTGTAGGTTTGGGAGAAGGACCTGGCAGCCCACTCCTGAAACAATCAGCCATCAAAAACCCTATGAATAGACTAGAAGTACTGACTATAGCGCCGGGCATGGCACAGAGATGGGTAGTGTTTCATTCTGTTCTATATAGAGTCACTATGAGTCAGACCTGACTTGAAAGCACCTAACAACAATGTCCCAAGTAATGGTAACTCTCCCTTTCCCAAGATTACTGTAGGATTATGGGGCAAAGTGGAGAAACAGTGACCGTGTAGACACTGGAGAATCCCCAGATAAGCCTGTACCCTGCCTCCCTGGGAAGGTAGAAAATCCCAAGTCTGAGAGCAGAGAAATCTCAAGGCCATTTCCCAGACAGAACTGTAGAAAGAGGATCCCAAAGAGAGGAAGTGGCTATGTGGTGTGTCCTTGACAGGTCAGGCCTTTGGCCATCCTCCCCCGAGCTCACGTCCCAAAGGTTGGAGGATAGCACCATCATTCTGTACCCTCAGAACAAGGAGTTGCCAGACCTGAGGCTGCTTGAGAAGGACAAGTCAGCAGTCCTTTACTAACCAAGGACCAATAGAAACCACAAGGGACGTGCTGTCAAATGCTGGTGGGGATGGACGATATGGAGCACCAGGGCACTCTCCCCATCCCCATCCCCTGGCATTTTGGAAGCCCTCGAGAACAAATGCCACTCTGAAGCAAGAGGGGTATTGAGAAAATGCTGCAATGTCTGCCATCCAGGTCCTACACCCTTCAAAAAATGATCAAGCAGAGGCTGGACCTCCCTCCCTGTCTGTCCCTCCTGCTCCCCACAATCATGCAGGAAATAAGCCCAAACATCTCCCCAGGTTTCTTTTCCAGCTTGTTCACTTCAGCAATTCTTTTTTTAAAAATAAATCCACTTGAAAACATTTTTTTCTTCTTGGAAATATGTGCAATTGCTTAATCAGAGGCAGTTCAAAGGAGCCGGGAACAGCAGAAAAAGTATCCCATTTAGCTCCAAGCAGAAATAAATCTTGCCCAGTCGTCTTTGTTCCAGGCCATCTAGCAGCCTCTCCCCTGAGTCACTCAATGCAGAGTGACATGAGTCATGTCCCTGGGGTCAAGGATCACACAGTATTCCCAGGTCTGAGAGACCCCATAAAGGGAATGGCCCCCGAGGGGTCACTAGGAAGAGCTGGAGATGCAGGAGCCCTTCCAGGTCCTGGGCGTGGCTCTCCCCTCCCCAAGTGGGTGATCATGGGCATCACCGAGCCTGCCTGAGCCTGGCTTTCTTGGGTCTTTCTATCCAGTCCTGTATAGGAGCCTCTGCAGTGGTGTCCAGCTCCCAAGGGCCAAAGGTAAAGTTCACCAGAATTTCGTGAGCTGGTTGTGAAACACAGATGTTATTAAAAATTAAATTACATAAACTTAAACTAAATAAATTATACTAAAAACAAAGGAAATAAATCCTCAAAATAACCACGTTCTAATTCTTCTACTAGAGTTTACTGTGATCTGTGCTCTTGACATGCCTGGTTTCCGTCAAGGGGAAACTGTCTAAGATGGGCCACTGCCCAGCTCTTCCCGGTTCCATCATCCCAGGTGTCAACTTAGGAGCTGAGGCTGGTCCTAATGGGAGCCTCTGTGCATCACGGCCTTCTTTCCCCAGGGAGCTGGCTGTTCTCTGTACACCAGCACAGTGTGAGCCAGTCAGGCCCAGGCCCCTGCTCTTTCTCCTGCCAGGGTAGAATCCTTCCATGCAGACAACTTCATCATCACCCTGCAATGGCCACCTGCCAGCCCCTTGCACTCACCACCTCCCAGACAGAGCCAGGGCTTCTTCTCTCCCCAGCCACTCCTTGGGATGCCCTAGTGCAGGGGACCCCCATCCTGGGCCAGGGACTGGTACCAGTGTGAGTAGCAAGGTTTCATGTATATTTACACAATAAATGGAATGTGCTTGAATCATCCCCAAACTACCACCCTTCTCAGGTCTGTGGAAAAATTGTCCTTCAGGATACTGGTCCCTGGTGCCAAAAAGGTTGGGACCCCTGTCCTAGGGAATGGCATCTTAGCTGGCTGCATACAGGCGTCATGACTCCTCCACCTCTGTCACCCTTCGTCATCAGTTAGACTCCGAGTCCTGCCAGCCTTTGCTCAGGATGTCTTTGACAGCTTCCCTTCATCCCATCCCTGCCGCCCAAGCTCCTAGCCTCTCTTTCTGACTTCATCTCTTTCAACCTTCATATACCTTCTGCTCTAACTACAATGGACCAATAGTCAACCTCCAAATCTGCCCTGCTTATCCCTTGCCTATGCCTGGGCTCCATCCATCCCCTTTCTGTGGCGACTCATCTTTCAAAACCCAGTTCAAACATCCCCTCCTTCAAAAACCCACCCCTCCTCTTCACCCCTTGTATTTTTTTCCCCTATGGCTGGGGTTTAGCTCAGTTGGTACAGTGCTTGCTCGGCATGCTCTGAGGCCCTGGGTTTGATCCCCAGCACCACAAAAATAGGAGAAGGACCTGGCAGCCCACTCCCAAAACAATCCCCAAACAATCAGCCATTGAAAACCTTGTGAATAGCGAGAAGCACTGACATAGTGCCAGGCATGACACAATGTCAGGGAGTGTTTTTTTCTGTTGTACATAGGGTTGCTATGAGTCAGACTCAACAGCACCTAACAACAACAACAACAACATCATTGCTGTAATCTAGTACCACAAACCTGATGGGTTAAAAGAATACCAATTTATTATCTTACAATGCTGGAGGTCAGAAGTCCAAATTCAATCTCAGTGGGCCAAAATCCAGGTGTCAGCAGGGCTATGTTCCTCCTGGAGGCTCAAGGCGAGAATCTGAGGATCCTTCTTGCCTTCCCAAGCTGCTAGAGGCTGCCAGAGGTTCTGGCTGGCAAACACTTCCCCACCCTCCTCACCAGCAGAGAAACTGGCGTCCTCTTTTCCGTCTGCTTCCACCTTCATACCTCCTCTATCTTTGACAATCATCCCCATCATATAAGGACTCTAGTGACCATCTGGGCCCACCTGGATACTCCAGGGTAACTCCCCATCTAACTGTCAGCAAAGGCCCTTCTGCTGTGTAAGGTTATCATATTCACTGGCTTCAGGATTAGAATGTAGACATGGGGAGGGGAGGTCATTCAGCTCTTTACACTCTTCTCCCAGAGCGCTTTTCACAGACCTCAGCTCAGCCAGAATTTGAACAACTCAAGATCATGAACTATGTCTTATTCACAGTTTTATAAATATCTTAATAAATATTCATAGTTTATGATCTATGTCCAGTACAGGGTCAAACACAGAATAGCCACTCACTAAATGTTTGTTGAATTGATGAATGAATAACACCATAAGATAAGGAGTCTGTGCTTTAATTAGCAGCCAGTTTCTGTGAAAACAGGGTTCACGCTGAGGTGGTACATTTCAGTTCTTCCAGGGCCAGGCAGGTCAGAAGAATGGCAGAGCCACCATGGAGCTGGGGACTATGGCAGATCAGAGAGGACAGGTGCCACTTAACTGGGGCAGCTACTACTCAGTTTGGGGGGTCATGAATAAATATCACCTTTTTATTGGCCAGCTCTCCCAATTTCCAAGAAAAGCCAAAACCCTGGTGTTAAAAATAAAATCACCCAATTTAGAAATGTTAAAGCTAATACAAAAATTTAGAGAAACACCATGGAGGCCAAACATACACATCTTTGGGGAATTCTTTCCGCAGCCACCAGTTGCCACCTCTGATTTATACCCTTAAAAAATGTTCCTCTGGGTCTTAATCTGATTTAAATCAAAACTCATAAGCAGTGCCAGCTACAAATGCTCTCTGGGAGGGCCAGCAAGCCAAGCAGATCCTGGGGCCCTTCCTAGAGACTGATGCTGCCTGTTTTACCCGTGGGCCCTATTCTTGGGTGGTCAGTGGTCCGATGGGTCTCTCTTTGCTTCGTGGGCCTGGAAAAGTGCCTGAGATGCCCCTTTGCCTATATGGGTCTCATTCCTTCACAGAAGACCAGACTTTTCTCCATGCAAAGTATCTCTCTAGTCCAATGGCCACACCTCTGGAAATGTCATCAGTCCAAATCCAGTCGAGGGGCAATGGTAAGCATGTGCTCTGACACCTCACGAGGACCACAGGGATTGGGGATGAAACAGACTAGACTGCATCCCAACTCTGACCCTGACAGCTCAGTGACCTTGACAAAGCAGTGAACTTCTCTAGGCTCAGTCTGCCATTCGTGAGTAAGGTTCAGACACTTCTCCCAAAGGATTATCATAAAATTTAAAGTAGGCAGCATATAGTAGATGCTTAAGATGTGCTCCTTTACTCTCCTGAGAAAGAGAACGTTGGTAACACAAGTCTTCTTTGCTTCATGCAGCAGGGGACTGTAGTTATAACCTAGGTTGTTGTTGTTGTTAGGTGCCGTCGAGTCCGTATCCGACTCATAGCGACACTCATAGGGTTTTAAATGGCTGACTTTTTCAGGATTTCCTTGGGAGTGAATTGCCAGGTCATTCTCCCATTTTTGCGGTGCTGGGAATTGAACTTGGGACCTCAGAGACTGCAGCACAGTGCTCTACCAACTGAGCTAAATCCCAGCCTTTTATAACCTAGGTACCCTCCTTTTAACGCACTTCAGAGATTTGTCTTTCTGGTTTTCTAGCTCGCAGCAGATGAAAAGCAACAAAAAGGGACAAGTGACCACAAGGAAGTGGCAACATCCAGCAGAGCAGACACTGTGCTGAGTTTATCCAGCCCAGGTGCACTTCTTTCTCTGTTCCTTCCTGGCTACAGGGCCATCCCTGGTTTAGAGCCCAGCAAGACACAGAGGGCAGGAGGGAAGCAAGCCTCCCATGCTGGCTGCTTGGGAAAGATTGGGAGAAAAGTTCCATTTTAGAATACTTTCATCGAAGTGCTTAATCTGTGCAAAGGTTTCACCCTTTAGAGATTATTGTTTTTGTTCACAGTACATTGAGTGAAGGAAACCATGATTAGTATGATTCTATTTTCATTTAAAAATCATATATTTTATGTATATACATTATATATAAAATGTGTGTGCATATATACACACACATATATAGATATGTATGTATGTGTGTATATATATATACATATATATATCTTTATCTACATATGGAAGATGAAAAAGTCAAAACTCAAATGTTAAAAATGGTTATCTTCAAGTGGAACTATTAATAAACTCAATTTAACATATTTAAAATATTTATATCCATCTTTTTCCATTTTCTCACAAAGAGTATGACTTACATACTGAATGATGGAAGTGTTAAAGAAAAAAAAGATCATCTCTTTGGTGTCCTAAAACATTTCCTAAGTGAGCAGCTTGTCTCTAATGACCATGAATGGCTCACGTGGATCAGTGCCTCGCAGCTTCAGCACCTGCTAGTTGAGGTCCTCGTCCTTTCTGAGTAATTTCCTGTCTGGAGCTCCCTGAACAACTCTCACACATTCTTTTTGTTTTGTTTTTGTTTTTGTTTTGTTTTGTTTGTTTTTGTTTTGTTTACAGTACTTGGGGGCTAAATCCAGGGCCTCATACATACTCTGCAAGTGCTCTGCCCTTGGGCTGCATCCTCAGCCCATTTTTTTCTTTTTTAGTTTTGAGTCAGGGTCTCACTAAGTTACACAGGCTGCTTCTAGCCTCAAACTCATGATCTTCCTGCCTCAGCCTCCCACGTCACTGGAATTATAGAATAGCCCAGGCTGTTCTATTTTGTTTTTGATACAGGGCCTCACTATGTAGCCCAGGCTGGCTTTGAACTTGAGATCCTCATGTGTAGCCTCCCAGGTACTGGGGTTGCTGGTGTGTGCCACTGCACCTAGTTCCCACTTATCTTTTAATGCTGAGCTCAAATGTCTCTTCCCAGGAAGCCTGTCTCACTGTCCTCCCTGGGTTCCCCTTTTCTGGACTCCATAATCTCTTTTCCCCCTTCCCTTCCTCACTTTTTTTTTGCAATCATTTGGTTTGTGAGCCTGTGGTTCTTACCTTTTTTGCTACCCAGTCTTTCTAAGGTCAATGACAAATGTCTATCAATTGGCAGACGCATAAAGCTCTGGGGTGGTGAGGTGTGACGAGTCCTCCATGGACCCGCGGGGGCAGGCCTTCCCTCTCCTCCCACATCCTCCCTTCTCAACCACATTTCATTTTAGACGCATGTCCACAGGACAAGCTCCTGGACGGCAGGGTCAGTGTGTCATTCATCTCAGAGGGTTTCTTGAACCCATGAATGAAAGAATGAGTGAAAGAAAGTGTGTCACATGCTCCATAAAACAGAGTTTAGAGCATGAGCCCTGGTTTTTGGGGAGGCCTTGGGAGCTGCCAGCCTTCCGGGGCTGATTTCTCCAGTGGTCCCATCACGGCCTTGGAGCTCCTCACTAGAAGTGGGAAGGACTTGGCCCTCTGTGTTTTCTGACTGGAGAGACGTGAACACACACCAGCTGGACCACTGTACGCGCAGGTGGATGACCTTGCCTGCCCTGTTCCCACAGAGCTTCCCCAGGTGAACAGCTGAGTGCTGCTCTCGATGACGTAGCTGGGTTTGATGTCTTCTCTGCCACATGGATGTGCAAATTTCCCCATAGGAATCTATCAACTGCAACCTTCCAAAGGTCAGGGCCTCTACCCCTGATGCTTTCAGGCCTGATGTCACTCAGGAGTCCTTTGCAAAATGACTTTGGGGGTTAACTTATCAGTGGAACTTACAGCTTTAACCTAACCCCCGAAGGAGGCCATGGGGCACCCCTCTAGCTCCACTTGGGAAGCTAGCACAGTACCCCAAGCAGCTGGCAGTGCACATTCAAAGGAGGCAGTGGCCTGATGTCCTGGGACCATCTCTTTCATGATGGAGGGGCGCTGTGAGGGCTTGCAGGGTAGCTATGGCCTCTGAACCCAAGCCCCAACAAAGCCCCAACATATGGCCCAACTCCTGCTCATTAGAGAGCAAAGAGACTCTGATGCAGGGGGTCCTGGGACCCCAGATCCTGGAATCACCCATTTCTGTGAGGCAAACCTCTGGGAACCATCGTCCTATCACATCTGCTTGATGGGCCTGCAGGAACCCTAACAAGATCCCCTCCTGCCCATACTGCACACCCATACTCTCAGAAGCCAGCACGTGGAGCTGGACCTGAGTTGACAACCTCTTTGAAGGAGCTTCTGGCCTCTGCACCTGTAGACACTCATTCCTTAGGAGGGAGCAAGATAAGCTGGTGTTTGGGGCACATGAGGTCTGTGAAGGGCCATCCAGGCTACCAAGAGTGGCTTGTCTAGAAAACCAGAAGCAGCACCCCACTCCTTAGGTATTTTGTTCTAGAGAAAAATAAAACTTCTTTGACTCAGTAACACTTTCTCATCCCCAAATCACATTCAGTTCCCATTGGGTCTCTCTCTGCCAGTTCCTCCATCTCTTTTCCTCTTTCTTCTCTCTCTTCCTTCTAGTTTTGTTCTGGGATGTGCCCATCAGGAACGAGTTTGGGAAAGTCCTAAGGAAAAGATGTCCTCCTTGATGCCTGCCTGAATCAGCCATTCACTCAAGAAAGTCTTGTCCAGGGCCCCCCCTGTGGCATGTACTGCACTGGGCACTGAGGCTTTGGAGTGGGTCTTTCAAGGCTGCTTCATCCAGGAAGACTTCTCTGACCTCTCTCTCCTGGATGCTGTGTACTCTTGGCCTGTAACAATGGCTGGCCAAGTCTGCCATCAAGTGGCTTCTGTTTCCTGTACATTTGTCTTATCTGCCAAGCCTGAGGGCAGAGAGCTTTCTTTTGGGGCCTTGCTGTGGGAAAATAACACAGATCTGTAGCAACTACTCTGTCTGGTGAGTCTCTCCTTTGGACAGTGTGGATTCTTGGAATCAAACCTTGTTTTTTATGTGGCCTGCTATATATCCAGCAATATCAGCTCTTGAATGCTCTCAACTCTGTGAGGAAGGTATTATATCTCCAGTTTACAGGTGAATAAACCAAGCCTCAGAAATGCAAAGTGACTTGCTCTAGGCCTACAGTCAGGAGACAGTCGGGATTAGAACTGGGTCTCCTGGGCCCAGAATGGGCTCTTTGGCCCATCCCTAAACAGAGCTCATTCTTTTCTCCTCTCACCTCAGTAGAGAGGGAACAAAGGCACTGAACAGTTTTGTGATGGGGAATCTTAAGTGTTCTAGATCACGGCTGTCTCACGGCCAGCATGGCCAATGAGGACAACCTCAGGTGCAGCATGGCCCGTCTTTGAGGAGCTGAAAGTCATCACCACAGCATCCCCTGGGGTAGAGAAGCAGCAGCTAAGATTGTGGAAGACAAGGGAAAAGAGAACTTTCCAAAGCATGTGGGACAAGGCCTCCTAGCGTGGATGCTGCCCCTGTTCATCTCCATGCTGGCCATCCTCTTCTCAGAAGCAATGGAAATGGGCCCCAAAACTGGGCCAGGCCTGAAGGATAGAGGCTGCTCTAGTCTGTGCTCCAGGAAGCCAAATGCAGGATGGGGTGGGGACATTCCGGGGCATGAAGAGCAGACCCCAACACTAACTGCCATGTGGAAATGGCATCTTCACCCTCAGGCCTCAGTCTCCCTATCTCCACCACAGGACTGGGCTAACCTGCCAGCCTGTGTCCTACTTTTGGCCACACAAATTCAGAGTCCCTGTTGCCCTTTGAGAGCAATCATGCAGTTAGAAGTGAGGGGCCTATCCTGGCAACCCCTGGACGTGACCTCTGCACATCTTTGCATCACATCCTCTGGTCACAGTGATTGGCTGGAGGTAAGCATGTGTCTTGGCCACAGCCAATGAGACACAGTAAGACTTTTCTGGGCATCCTGGGGAAAAGGTTCTTAGTCTTACCTCTAGACCTTGAATTTAAGAGGGTGAAAATGGAATCCCTCTGTGATGATGAAGAGCCTGCTCAAGTATGAAATCAATGTGAAGGAGAGCACAGCTAGAACAGAAAAGAAACCAGGTCCTGGGGCTAGTCTCTAAGGGCCTGACCAAGCTGTGCCTCATATCCCTGGCTTTTTCCGTTTTGAGAACCAACAAATCATTTTTCTTTCTTTCATTTTTTTCCTCTTTTTTTTTTTCCCTTAAGTTGGCTTATACTGGCTTTTTTGGCACTTGCAATAAACAGTTCCAAGTGATACAAATAGCCTAGCTTTGTAAAGGTGGTTGTACAGAGTCTTTCTCAGCACCAAAGACATCTCCTACTTCTCTGCTCTGCTGCTGACATGAAAGTTTAAGCTGGAAACTGCGATCCAGACCCAAACAGCTATTCCCCAACTAAAGGTCACCACACCCCTGTCCTCAGACCCATTTTTCCTGCATCCCTGCCTCCAATGATGGGCTCAACATCCTTCCAGAAACCCCAGCCCCAACCACTGGCTTCAGTATGCCCTACACTACACACACACACACACACACACACACACACACACACACAGCTACACACTGAGGATCCTGAGGAGGGACTGGGCCTGAAAACCCCCATGTCCTTACCTAAAAGACAGCGTGATATCATCAATCAAGACATGTTTACCAAGTCAAATTTCAACCTTCAAATGATTTTCAAACATGGTTACTTCTTAGAGGGTGACCATTCCACTTCCAGCTTAGGGTGAGAGGGGCTCTGACTCCCAACCCTCCTCAGAAGAGCTGACCCCGGGACAAGACCTGGGCAGTGAGGAGCCATGGGCAAAAAGGTGGCAGCCTCTGCTTGGGACCCCTGCCACAGAGTGTGGGGTGAGGTACTCCAGTATGCAGGGCAAGAAGGGCCTCCCATCTTACCCACTGAGGCCAGTGGTGGGGTGAAGGGAGCTGTGGGTCTGGGCCATGGTCTTTATTTTCACCAGTAGAGCCTGCGTTGAACTGTGGGACAGTGGCTATGCGTTCAACTAAAGCCGAGCCGTCGTCTTGGTCCTGCAGATGTATGTAAAGCATTGCAGGATCTGAGTCTTTAGACAGGATTTGAGCAGACTATGGTCAACCAGGAATGGCAGAGGGGGGTGGGGTTGAGTGGTGGAGAGAGGAGCTTGGGAAGGACCCTCCCAACAGCAACCTCTGGGAGGGAGAGGTACATATAGTTTTTGGCATCCTGCTACTTAAATGGGTGCATGCAACTGTGACTGCTTCATGACATGAGATGGGAAGGAACCAGAGAGAATTTCCCCCTGAGATAGCTGCTTCTCCTCATGGAGAAGGGCAGGGTGTGGTGTGATTCCCAGGCATGGGTAGGACAGAACTGATATTTATTGGACTAGGTGCTCTCCCTGACTCTTTATATCCTTTATCTTATCCAGTCCTTACAACACCCCTGCATAGCCAAGCACAGTGGCACACACTTTAATCCCAGCAACTCAGAGGCAGAGCAGGAGGATCTCAAATTCGAGGCCAGAGGTAGCCTGCTTAACTTAGTGAGACCCTATCACCAAATAAAAAAATGATTAAAAAAGTGGCTGGGGTGCAGCCCAGGGGCAGAGCACTTGCAAAGTATGTGCAAGGCCCTGGATTCAACACCCAAGTGCTGAAAAAAAGAAAAAGGAAAAAGAAAGAATAGAAAAGAAAAAGAAAAATCCAGCCCTGCATGGTACTTTAATTCCTTCTCTACAGATAAGAAAGCTGAAGCTCGGGAAGGTGAAGCAATGTGCTCCAGGCATCACAATAACTAGGTATGTGCCATAAAGAGGGTTTGAGCTTGGCAGATTCTGACTCCAAGCCCAGGGTTCTGTCCACTATCTCCTGATGAGACTTCTAGGGTGACACAGAACTACGCTTCAGCAGCAACAACAACAACTTTGACAATAACAACCACAACACGGGACTAGAAGTTCATCTGGCTAAGCCTTCCCTCATTCATCATGGAGAAGGTCTTGTCATTAACAGTCAGATCCACATGCGTTCTGTCTGCTATGCTGCAATTTGTTATACACACGATAGCTCCACTGAAGTTAACTGTTTGGTAAACAGCATAGAGTTCATTCCGGGAGCTAAGCTGAGTCATTCTTAGGAAGCTTTTCCTTGCCTCTATAAAAGTCTGAGTTATGAAAGCTCCAAAAGAGGATTATGGTCAGGGCCAGATGAACAAGCCTCAGCAGCCCCGCAGGCACCATCCCAAGAGGGGAAGGTAGGGGAGTAGGCCACCTTCCAGGGCTGGTTTCAGTCAGGAGGCGCACAGGCCCTGGGAAACCCCTGGAGCTTGACAGGTTTATTGGATCTGCCCAGTAACATTCTGATGCCTGGGTAGACACAGCTGGGAGCTCCCATATCCTAGAGATATTTTCCTAGGGTGTCTCCTGGGCTCCTTACACCCACCCAAGCCCCACTCTTCTCTGTGCCCACAAGTGATGTTTCCTAACCATTGAATTCCCCCACGTATCTGTCAGTTTGTTGTTCTGTGGGGGCTTGCCTGTTGCTGTGATGCTGAAAGCTAGGCCACCCGTATTTCAGATATCAGCAGGGCCACCCATGGTGAACAGGTTTCAGTTGAGCTTCCAGACTAAGATGGACTAGGGAGAAGGATCCAGCAGCCCATTCCCGAAACAATTAGCCATTGAAATCTATGAATAGCAGAGAAACACTGCCGGAAAATGAGCCCTCCAGGCTGGAAGGCGTTGACAAGATAACTGGGGAATAGTTGCCTCCTCAAAGGAGAGTCAACTTTAATGATGGGAATGGAGTAGAGCTGATGTGGCATGACTCGAAATGAGAAGAAACATAGTTACTGCAGCATTGGGCTCAAACATAAAAAGATCATACTTATGGCACAGTGTTGGGTAGTGTTTCACTCTGTTGTGCGTAGGGTTGTTATGAGTTGAATCTGACTCAACTGCACCCAACAACAATTACTGAATTTTTTTCATTAATGATAGAATTCAGAGGAATACACTTAATATGACAAGGGAAGATTATAGAACAGAAGAAGAAGAAGAAGAAGAAGAAGAAGAAGAAGAAGAAGAAGAAGAAGGGAAGATTGCATTACTTGAGGATTGATCCTAGGGCCTCACACATACTTTTGCAAGTGCTCTACCACTGGGCTATACCCCCATTTTAAATTTTTTATCTTGAAACAAAGTCTAGCTAAGTTACACAGGCTGCCTCTAGCCTGGAATTCACAATCCTCCTGTCTCATCCTCCCAAGTTGCTGGGAATACAGACGTGAGTCACCATGCCTGACTTAGAACAGAAGTTTAAAAAAGAAAAAGACAGCAAAGTAGGGGTCACCTTGTATGTCAAAGGCCTGGGACACTGTTCTCTGGGCCTTGCCTCTGGAGCTCTTTCCTCTGACTCTCCTCTGAAGTCATGCCCTTCTCTAGGGTTGGCAGAGCTTGGGAAAAGCAAAGGCCCCCTAATGCCTTGGGCCGGAAGTGCTGCCTGGGGTTTGGCTAGCAGATTTGAACTGTTTCCTCAGGACTGGAAGGCCCAGGTCGTACAAGGCCCTCCCCAGCAGGTGGCAGGAGGAAGCTTCCACAGAATGCTTTCTTGCTACCCTCTTGTGCCTCAAGTACCCCTAATTCCCTCCTTATCAAAATCTAGCCATCCTGTGGCCCCTTTCTTCTGATGAGAGGAACTGATATTTAACCACAAAGTGGCCCTGGGGAAGGTGGGTTATGCTTATGAAGCATAATTATGGGCATCTTTCTCCCTTGGTTAAAACATTTTTGGTGGTTTCCCATGCACTGACTCCTTTCCAATAATCTGCTAGAATTATCTGAGGTACTTGATAAAATACAGATTCCTGGGCCCTTCCCAGATCTATTAAATAAGAACACAAATCCAGGGACAAATGGGAATTAAGAAGCAGCTTTTGTGGATTTGAAGTACTCCAGCAGTCCTGATTCTGAGCCTGACTCTCTCCCGCTAGGGCAGGGGAGGTCCTGGCCTCAGGGCACCAGAGTCTTGCTGCCTCCCCCCACCCAACTCCAGCACCCTGGGCCTTGCAGACTATTTTCCCTGATGGACAGAGGAGGAAAACAAAACAAAACAAAACAAAACAAAACAAAACCCTTCCAGGAAATAGTCTTTTCAAAGGTTAGTGTATCCCTACTAAGAGGACATACACATATGGTCCAAATGGTTCAATGACCCTAATGGTCCTTACGGTGGGCAATTTGGCCTACTTATTTTTAACCAATGAACTAGCTGATTGATATTTTTCTTTGCAGATTTACATTTGTTTAGTTTCAGCTGCCCATGAATTCACATTTTCTGAGCAGAGCTCCTTGCGGGAGGAGAACTAGGATTGCTTCCAAAGCAGTAAGATCGTTTCTTTGAGAGCCAGTTATAAAACCACTCGCTGACCTTGGCCAGTCCCGCCTCTCTCTGGGCCTGGCTTTCAGCTTCTGTACAATGACTTTCAGACGTTCGGTTCCCTAGAGTGCTGGCCGGAGGCCTGGCCTCCCCCAGCTCCTGGTGACCACAGGCAGTGGTCTGACAGCATACAGCTCGATAGAGACTCTTGCCTTTCCCATACTTCTGCACTAAGGTCCCACACTGTAGCCCTTCCCAGCAAGTATGGCAGCTCCTTCCTACCATCCTTTCTTGAGGCTTAAGGAAGATACTTTAGCCCTGAAGCAGGTCCCCAGAAGATAAAAATAAAATGAAACTACTGATGTGGAAAGCTCAGCTGGTGAGCTGTAAATAGCAGCTCCCTTCTGAGGCTGGTTGAGAAGCCATGGCTGGAGGGAGCCAAAGTTCATCTCTTCCTTGAGCCTGCAGTAGTGGGCAGCCTACTACCTTTCAGAAGCAGTGTGCCCTTCCCCTGCACCCTCTTACAGACTCCCCCGTGGGCCCCAAACCAGAGCCTACAGGTATCTGGGGACAAATCAGTTGTACTGTGGCTTGACCTGGCTTTTATTGATTTCTGTGTGGGTGATTTATGACTGCCTGCTTCCTAAAAGGCTTGTGGCCAGATGTTAATAAAAACAGAGGCCACGAAAGTTAAAAATAACAACTGGACAAGGGAGCAGGAAAGAGAGGGAGATGACTCGTGCCAAAGTGGGATGCCTCCTGAGGCCAGGACCTGGAGGGGACTCTTGAGTCTTGGTTCTTACTGTCACAACCAGTTGAGATCAGCTGCATCCTGCTCTCGACTATTGAAAGAATTGCAAAGCAAGGAGTAGTTACATCTTGAATTTCCAAAACTGACTCTGAGCTCTTTATGTTGTTGTTGTTAGGTGCCGTCGAGTCGGTATCTGACTCATAGCGACCCTCAGGGTTTTCAATGGCAGGCTGTTTCGGGATTGTCTTGGGAGTGGATTGCCAGGCCCTTCTCCCATTTTTGGGGTGCTGGGAATTGAACTTGGGACCTCAGAGACTGCAATGCAGCGCTCTACCAACTGAGCTAAATCCCAGCCCCCTTTATAAAGGCAGCAAAATTAGAGTGAGATTTAGCATTTCAGAAGTTTAAAGTTCACTTCACGGGATGACGCCTCACAGGAGTGTCACCATGTGGTTCACCTGTCAGTGTCTGGGATTGCTTTGGCTTGGTTTTTTATTTTAATTAAGTAATTAAGTAATTAACTTATTTATGGCTTAGATAACAAATGTTTATTTCCTCACATTTCTGGGCTGGGAAGTTCGAGGTCAAAGTTCTGGTTCTTCAGATCCTAGTGAAGTCTCTTTTCCTGGCTTGTAGGTAACTGTGTTCTCACTGTGTCCTCACATGTTGCTGGGGTGGGGGCAGGAGGGAGAGGAAAAGGAGAGACAGAGAGGGAGGGAGAGACAGAGAGAGAGGAGAGTGTGAATGAGCTTGTTTTGGTTTTTAAAGCAGGTTGTGTAAATAGAGGTTCTAGATATTGTGTTCACGTTTGAATCAGATGGCTGGTCATCAGCCCTCTCTGATGTGGCTTTAAAGTAGACCCTGACTACTATGAACCTCAGGAAAATGCAAAACCAAAACTATATCCAGGATCCTTTAGCTCAGGGACAACAAGCAGTGCCTTTGAATTCTGGCTGAAGGTCCCTGTCATTTTGTGGTCTTGGTAAATGGGTTATTTCACAAATCTTGCAGCTAGACAGAGATCAGCTCTCTCAGAGGAAAACCACAAAAGGGTATTGTTATGGGCTGAACTGTGCTCCCCCCGAATTCTTATGCTGAAACTCTAACCCCCAGAACTTCAGAATATGACTGTATTTGGAGATAGGGCACTTAAAGAGGTAATTAAGTAAAAACAAGGCCATTAGGGTGGGCCTTAATCCAATCTGACTGCTGTCCTTATAAGAAGAGGAAATTTGGACACCCAGAGATACAGGGGATGCACGCACGCCAAGGGGAGACCTTGTGAGGACACAGCAAGAAGGTGGCCACCTGCAGGCCAAGGAGAGAACCTTGGAAGGAATGGAACCTGCTGACACTGTGATCTTGGACTTCTCTAGAACTATTGGAAAATAAATTTCTGCTGCTTAAGCTACCCAGCCTATGATATTTTGCTATGGTACCACTCACAAACGGACATAGCTATTAATAGAATTTTTTAGCCATACCAGATTTAAGTTCAACACCTAGGTAGGTTTTAAACACCTACTCTTTGAAATTGAGATCAATGAATTTTGGAGAATAATTGCTTTAGTATTTTTCCAAGCCAATCACAAAGCTCTTTTCAGGACCTTTCCGATGAAATGAAAATGCCTTGGACTAGGATCCAAGAATTCTGCTTTTGAAGAAGTAAAACTCTTGACAATAAAATGATTTTGTACATTTAAAAAATCCTGAGGAATCCACCAAAAATTATTACAATAAGTGACTTCCGTAAGGTTGCAGGATATAAGACTGATATAAAAAATCAATTATTCTCCTACATATTAGCAATCAACAATCTGAAAAAAATCAATTATTTTCCTACACACTAGCAATGATCATTCTGAAAAGAAAATGAAGAAAACAATTTCATTCACAAAAGTACCACAAAGCATAAGATACTTAAGAATTATCAACAAAATAAATGAAAAAATTACTCTGTAAAAGCCGAAAAATTTTTTGAAAAATAAAAAAGTAGATGGAATGCCATCCCACATTCATGTGTCAGAAAACTTAATATTGCTAAGATGGAAATACTCTCCAGATTAATCTACATATTCAACACCATCCCTATCAAAATCCTACCTGCTTTTTTTGATAAAAATTAACATTTTTACAATATTGGTGCAAAAATTGACAAGAAGAAATTTCTAATTTCATGTGGAAATATAAGGAACCAAATCTAACTAAAATTGTCTTGAAAAATCAGTAAAAATATGAATTATTCACATTTCTCAATTTTGAAACATATTATAAAGCTACAGATGCATAGTAACAGAGACATATATGTATATCAGCAGAACCGAATTGGGAGTCTATAAGTGAATCCTTACATTTATAGTCAATTTTATTTCATAAGGGTGCCAAGATAATTCAATGGAGAAAGAATAATCTTTTCAATAGATGGTACTGTAACAACTGGATAGTCACATGCAAGAGAATAAAGTTGGATCTTTTCCTATACTGTACACAAAAATTAGCTCCAAATGGATCAAACACCACACAGAAGAGCCAAAACTAAAATTCTTATATGAAAACATCAATACATCTTTGTGTCCCTGAGTTAGACAATTTCTTCTTAGATATAGCATTATAAACACAGGTAAAAAAAAAAAAAAGAAGACAATAAATACATTGTTGTTGTTGTTGTTAGGTGCTGTCGGGTTATGTCCAACACATAGCAAACCTTATAGGGTTTTCTATGGCTGATTGTTTCAGGATTGCCCTGGGACTGGATTGCCACATCCTTCTCCCATTTTTGTGGTGCTAGGAATTGAACCCAGGACCTCAGAGACTGCAGATCAGTGCTCTACCAGCTGAGCTAAATCCCAGCTGCTCATAAATACATTGGACTTATTCAAGTAAAAATTTTTTACACTGCAAATGATATTATCAAGAAAATAAAAAGATAATCCACAGAATAGGAAAGAAATATTTTCAAAAGCATATTTAGTAAAGGACTAGGATATAGGATAAAGAACTCTTACCACTCAATAATAAAAAGACCACATAATTTAAAATTGGGTGAAAGATTTGAATAGTCATATCTCCAAAGAATATATACAAATGGCCAAACACGTGAAAAGATGCTCAACATTATTAGCCATCAGAAAAGTACAAGTCAAAACAACAATGAGATACCAGTTCACATCTATTAAGGTGACTAAAATCAGATAACAAGTGTTGACAAAGATATGGAGTAATTGGAACACTTACATACTGCTGCCAGAAACAGTTAATGGTGCAGCCACTTTAGAAAATAGTTCAATAGTGCCTCTAAAGGATCAAAAGAGCTACCATATTGACCACCAATTCTTTTCCTAGAGAAATGGAACCATATATCCACACAAAAACATATATTCAATGCTCATAGGAGCATGTTTCATAGCAGTGAAAAGGTGGGCATGAACTAAATGTTCATCAAGTAATCAAGAGATAGATGGGTGCCATAGTGCATGCTTGTAATCCCAATTACTCAGAACAGTAATGCAATAGGATCATAAGTTCAAGGCCAGAGGCAGCTTGCACAACTCAGCAAGACACTGTCTCAAAATAAAATAATAAGAAAAGGAATTCTGGGGTGTGGCTCAGTGGTGGTGTGCTTGCCTTGGGTTCAAGCCCCAGTATTGAAAAAAAAAAAAAAAGATAATCATTGGATAAACAAAATGTGGTATAGCCATAAAATTTAATATTACTCAAACATAAATGAAGTAATCTATAATGCTAAAATATGAACTTTGAGATAAATGAAAAGAAGAACCTTCAAAATGTTATGCTAAGCAAAAGAAGCCTATCATAAATTTCCAGATCACACATTTTATGACTCCATTTAGATGAAATGTCCAGAATGGAGAAAACTATATATAGAGAAAGTAAATTAGTGGTTGATTAGGGCTTCAGGGATCAGTAGGGGAAAGATGAGGATTGGCTGTTAATAGGCACATTGGTTTGTGGGGGGGATGGAAATGTTCTAGAATTAGATAGTGATGATGACTGGATGACTCTGTGAATATTCTAAAAAACAGTGTATACCAAATTTAAATGGGGTGAATTGCATGGTAAGTGGGTTATGTATTAATAAAGCTGTCTTACAATTTTAAAAAACATAGCCGGGCAAGGTGGTACATGCCTATAATCCCAGTGGACAGGGAGGCAGAGGCAGGAGGATCACAAGTTGGAAGTCAAGAGGCAGCCTGCATAATTTAGTGAGATCCTATCTCAAGAAAAAAAATTAAAAAGGGGCTAGGGGTGCGGCTCACTGGTAGAGCCCTTGCAAATATGTGTCAGGCCCTGGGTTCAGCCTCCTAGTACTGTAAAAATTAAATTAAAATTAATTAAATGAATTAAAACCACCGGAGACAGAGTGAAAGCAAGAAAGAGCAAGAGTAAGAGAGAAAGAACCTGAGACTGGAAGCTAGCTCTGGTCCTCCCCACGTTGTGACCTCCATGGGCACAGTTTCCTCAAATTTAAAAGGTGGAAATTAAGGTAGAGGATTTCTAAGGTTCCTTCCATCTCCAAAATCCTGATGTACATAATTCAAGAAAATGGATGAGCAATAGAGATGGAGTTTGTTCTATGATAGGGTCATGTGGGAAGAAGTGAAGGAGAAGGAGACAAGAAAAAGACTGAAAGAAATAGGAAGCTACAAGGCTGAGTGCAGTGGCTGACGCCTGTGATCCCACTGACTCAGGAGGTAGAGGCAACAGGACCGCAGGTTCAAGGCCAGAGGCAGCCTGCATAATTTAGCAAGACCTTGTCTCCAGATAAAAAGTAAAAAATAGGCTGAGGGTGCAGCCCAATGGTAGAGCACTTTCAAAGCATGTGTGGGGCCCCGAGTTCAACCCCCAAGTACCACACACACAAATAGTAAGCTAGGAAGAGACAAGGGACACGGGCTCAGAGAGACAGACACATAGACACAAATAGACAAGACTCCACCGGAAAAGAAGGATAAACTCACTGAGATACAGGTGCAGATCACTGGCCCACTCTTTACTTGAGACAGTATTTACTGAGCACCAACAAATGTCCAGATGTAAACCTGGCAAATGAGCTGATCAGCTCAGAAGTGAGACACAGAGCTGCCAATGGGCACGTCTAAGCACAGACACTGCAAGCTGGGCCGGATCGATTCTGGACATAGGAGGTGTGTGTGTACTGCACACCACCTCAAAATACAGACAACGGTCCCTAAAGTAGAACCATTTTTGTGGGGTCCACCATTTCGCCTCTGAGGCATTTGGAATTCTGCCTGCAAAGACAGATATGGGATGGCGTCTTAAAGTTCTCACCCGAAGTCTCTATGGAATAAGGCTCAAGGACGTGGTTTCTCCCCTTGTCAGAAATTCCCAGTCCTATTTCCCTTTCAACAGTAAGGACAGACTGTGGGAACAGAGGGGAATGTGACAGCACTACTCTTTGGGGCTTGTGACTGGAAACTTCCCCGAACACCTTCTCCATCTCCTCACATCCCCTCCAGATGTGCCCAGAAAAGGCATTACACATTACCCTGTTCCTGTCTCGTGGCTTCTCTGATGGGCATGTGAAGGGGAATTTCAGATCAGCAAGAAAAGTGGCCCCATCCCTGCACCACATCAGCTCCCTGCCAATTCAATCAACTTTGGAAGGCCAGGGAAGTTTCTGGATGTTTTTTGCTGTGACCCCTCATCTCCTCATTCCAGATTTAGCCAGAGTCCAAGCTGCATGATATTCCTGAAGTAGCCTTGAGTCATATCCTAAATGGCAGTTCATCTGTTCCTATGAGTTCATGAAGGGTTCTCTCTGGAGAGCTGGGTGTTGAGTGCTTTGGGTGTGGGTACCACATACAAGTAGGAAATGCACAGAAGCCCAGGCAGGGAGGGCGTGGACACTGGCCTGCAGATTCTGGGCGGGCTGCACCAGCGCTGGGCTGGGAAGCAACGCTTGGGCTCCTGAAGGGCTCCCTGGCTGCCTTCTATTTGCAGCAGTCGTGCATTAATAGGATTCAAGTTACAAAAATAGTCATCAGTGCATCTAAAATTGCCATCCATCCCAAGCCAGGCCAATCCCCTGGGAATGTCGGCATTTCTAAAACATCCTTGTTTACCCAGCATGCCTTGTGTCAGACCCCAACTTTGATCTGGGCCACCGTTAACTCTCCTGGTTCTGCCCCTCCTGCCCAAGCCCTCTCTACTCTGCATCACATGCACCGCTTCCCAATTGGGAAATTCCTGAGACTTATGCCAGCCACTTGCTGTTGCCAAGTCAGAGAGAGGGCTTTAACCTGGCAGAAATGGCCGTTGGAGAAGTGGCCAGGTGGCTTGCTTATGGAGTTCTGACTAAATTCCTAAAAAATGAAGACTGGGAAACTAGAATCACCTGGGATGTCCTGGGCCTCTGGCCTGCTGCTCATGGCAAAGGGAGCCATTCCCACAGGGGCTGGACTTTCTCTGAGAAAATTACCCTGGGATCCCTGGAAATGTCATCATCATGAAGTCTGGTCATTACAAGCCACGTCAGGGCTTTGTACACCCCGTGCGTGGACTGTCCTTTCTTTCCTCTTCTCTGACTGACCAGTCCCCCTCACCCTCTTTTGCAACACCTTCCCAAGGGCAGGGAAGCTGAGCTGTTTGGTAAGTTTATCTGCAGTAGATGCTTTTGAACGGTTTTTGTCCAATCCCACCAGGCCTGGAGATCCCCCCCCCACCCACCCCGCACACACCTCCACTGACCACAATGCCCAGAGAGAGGAGAGATGCAGAGAATAACCACCCTCTCCTCTTGGAGACCAGCCTCCAATCTTCTGATGTAAGTACAGCTTGAGTGTCTCTAGCTTAAAAGAAAGTATCTTGATCTTTATGATCATGTGCTTTAGCTCTAGTGTTTTTTTGTAGCTGTGTCTCTTGTGTTGCCTCTCAGTGCCTCCCTGTTACCCCCTTATGAGATGACAGTAGCATAGGACAGAAATTGCTTGAAGGGTAGGGAAGGAGGACAAGTTAGTTTACACCTCAGTGTCCTCCATTGTAAAATGGAGATGTTTTCTGCCTCATGTGTAGATGACTTGGCACACCATTGGCGCTTTGAAGGGACAGCGTTGGTGTTTGCCCATCTGGTACCCAATCACCCTTCTGGTTGCAGCAGCATCTCATGGACCCTGGCTGTGGGGGTGGGCCAATCACCCAGGACTGGCCCACCAGAGGACCCCAGACCCCTAGCTGTGGTGAGGAATCAAGGATGAGCACACAACTCACACCAGGCCAATGAATTCAACTTGGTGGCTTTGTTGGAACAACTGCGGTGGTTCTTGCTGCTGGGGCTTCTGAGAAGATAGGATGCAGGCTGGGAACTGCCACAAGGGAGCAGCCACCTGAGAGTGCATTCAATACCAAGGACAGTGGACAGACAAGAGAGAATGAGTCCATGGATCTGGACATATCTGAAATTGCACTAGACCTCTCAATTATGTGATCCAGAAAATTCTGAGAATTATCTAATCCAATTTCAATCAGTTTTGAGTCCCTGCAAAAAAGGGTCCTGGTGAACTCAAGCTTTCCAGGGGTGCTTTATCTTGCCCCTTCCCCACAGAGACCATGCTTCAACGACCCTCCTTGCCCTCATGCCTGTTGCCCGCTAGTCTATCATCCACCACACTAATCACTCTCAAACATGGGATGAGAAGACTCTTCAACTCCTCACTGCCTATAGAGCAAGTCCTGACTTCCTCAGCTCCACCTCTGCAGCCTCCACAATCTGACCCGAACTACTCTCTGAGTTTCTCTCTGCTGGTTCTGAGCAGGCTATGCCACATTCACACCAACCTGCTCCCACTCTGAACCTCTCTCCTCTACTCTCCCACCCCAGTGCCTCTCCCTGGAAGACTTTCCACTTCTTTCTTACCTACCTGCCCAAATCCTGGCTACTCAGCCCTCTTCTCTTCTCAGAAGTCTTCACAGATGGCCCCAGACTGAAGATACGTCCCCCTGCACTGGACTTGCTCCTTAAATATGTCTCTCAGTCTGTCTTATGTGAAAGTAATTTATACAAATTTTGAGAGCAGAGAGCATGTCTCACTCATTTCTGAGTCCCATTAGGGCTCACAGAGGTCACTGGTGAATTTGTTGGCACAAACCTTGGCTTCCAGCTGACAAGCTCTGAATCCCCCCCGACCACCATCCATCCCCTCAACCACACTGTAGGAGAGGGAGCCTAAACTTTGGGTCACATTTCCTCTTCACTAGGAAATTTCTTTTTTCTGATAATGATGATGGTGATGATGATGATGATGGTGGTGATGATGATGATGATGATGATAAAATACAAAACATGAAATTTATCATTTTAACCACTATATTCACAGTGGTGCACACCTATCACTCCTATCTGGAAAAAGTTCCAGAACTTTTTCATTATGCCAAATGGAAACCACATACCCATTAAGTGGTTAATCCCCACTTCTCCTCCTCCTAGTCCCAGGCTACCACTAATCTGCTTTCTGTCTTTCTGGGTTTACCTGTTCTGAACAGTTCCCATAAACAAATCATACAATGTATAACTTTTTTGTTTCTGGCTTCTTTCACTTAGATAATGTTTTTGAGGTTCAGCAATCTTGCAACATGTATCAGAACTTCATTCTTTTTTATAGCTGAATAATATTCCACTGTATGGATATACTACATTTGTTTACTGTTGTGAATGGCACTGCTATACACATTATTATACAAGTTTTTGTTTGAATACCTGTTTTCAATTCTTTGGGGTATATGCCCCCAAAAATGGAATTGCCAGGTCATATGGAAATTCTGTTTACCAGAAGCTGCTTATTCTCACCATCTCTAGTCCTCTACACACTGGGTCTGCTTAACTGATGTCACCTAGGGAGAGTCCAAGCCTCTTAGAAGGAGCTAGTTCATCATGTCATCTCCTGATGGTGATCCTTAAAAGATGGTCCTAGTTTTTAATACTAATCTCTTGTCCTTTAGAGCTTCCATTTTTCAGGCTATTTCCCATCCACTATTGAATTTACTCCTATAGTGATACTGCCAGGCAGATTCTGATTTTCAGATGTAGAGGCTGAAATTCAGTGGGGTGAAGTGACTTGACAAGGTCACACAGCCATTAGGAGTCTAGCCAAGACTGATCCCCGCCCCCCCCCCAATCTGATGTCCTTTCTACTACCACAGTGACCTATCTCAAGTTGCCTCTTTATCCCAGGTCATTTTAAATAATCACATACTGGAATTTACTCTCAGATCCACCCTTGTTTAGACATGATCCTTGTTATGTGATGGGTCAATGCTGGCACAGACTTCTGTGCACACTCCACCAGCTGCCACCTCTTTTATAATCAAGCATTTTTCCTGGGGCAGCTTCTTCCCCTATTGAGAAGATCAACTTGTACCTTTTCTGGGTCTTCTGTCACTATCTAGAATCCAGGATTAACTTAACTTTTCTTTTTTTTTTTTTTTTTTTCTTTCTTTCTTTCTTTCTTTCTTTCTTTCTTTCTTTCTCCTTCCTTTCTTGCTTTCTTTGTTTTTTCTCTCCCTTTCTTTCTTTCCTTCCTTCTTTCCTTTCCTTTCCCTTCCCCTTCCTTCCTTCCTCCCTCCCTTCCTTCCTTCCTTCCTCCCTCTTCCTCTTCCTCCTCCTCCTCCTTCTTTTTTTCTTCCCCCCCCCGCCTCTCTGGTTGAAGCCAGAGCCTCAAGCATGCTAGGCAAGTGCTTCACCACTGAGCCACACTCCCAGCCCCTTTTATTATTTCCTATTTGAGACAGGGTCTTGCTAAGTTGTGCAGGCTGCCTCTCACCTTGAACCTACATCCTCCTGCCTCAGCCTCCTGAGTTGCTGGGATTGCAGGTGTGCTCCATGGTGTCCAGTTTAATGTACCCTTATCATGTTGATATGAAGGTAAATCTGAGTGTGGCTCACAAGCCCAATTTCAGCTCTCTGCATCTCCTCTCTCCCCTTTTACTCATCCTGAGAGTGTTCCCTCCCTTCTTGGGAGGAAAGGAGGCCTTGGATGAGGAGCCCTGAGATCTTTGGAGGCAGAAAGAGGCACAGTGACCTCCAGCCTGATGTGGAGTCATGTCTAGCTTGCTGGTTGGAAACTTCCAATTGTGTGTCTATGTGGGACCAGGAAACCATGAAGAATAAGATGAGCAAAAGCAGGAACAGGTAATAACAGCATTCCCTAAGCATCAAAAGCATACCATGGGCCTGATGCTAGAGGTAAATTTACTCACTCAAGCCCCTCACTTCCTGTGAGATAGACACTATTTTACAGATAAGAAAACTGAGGCTCAACAAGGTGAGATGACTTTTCCAAAGTAGCAGAGCTAATAGTGGTCAAGAAGGGATAGAAAGCCATCAGAGCCTCTGATTTCCCCACTCTGGCATGCAGTCTCCATCCTAAGAAGAAGCTTTCTGAGCTGACCTGGCCCACTTAGAGCCTTCCATGGCAGCTCTGTAAGGGGTGAGGCCTCTCCAGGTGCCCTGCCCTCCACTAGCTTCCCCAGAACATGTTCTGGGCAACATTGTTAAGAGCTCTGAAAACAAAGTTTTCCATGCATCTTTATGTTTAAGGATATTGGTGTGAGATAGGTTTCTATCCTGTAGGATATCTCAGAGCCTTTAGGAGGAAAATATGCACTATAAATCCCCAAGCCTACAGCCATAACCCCTTGGTATCTGATCTCATCAGATCTAAAGTGTCCTGGGTCTCCTCAAGCTCACCTGAGCTCCTCTACTTAGGGGACTCTGAAGGGGTGCCCAAGGCCTCCTGCACACCCTCTCCCCAAATTCAGATGCCCATGAGGTTCATCTTTTCCCAGAAACTGAACTCCAGTGTCCATGTCCCCAGCTCCTGCTCCTAGAAGGCACACCCATCTGTACCCATGGCAGGAGCCCAGAGTAGCTGGTCCTACAGCATGAAGGAAGGGAGACCAGGCTCCAGCAGCTGCCTTCGTTAGTGACAGAAACAAAGCCCTTTATTCTGATCTGAACAGGGAATGTCTAAAAAGTGAATCAGAGCCAGGCATGGTGGTGCACCCCTCAAATCCTAGTGACTCAGGAGGCTGAGACAAGCAGATGGCAAGTTTGAGGCCAGACGCAGCCTGCATAACTTAGTGAGACTCTGCCTCATAAGAAAAAATAAGAAAAGGGGCTAGTGATGCAGCCTAGTGGTAGAGCACTTGAAAAGTGTATGTGAGATCCTAAGTTCAACCCCCAAATACGACCAATAAGTAAATAAGTAAATAAATAAATAAATAAATAAATAAATAAATAAGGGAATCAAGTGACTTGTTAACAAAAAGAGAGTGAATAAGCAATTCCCTTCGGCAGGAAATATTTCCTTAAAAGCATAGCTTTCCATTTACTTTGGGCCTAATATCAGTGCAGTTGTCCCCAAAGACACTGCAGGGGCTTTTAGAGGATGAACAATGACAGCTGGCTCTTCTAACACTCCTGTAGTCCCTCTCCCTGTCTAGACACCATGCCTGGCACAATTATTACTCTGGGATGGCCTCCATGGAGTGACTGTGGGGTGAGTTCCTGGGCCTTGCCAAATGAATGGTTCACAGATGAGGAACCTGAGGCCTTGAAAAGGAGAAAAAGTTTGCTCCAGGGGACCACATGAGCTGAAGGCAGAGCCAGGACTAGAACTTGGGCTCACTGCTTCTGTGCTCTCTTAATTTCAGCTCAGGAAGTGGGACCAGGACTGGCTGTTAGAAGACAGGGTTCATTCATTCATTCATTCACTCATTCATTCACCATCTTCCAAGAACCTGATGCAAAGTTGCCATGGCCCTAACTTCCCTTAATGCCCCTCTGTAATCCCATGATGAGTTAACCTACAGTATTATTATTATTATTGTTCTTGTCATGTGAACCAAGTCCCTGCCGATTTCAGCAAATGGAATTTTCCCCTCCAGTCTGAAAAGCTGGGCTTTCTTTGTTCATGTGCTTAAGCAGCTTGTGTGCTTTCCACCCTTCAAGTATATCTAGGACTGTGGTAACAGATCCTTGACCGACAACATCCCTTTTCCTCTGCTGAGAAGCAGCCTGCCTACTTCTAAGTCTGTGAACCTAAGACATGTTGAGAATGCTGGCCATACACAGGAACAACAATAAGCAAATAAGGTCTCCCTCCACCATAGTAACAGGGGAAATCCCTACATGCAATGGACGTGATGAGTAACCTGTAGAAGTGACACAAGACACCCGCTGTGTGTCCCAAGGAGTTGGGAGGCCTCAGAGACTGAGACCTGCAGAAAGCAGGACAAAAAACATTCCAAGGTAATAGGTAATGACATCCTTTGTAGGTCTTGTCTTTTCTTTCTTTCTTTCTTTCTTTCTTTCTTTCTTTCTTTCTTTCTTTCTTCCTTCCTTCCTTCCTTCCTTCCTTCCTTCCTTCCTCTCCTTCTGTCTGTCTTTTTCTCTCTTTCTTTTTCTCCCTTCTTTCCTTCCTTTCTTCCTTCCTCCTTCCCTCTCTTCTTTCTTTCTTTCTTTCTTTCTTTCTTTCTTTCTTGTACTTGAGGGTTGAACCTAGGGCTTTGCACATACTTTGCAAGTGCTCTACCACTGAGCTGCACTCCCAGCCTTTTTAAAATTTTTCATATTTTGAGTCAGGATCTTGCTAAGTTTCACAGACTGCCTCTGGCTTCAAACTTGCAATCCTCCTGCCTCCTCTTCCCAAGTCACTGTCATTACAGGCATGCACCACTGCATCTGGATGAAGACAGTTTTCACTTCAGCAGTTTCTCCTACACAGGGATGATTCCTCATGACCATATCTGTGACCGATGGTCCTTACTACTGACCATGGTTATTGATTTCACATTGAGCCTATCAAGATCTTTCTCCTGAGAACTTAGAAGGTGGGGGTCATTGGAGTTTGGTCAAGCTGAACCTGTGCTCTCAGTCCTCATGGCACAGTTTCCACACCAAAGAAATACAAGATGGTTCAGTGGAAAGCAAGAAGAAAATTTAAAACTGTTATACATTTATATTTTGGGCTGGAGTTTACCTCAATTTGTAGAGTTCTTGCTCCGTGCACCTGAGGCCCTGGATTCTATCCCAGCACTACAAAAATGGTAGAAGGACCTGGCAGCCCACTGCAGAAACAATCAGTCATTTGAAAACCCTATGAATAGCAGAGAAGCACCAACAGAGTTCTGGGCATGGCACAGTGTCAGGGAGTATTTTTCTGTTGTACATAGGGATGCTATGAGCCAGACCTAATTCCATGACACCTAACAGCAACAACAACAACATACATACATTTATTAAAAAGTAGGAACAAGGAGATGGAAGCGTCAATAATCCTGGTTTGATAATTGCACACTGTGTATATGAATTGAATTATCACCCTGTACCCCATAAATATATACAATTAAAATATTAATTTTAAAAGATAGGAAAAAATAAATTCAATATTTATTAAACAGATTGGCGGTGATGGCCTTTATGCAGTCCATTCGAGGTGTGATAAAAAATATAGTGAATATTTAAATTAAAAAATTTATTACAGTAAAAGACATGATACCATTAATCTCCTTCAAATACACCCCCTGGTGGAACACACTTATCCCAACCTTCTTGGCACTTTCTGAAGCAGTTCTGGAAGTCCTCTTTTGTGAGTAACTTTAGTTGTGTTGTAGTGGCTGCCTCAATGTCCCAAATAGATGCAAAACATTTACATTTTATGGTCATTTTGACTTTGGGGAAGAACCAGAAGTTTCACAGTGGGAGATCTGGTAAATAAGGTGGATGAGGACACACAATATTTTTATTTTGCAGAATCTGCCATAGCAGAAGTGATGGCATGGAGTGTGGTCGTGATAGAGGATAAAGCTAAAGACACACAAGAAAAGACTTCCAGAACTGCTTCAGAAGGGGGCAAGAACGAGGGGACCCGTGTGTTTAAAGGCAGGAGGAACATTTTGAGGAGGATTAGTGACAATGTGTCTTTTGCTGTAATAATATTTTAAATTTAAACGTTCACTGCATTTTTTGTTCACACCTTGCACACTGAAAGATCACTGTAATGTCCAGCTTGTGAGACATCCTAAGGGCACAGGGGGATTTCTACAATGCTGAGGCACTAATATAGCATCTGTGTGTCCACTTGATTTCAGTGAAGGGTGACAGAGTTTATGTGTGCCCAAGTGGACTAGTGAAATATTTTTACCTAGTTTTAACCAAACAAACCATCATACTAAAATGGACATGTGGCTTAAAAGACTTCTGAAAAAAAATGTGGAGTGAAGATACTACTACTTGTACTAAACCTACAAGCAACACTCAAACATTTTTGCAAACTGGTGGGTAAAATAGAAAATTTAGCATCCCATTCAGAAAGAAGGAAAAAACCCTTTTCCACATGAGGTGTCTGGGCTAGTATTCCTCTACCTTCTCTCCTGCCCTCTCTGCCTGCCCGGACCCAGGCCACCCTCTGCTCTTCACTCCAGGATGACACCCAAGGACTAGTCACATGGTCTTCTATACTTGCTGACTGAATTTGGCTAATGGAGAAGCAGGTGGGAGGACAGTGAGGTTGGGGCATCCCTGCCCTACTCCCTCCTGCTTCTTCTCTGGCAGGGGTGGTTTCCCTTCTTAACTATGGCCCATTCTGGAGGGACCCTCTTCCCTGGCTCTGGGGATCAGTGGCTTCAGCAACACCTCTTCCTTCTCTTGCCCCTCCCAGCAAGGGCTGGTAATGACTTCCTGCTGTTCTTGTTTTGGTGCCTGAGCACCGTCCCTTGTTGGCTCCCACACCTTTGTAAATAGTCTATTTGTTAAAGTCTCTTGAGCCATTGGACTTGGATTTGGTTCCTTGCTAGGAGGCTGGTTGATAAAATGTCTCTTTCAGCCACCACAGTCATTAAAGTCAGGAGTTATCCAAAGTGACAAACCAAGATTGTCAAAAATCATGAAACATGATCAGTTACATGTCTCTAAAGAATATATTTTTAAGGGAAAGTAGAAATTTTATTGGCACTGTTTTTTCTTAAAAGTAAACCATGATTTTCATAATATTACTTCATTTTCTCATTCTTTAAAAATTTCTGGCTTTATATTTTATAATATATTTAACATCAATACAATAGCTCCTGAATGTACTTTAAAATCAAGAAATGTATAAGACTGAAGCAGGACAATCATGAATACAAGGCTAGCCTGTCTTAAAAAAATTGTTTTAAAGAAGACAAGATTACAATTTGAATTTTAGTGTCTAACTATAGTAAACTGTCAAAAGAATAAAAATGGAATTTTAGAAGAAATATACATAAGTTGGAAGTGCATTCCTTAAACTTTTTTCATATTTAATAAGATATACCATAAACAACAATAAAAATAAAAAATAAATAAAATAAAACCTTGACAGCCTCTGCTCTAGAGAAAAGGGGTTAGCAGCTACCTGGGGCAGCCCCTAGAGCTGCTCTGGCTTCTACCTTCCTGAGGCCTGGCCATCTGCTGCTTCCTTTGAGTCTCTGAAATACCTTCCAATCAATCAGAACTTCCTCTTAAGGTAGCCCAGGAAGGTTTGTGATACTTGGTAACCAAAAAAAAACTGTAAGTAAGAAGAGTGGATAACCAGGTGAGGTGACTCATGCCTCAGAGACTTGGGAGGCAGAAGCAGGAGGACCACCTGTTGAAGACCAGAGGCAGCCTGCATAACTTAGAGACACTTTGACTCAAAAATAGAAAAATAAAATAAAACGTGGGCAGGGAGTGCATCCCAGTGGTAGAGCACTTGCAAAGTATGTGTGAAGCCGTGAGTTCAACCCCTAAGTGCAGAAATAACAAAAACAAAAACCAAACAAACAAAAACAACCCCACAAAGGTAGAATCTGATGAGTTGCTTATGTGCTACCTAGAGACAGACTATGTGACTGCTACCATTTACAGAGCATTTTCCTACAGCCAAAAGAAAGGTTCATTTAACTTTGCCGGAGGAGAGAGACCTATTGTGGGCTCTGGGCAAGTCTCTCTGCTGTGGGCAGACATGGTTCATTTGGCCACATTATGGGCTAGGTGCTACCCTGAGAACTTACTGCCTTTGACCAAAATCTCTATCTCTTCAGCATTTTGGTAATTAAAAGTATTCTCTCACAATTCATTAGCACATGGACATTCAGAATTGTATCCCTCAGTCTCTTGTGAATTTGATCATCATGAGACAGTCTCTACCTGTGCCAGCACTCCAGATTACTAACAAAGCTTAGAGATAGGCCCAGGACACTAGAACATCCCGAAGCTGCTGCTCCTTAAGGAGATCCTCTCAGAATCCAAGGAGCCAGGTTCCTCCTGACAACACTTAGCCTCATTATCATCTCCCTCTAATGTACATTAGGGAGGAGCTGGACCTCAGCTGGGAAAGAAGAAAGATGTCTTAGGTAAGAATCCCAGGAAGACATTACATTATTTGTACCAGAAGCCAATGCCCAAATAGGTTGAAAATACCTAGACAAGACAGTCCTTGGGGAACCATGGGGGTCCCACTTGCTTGATGTTAATCTTGGCTCCAATAATAATTATTGAGTTGGATACTGACTCAATGGCACCTAACAACAACAATTCTTTGGATACAGCTGTCCATTTCATCTTCATAAAAACTCCTTGAGGAGTGTTATTACTATCATCAGCCCTACCTCATAGGTAAGAGGAGTGAGACAGAGAGAGATTAGATCATTTGTTCAAGGTCACCATTTGCTCATAACTATCTGCCTTAGATGCTAATGTATTGATTTAGTGAGATGTTAGGTATAAAATGCCTGGTACATACATCATACTCAAACAGTGGTGGCACATCTCCTCTACCTGTATGAAATAAGCCAGAAGAAGGAGAGAGTTGAGTGATCACTTCCTGTTTGGAGTTGCCTACATTGAACTTTGGTGGAAAAATAAGTCCTTCCAGATACTTCTAGTTAGATGCTTCTCTTGTCCAGGGAAAGCAGGAATTGGGGTGGCCACCCTCACAGAATTATATGGCATCTGGTGGGGTTCGTGTCACCCAAGAGATGAGTTTTGTGACTGAGCATGTGCCACAACTTCACTGCACTGCCTAAGAGTGTAACAGTGCTGCCCCGGCCCAGAGGAACAGCTCTGATGGTGAACCTTAACGAGTATTCTATGCACAGGTTAGTTATTCTTGTGCCCTTTTCCTAGGGAATGAGCAGGAACAGGACTACAGGTTCTGCGATGCTGCTCCATGTTCCATGGTTTAAAGGGCACTGCCTCCACCACAAGGGACTCTAGGGATGGGGATAAGCTCAAAGCACTGTTAGAAAGCCTATTTGCCTGTTTCTGTAGTCCCCATGCTCCAATACCAGCTGTATTGGTCATGCAGGGGATATTAGTCTCTGAATCTCAACAGGCCTCAAAAGTTAAGGGAAGAAAGGAGACATTCTTTGTGGATCCTCCTTAAACACTCAACCAGGTGCCAAAGGCCAATCTTCCAGAGAACACATCCATTACTTTCCTTGGGTTGTCTATAGAGGTGACAGCAGGACTCACCATTATGGAAAATCACAGCCTCAAACCCAATGTAGAAATCTTCTTGAAGGAAGCTCTAGAGGGGAACAAATGGATGCCTACAATAATAATGGTGAATATATTCAGGGTACTAAGGATAGAAATGGGAGAAGGACGTGGCAATCCACTCCTGAGGCAATCCTGAAACAATCAGCCATTGAAAATCTACAAGGGTCATTATGAGTTGGAAATGACTCAATGGCACCTAACAACCACAAGGATAGAAACCAGGCTAAGGACTTTAACCTTGCAAAGTGGACACTATCAGAATTACAAAATTACAGAATTACAGGAGAGGAAAAGGAGGCTAGAGAGATGGTGCAGCCTGAGGTTCACAGCTGCTCAGTGATGGGGCCACAGGGTCAGTCCAGGGGTCACACTTCCCACCAGGGCACCGGGGTGCCTCCAGCATGAGATGCCCTCTCCCCATATGAGAATGAGGGGAGATCTGGTCATCACTGAGTCAGCTCCCCACAGGTGGCCTCAGACTTTCTCCTTCTAATGAGCCAGGAGCCTCCCATTGGCATGTCAGCAGCAGCCCTCATGTATGTCCCCTCCCCAGGGAGGCCACTCTGGGAACCACATTGCACCTGACAGCTGGGCTGCAGGTAGCATGTGCTCTCATCTTCCCCAGCTTCTCCCACTGGCCCACAGGTTCCTACCTTTCCCTTGGTTTGCTGAGCTGACTCAGTTTCCCCCATACTCCACCCTCACTGACACCAAGTTTCACCAAGCCAATGCTTCCTAAATGTGAGTCATTTGTGCACCCCCCTCACCATTTTTGCTATGTTCATGTTCCAACTATATATTTATTTACTTTATTGTTGTTGTCAATATTCTTTAATATCACTAGCATTGGCCTGAAAGCCAAGATTGAAATCTGGGCTGTGCCATTTGCGAGTTTTGTGTTTGGGGGCAAGTTCCTTCCCCTTCCCCTGATAGTAACTACTGTTGAGGGGTGCCATGAGGACTCCATGAGCTACTGTAGGTGAAGCATTAGAACAGCACATAGCACATAGCAAACGCCCAATAAGTGTTAGCAACCATTGCCATCATGTTTATTATATAAAAGGAAAACTTTATGTCCCTATCTTAAATGAAAAAAGTCAGTATCACTTACCACAAATAGAGAGTTATGGTAAAAATAAATGTAATGAAAACAGTTATTACATTCCAGCTATTGCCTACCAAAGGAGGCATGCCAAGACCTGTCTTTTTTTTTTTTTTTTTTCCATCCCTGGGGGTTGAACCCAGGGTCTCATAAATACTTCACAAGTTCTCTACTACTGAGCTGCATGCCCTGTCTTTTTTTGCTTTTTATTTTGAGACACAGTCTTGCTAAATTACACAGGCTGCCTCTGGCCTCAAACTTGTGACCCTCCTGCCTCTGCCTCCCAAGTCGTTGGGATTACAGACATGAGCCATCACACCCAACCTCAAGGCCTCTTATTTTGTCAAGAAGTGAGATAAGCAAGTATCAGAAATGTTAAAGGCAGACTAGGCTCAAAGAGGGTGACAACTTCCCGATCTGCCCAGAATTGTCCTAGTTTTAGCAATTCTCAACATCAAACAAACATAGACAGTAGATCACTGGGTCTCAAAGAGAGCATTCTCCTTGGTACAAAGAACTGTGAAGAACTTGAAAATAAGTAAGTTCCTACAGTGTGACTGTGTACGTTTAAGCCTGGTTCAGTATCCCACTTACAATCACCTGGCAAAGAAGCCCACGCTGTGGGCCACAGGGCCCAAGCCTACCTCTGAGAGCTGAGTCCCCAAATGCTGCAAATGTGTGGAAAAGCCACCACGTTGTGTGTGTCCCTGATAATCCTCAAAGGAAACCCACATTTGTAAATGCCAATGACAGGAAGGATGATTAAACTGTCACTTAGCTAAAATTACTCTGTATTATAAAACCACTACAAAATCATGTTCAAAGAATTGTTAATGATATGGAGAAATGATTATGCCTGAATGTTCCATTAAGAAAATCAGATGGCAAAATTACATTTCCTGTATAACCCTAGTTTTATAAAGTATAGAGAAATATAAAGAAAGAAACAAACATACTATTGACAATATTTATTTCTGAGTGATGGGATTTGGACGGGACTTTAATCTTTATATTTATTTCTGAATTTCTTATTTATAGTCATTTCTGTATTTCCCAGGAAAGTTTAGCAAGGAATATATATTACTTTTATTACAAGAAAAAAATGAATAAAAATTATAAATTAAAAAAAATAGCAATAGGAAGAAGAGAAAAGAGCTGATTAAGCCCAATCTTCTTGTAGGTAGGTGCCACTGAGTTAGACTCTACTCATAGAGACCCTATATACAACAGATGAAACACTATCCAACACTATGCCATGCCTGGCACTATTGTTAGTGCTTCTGTGCCACTCATAGGGTTTTCAATGGCTGATTGTTTTTTGGGAGTGGGTTGCCAGGTTCTTCTCCCAAGCTTACAGCACCTGGTGTTCCCAGGCGGCCTCCCATCCAAGTACTAACCAGGCCTGACCCTGCTTAGTTTCCGAGGATCTGACAGGATTGGACGCCACAGTGGTACTGCTGCAGGCAAAGCCCAGTCATAGCAAACATTTTTTAAAAACATCTGTTGCTGGCTGGGAAAGGTTTTCTGTCTGATTGACTGTCACCTGTTTTCTGTCTTCCTTTGAGAAGGGTTTGGCAGAAAAGACAGGGTGTATTCAAGGTCACAGGCACATGTCACCTCTCCTAAGATGCTGGGTCCAAATGCCAATCAACTGAGGCTGACCTGGGCTGTCACCAGAGCTCAGAGTCTGGCCTCCAAGGTGCACAGAGCAAGCATGATATCCCTTTTCCCTCTATTCTTGACTCTCCTGTGACTTGGATGGTGATACTCAGTAACTACCCCTGGGACCTGAGTTACTAACTAGAGGCAAGGTGACATCTACTGCAGAAAGTTCCCACTTTGGATGGTGACAGCCTGAGATGGACTCTCTGCTCACCCCCAGAAGCTGATGCTGCTCTCAGCCACAGCGTCCCGAAGTCTTTTGCAAGGACTGAATTAAATAATAGGTCTGGCCCAGGTCCGGGCACACAGTCTGAGCTCAATCGATACCAATGTCCTATCCCCCTTCCTTTTTCTTTTTCTGCACCAAAAGTAAGTTCTCCATCTCCCTCCCCCAACTCAGCTAGCTTCCAATGGGGTAGGGGCAAAGGCAGAGGCAGAGTCTGGGGTCTCCCCCCTCTCCCTCTATCTGGACCTCTGTTCTTCCTTAGGCAGCAAACAGTCATTCTGCTGATGGTCAAGCCACAGTGAGCATGGTTGACCGGCAGCCCTGTGGCTCTGTGGGGAGGCCCTGGAAGGGTGGCAGGATGGGAAGGTGGTGGGTAACTAGAGACTCCCACCTTGTATCCTTTCAAGCCTGACTACAAGAATCTCATCATCACAAACATGGGCCGTTTTATCAGGACAACTCTACAAGCATTATGATCACTTGTTTTTCCAAAATAATTGGTCCTGAGCACTCAGTAGGCTCCAGGTGTCATTCTGGGTGCAGGCCACACAGTAGGAGACTGTGCTTCCCAGGGTTCTGTCTCAGCTCTCTCGGGAGGTGTGGGTGTGGCCACCCACCATCCACATGAAGGTTTAGAGGAAGGGGTGAGGCTTTGGGGAAGCCAAGAACTTATTCTGTGAAGCTTAGCCCACCAGGTAAGGAATCCAACTTTCTCTCATTCACTTGAAGAATGTCCTCACCCGCAAATATAAGCCCCTTAGACAACCTGGGAATTCACTTTCAAGTAGAAGGTGTCACATGGCCCAAACTACACCTACCCAAAATACCATTTAACCTCCCTGTTTTTGGCACCTGGTGGCTGGTTGAGTTTGGACAAATCACTGGCCACCCTCTAGCCTTGGTGTTCTCACCTGTAAAACTGAGGTACGGATTCTTCCCGCCTCACATTGCTATGGGTTGGGGTTTAGCTCAGTTGGTAGAGTGCTGCTCTGCACTCTCTGAGGCCCCAGGTTCAATCCCCAGCACCACAGAAATGGGAGAAGGATGTGACAATCCACTCCCAAAGCAATCCCAAAAGAATCAGCTATTGAGAACCCTATGAGAGTTGCTATGAATCAGACCCAACTAGATGGCACCTAACAACAACAGCAGCATTGCTGTAGGGGCACAGGTCCCCGCCTGTGATAGCCCTAGATGCAATGTGTTGGAAGAGTCAGTGCTTCTCCCACTGTCCTCTCAGAAATGAGACTAGGTGGGGGTGAACAGGGCGTGGCAGTCAAGGGCAGAGCCTCCAGAGATGAGCTGCTTGGTGTCACATGCTGTGCTATAAGATAAGGATGGTAATAATAATCCCTGCTTTGTAGGATTGCAGGAGTAGGGAGTTAGTGTATGGAAAGGACTTAGAACAGTGTTCAATGTGTGAGGTGTAGTAAGAACTATGTGTTTGCTTTTCCCCCTAGAAGATATGCTTATGGGGGTGATTGATTGTGTTGTAGCAATTAGCACATAGCTGTCTTTCCCAGATGATCTCAGAGGGGATTTGAGAATGCCTCACCAACATACAGGAAGGGACATCAGTTGTGAATATAAACAGCCATCCAACACATGTACACATACATGTGTGTGCACACAAACAAGTGTGTGTACACACCACTGAATCGTGGCCCAAGCAAACAAAACAATGACAACTGCTTTGTCCATTAAACTAAAAATCACAAGCGACTACGCAAAGCACTCACAGTTATGTTGAGGGGCAGAAGCCCTGGGGTTAGAGTCATGCAGACCTGGGTTCAAGTCCTAGCGCTGCTCTTTCTTGATGGTGTGACCTGAAGCAAGTCACTTAACCTGAGTTTCCCCTTTCATGAAAATGTTGGGGTGACAGGTAGATAACTCCACCTGCCTCACAGGTGCGTATCACCCCCGGGTGGGGGCAACACGTTCCTCACAGGTTCTGCCTCCCTGTGGCCACCAGCCTGGCAGTTCAGGGCAGCCTCTTCCTCCTCCCTGAAGAAGACCAGGTCAGACAAGCCCTGGGATGCCTTACTTTCCCTGCCACCCCCGAGAGTTGCCTGAAGTGTGTTAAGAGAACAGAAGCTGCCACTCTGGGGGGCTGCAGCACTGGCCAGGGGTCCTGGGCCGCACTGCTGTTTACATGCACTACAGAATCTCTCCAGCTTTTACAACTGTTTACTGCGCAGGAGGGAGCAAGGCGGCTGGGCCTCTCTTTGGCCTCTGGCTCCCACAGCCTTCCCTTTGGAGAGAGCCAGGCTGGATGCAGCTCACTCTAGGAATAGCTTCAACGTGGGCCCCTGGAGGGGACCAGGGCTGGGGAACAGGCCTGGACACACGTACCCACTCTAAGGAGCAGCAAAGGGCACAGGAGCTGGGGCAGCTGGAGGCAATAGGAGACATCGGGGCAGAGATAAAAATAGGGGCTGTGGCCACAGCACCGGGTAGGAGGGTCAAGGATGGAGACAGACCAGGCTGGCACAGGGTTCACAAACACAGAGGTGCAGGGGGACAGAAGGAGAAACAGGAGGTCCAGAGTAAGAACACCCTGCCCAGTAGGTTTGCACAGACTCAGGACCCCTCTATTGCCACAAAGTGGCCCCCACAAAAGCTATGCATGGATATCACCAGGGAGAAGCCACTTCTCCCCACCAATGTGTGCACGTCTCTCAACAGCAAGCAAAGGGGTAGCACGGAGTGAAGGGACGACCGTCAAGTTTCATTTCTTATTTAAAACTTAAGACAGCAACAATAAAAATACTCTACTGAAATGCCACCCAAGCAAGCCGACTCCCCTGGAAGTTTCAGTTAAGTGCCCCCATCCCAGCACCCTGTACCTTTAAGGAAGAGAAGGCTTCCCTCTGCTTCCCTCCTGGCCGAGGCAGGTTATTCTAGGATATTGCGATGACTTACCTAAAACTGAGTTATTCCCTTTCCTCCTCTGGCCAGCCTCTCCTCACTCTAGGGAGCTTTTACCATTTAAGGTCAATGTTACATCTGGCTCTGGAGCTCGAGCTGAGAAGCCTCTGGCTGCAGAGCCCCGGCCGCCCGCCTCCTCTGAGAGGGGCTGGGACTCCTCTAGGGCCCCCCTGCAGCCTGGCTCCAGGGGGCTAAAGGCAGGGGAAGACCCCAGCCGGCCACAGGGCTCAGGGCAGACTGGGCCTGCAAGGTAGCCACTCACCGTGGGTCCCTCCCACGGCAGCCCCACCACAGAAGGCAGTGCCCACAGGCAGCTCATGCCTCTGGACACCATCCTGACCAGATAGAGACAAAGGGGACTCTGCAGAACTGCCTCCACCCTGGAGTCTCAGCAAGTGTGTGAGGCTGGGTAAGACCGTGGCCCAGCTCCAGGAGACACTGGAGCTATTTCCTGTCCCAGGGATTTGCAGGCAGGGGCTGCTCAAGCTTAAATCCCAGGCTTGTTGGAAAGACAGGCAAGGGGGATTTGGCTAATCCCAGACCTGGCACCAGCCCCACACATTAGTCCCTGCTCCTCCACTTGACAATATGGTTATAACATCGCGGAGCCTCAGTCTCCACATCTCTAAAGTGGGAGTAATGGTGAAAATATCTAACTTGCTGGGTCAATAGGGGCTGAAAGGAGACAGCATATCAGCGCTTCATTCAAGGCTAGCACCTCATAAGTGCTGGATCAGCATGAATAGCCCCCTGCCCAGACATAGGGGCAAGGGCTGCTTCTCTCCTGGAAGTCCACACCCTGTGCACACTCACTATTTACCCTCCTCAGGTGCAGTGCCCATCCAAAGCCGGGATCGCGGCGTGCCAAGTTTAGGAAACCAGTGGGGGCTTCAGGCCTTTCTGGGATTAGAGGCAGCACAGAAAAGCCCTGGGAAGGATGCCAGATAATTATAGGACACTCACACAAATTTGATTTTCAGATAAATAACATATAATTGCTTCAGTATAAGGATGTACCAAATAGCACATGGGATATGCTTGTACTAAAAGATTGGGTGCTGTTCTTCTGAAGTTCAAGTTTAACTGGGCACCGTGCATTTTGATTTGCTAAATGTGGCAAATCAACCTTAGCCCTAGGCCATCACTTGCCCCCCCCCAGAGCACATAAACCAATCATAGGCAAGAGCAGTATGGGCTGGAGCTCCAAGACCCAGGGCCTTAAGCCCTCCTGGGGATGGCTGCTTCGACCTGAACAGGCCCATCCCCAGCTCCTAGCCACAGGGCAGTCACCATAACCATGGCATAACCACGGTGTTCTCTGCTAAGTCTGGACCACCGGGCCTCCATCTTGGCCCTTCACCACCATACCGTCCTGACCTGTCTCTCCTGCCAGGTGTTATGACAGAGATCCCTGCTAGAGCTGCCAGTGTGTCATCTGTTACCCTGAGCACTAGTTGTGCTTTGTAGATGAAACTGCTGCCTTGGGTAGCAGCCATGCCCTCTCTCAGGTGTCCGCACTTGTGCCTCTGCAGGGGCAGGCTCCCACTGGCAAAGCTGCATGGTGGGGAGTAGCAGAATCCCAAGTATAGGGAGCAGAAGGCATTGCTCAAACTCTGGAACATTATTGCACCAACTTCAGTGTGACTAGAATCCCCCTTGCCAAGCTCTTAGGGCCACTCTTCCAGAAATTCTAATTCCATGGATCTGAAGCAGGACCCAGAAATCAGCATTTGGCTTAAGGCCTTTGAGTGATTCTCCTCATTTCCTACTTTGAGGCATGTTGCTCCAAAAGTTGAGCTTGTGAATGCAGAGGCAGTTATTACAGGGACCCCTGGAAGCCAGAGGTTGAAATGAAACTAGGCTATGTGTGTGTGTGCACGTGCGCACATGTGTATGTGTATAAAACCGTATATTCCTAGCACTGTATTAGACGCTTTACATAAAAACATGCATGCATCTCACAAGTGTCTTACGAAGTAGAATTATTATATCTTTCCTTCTAAAAGGAAACTGAGGCTCAAAGAAGAACAACCTGCCTGATGTTCCACAGCCATGAGTGTCAGAGCTGAGATATGAGTTTAGATAATTCGGCCCTTAGAATTCTTTCCTCTTTTCTATCCTGCTGCCCCTTCCACCATGATTTCCTAACCTGGGGTTCCTGAATGGCCTTCATCAGTCTCTGAGCCAGTTGAAATTGTATGCAAAACATTACATGATTTGTGTTTTTCTTGGGTAGAGGCCCAAAACACAAATGGGTCACTGAAAAACTTTGTAAAAAATTACTGCACTTAAACAAACATGTTATAAAACATATTATTGGTGGGCATGTAAAATGGAACAAGCTCTATAGATGAAAATTTAGCACTATCAAGATTGGAAGGCTTATACCCTTTGACCCAACTCTACTTCTAGGAATTTACTCTACAAACAGACTCCCACACTTGGGAAATGACAGATGAACAAGATTATTCATTGCAGCATTGTTTATAAAAGGAAGAGGATTAAAAACGGTAGAGCACTGCTCTGTCCTTTCTGAGGACATGGGTTCAATCCCCAGCACCACAAAAAATGGGAGATGTGGTAGTCCATTTCTGAAAAAAACAATCCCAAAACAGTTAGCCATTGAAAACTCTATGAGGGTCTCTATGAGTTGGACCCAACTTGGTGGCACCTAACAACAAATGTCCACTAATTGGAGGCCATAAAAGAAGACGGGGGTACAGCTACAACAAAGGATGAGGAAGCTCTTGGTGTACTGATAGGAAGGCCTCTAAGATGTATTGTTATGTGAGAGAAGTAAAAGTGTGAAAAAAGAGTGTGTGCCTGTGTATGCACATTTACATAACACAAACACATAAATATACATTATCCATATTATATAGCTACACTCACACATGCATATGTATACATGTTCCCATATAGTCTCACTCAAATTGGCACAAAAATGAATGACATTAACATTATTTTTCCATGGGAAAGAGAACTAAGTGTCTGGGGTAAAGACTATGCACTATAGATACTGCACACCTTATTTATGCTCTTAAAATCTGGGACCATATGAAAAAGTCAGGTGTTCACATTCAATAATAATAATAACAGCAATAATAGTAATAAAACAAAAGCATTTCTATCAACAAAGATTTAACCAATTCATCTTCCAGCACTGCCTCCTCCAAATATCAAGAGTGTTAGATGATCCTGACCAAAGGTTAGTGGTAGTTTTTTTTTTTGGTAGTTTTTTTTTTAACCTTTTATTTTGGAATAATTATAGACTCACAGGAAGTTGCAAAAAATAGTACAGAGTCCCATGTACCCTTCATCCGGCTTCCCTTAATGGTGACATCTTGTGTCACTGTTATACAATATATGTCAAACTCAGGAAATTGGTATTGGGATGTTACTGCCAACTAGACTATAAATCTCATTCTAAAGGTTATTTTTAAAATATAATTTTCTCCCAGCTCATTCACTCACTTAAAAATGTTTATTGAGCCCCTTCTGCAAGTCTGACAGAGTACCAGCTGATGGGATTTGGTAGGAACACTTCTCCCCCATCCCTGCCCTCTTGGTGCATAGATGAGTTAGGGCGACCCCATTAGTCAAGAGCAATGACATGCAGGCCTGGGACCCAGCAATGCACATGGAGTGCTGACCACAGCTCTAAAAAAGGAACTATGTCCCTTGCTGTCCTGGTCATGGAGCTTCACAGCTTGCCTGAAAGCTAACTTTTAATCCTTAAAAGAGCATGAGCAATTACTCCAGCTATATATATCCTTCTTCCTGGAGCCACACAGGGATTTGGCCTCGCTCTACCGAAATCTTCAGCTCACCACTCATCCCATCAGGACAATTCTGTGCCCTTGGCATAAAAAGCAGGGGGCCAGCAGAGGCGCACTGGCACCCAGCTGGCCACTTGAACCAGGGCCAGGGCAGAAGTTTTAAAGTCCCAGGAAAACAAAAGCACATCCTGGGACGGAGGGAGGCCGAAGGAGGAGTAGCAGTTTCTGGCCAAGATCATGGCCAGCGCAGGGGTTGGGAGCCAGGATGGCCTCACTGGGAGTTTGCTTTCTCTGATCTCTTGACACTTAAGAACTCTGCATACTCAGCCCTTAGTGGGTCCTGAGTGAGTAAGTGAACAAACGAGAGACCAAATCAGTTAGGAATGGCATCTGGGCAACCCCAACAGGGGTCATTTACTGAACATAGTGCCCGGCATTACTTCAGCCACTTTACACACGTGGTCTACTGCCATCCTCACCAAATCCATGTGATGGAGCCTTCCTGCTTCGTGTCTGAGATGAGGAAAGGTAGGTGTGGAGAGCTTGAGGAGCTTGTCACTGTCTCACCATTTGCAAACCCACGTCTTTCTGACTTTAGAGTCCCCAGGTGATAAGTTAGAGATGGTAGCCTAGGATCAAAGGTTCCCAGGCTCCTTCTCCCTCCTGCACCCCTCTAAAATGATAGCAAAGGATTCCTTGAAGAGGAATACATTTAATCCAGGCCTGGTGGCACACATCTATAATCCCATTGCTCAGGAGGCTGTGATAGGAGGATCGTGAATTTGAGACCAGCCTGGTCTACATAGAAAAGCCCTCTCTCAAAACAAAACAACAACAACAACAAAAAAAAAAAAAAAAAAAAAACCCAAACCTCACCACCAACAACAAAAACAATCAAAATAAAACCCTAGGAATATGTTCTAGCCACAAACAGAATAGGGGGGAAAAAGTCAAAATTTTAAATTCAAAGTATGGTTTCTACTGAACATGGACTGCCTTCACAGCATTGTAAAGTCAATAAATCATTAAGTTGAGCCATCATGATTCAGGGATCATCTGCATATGCACTCATATACACACATGTAGGTACATAAACATGGATCTATTTTATAATTCTGGCTCCCACTGGCCAAATCAGAGACAAAGTGGGCATCAAAGTAACTAATGATAGAAAAGAATTATAGTTCATTTGATAAGAATCTATGAGTCCATGCTGATATAAACAAACAAAGGAAGAAGGAAAAGCCCTCCTTTACAGTGGAATGCCACTTTTGGTAAATGTAGTAAAATGATATAATTAGAAAATCACAATTTGGCAATAGGATTAATCATTGATTCGGGTAAAAAAAAAATCATCAGTGAATACTAAAACACATGACTGAAAGTCTGAGGAGTAACAGGATATTTACCCAGTCTCAAAATACTAGTTAATATTAAGGGGAGAAATCATAACTTTACATGGAGAAGCCTGGCAGATACTTCAGGGCCAAAGTGAACAAGATTAACATCAACATATGGAGAAAATTGACACAATGGACCTCCTGATAGGATGCAATGGGAACTCAGCATCACTTCTGTGACATTTATTCCAAAAATGCATAACCTGAACCTCCTCATGAGGACAAGCCCAAATCTAATAAAACAATTAACCTGTACTCCTCAAAAATGCCAGGCACAATGGCATGTGCGCGTAATCCCAGTGACTTGGGAGGCTAAAGCAGGAGGATCACAGGTTTGAAGCCAGAGATAGCCTGCACAACTCAGCAAGACCCTGTCTCAAAACAGAAAATACAAAAGGGGGCTGAGGGTGCAGCTCAATGGTAGAGCGCATGCCTAGCATGTGCAAGGCCTTGAGTTCAACATCCCACTACTACAAAATTTAAAAATTAAAAAAAAAAAAGACATGACTCTTGCCTCTAAGAGCTGGCTGTTAAAGACTCAAAAAATTAGCAACATCTACAGTGGTGTGCAAACTCATGGAGGTATTAGTAAAACCATTCTATAAGAAAGAATGTGACCAATGCCATGAGTAGGCAGGGGTGGGAGTCACTGAACTTGAACCAGATGCTATAGGGGTAAAAGAAGAAAAAGAGAGGCACTGAGAAGACTGGCTTCCAAGACAGTTGAGGCAGTGATGAGTCTAAATGGTGAAAGTTTCAAAAGGCATCAAGGGGCACAGGGAGGGTGCTTCTGGAGGAGGAAGTGGGACAGGCCTCAGTGTGACAAAGTGTTCAGGAATGCAGGGGTAAGGGATCTATCCTGGGGCTGGCTAAGTAGTCAGATCAGGAAGGACCCTTGAACCCCCCTCCCTGTTTAAGAGTTCATACTTACCTTCCTGTGAGCTGGGAGCCCCAAGAATCTGCTAAGCAGAGAAATTATATGCTGACAGCCAGGTTTTGGGAAATTGCTCCAGGGCAAAGGGACCAGGGAAGAGATTATTGCAAAATGTCCTAGAAAGAAAGTTGGCTTTAGAGCCAGATAGAATTTAAGGAATGGTGAGGAAGTCAATTAAACTCTCCACCATCAGTTTCCTTTTCTTTAAAATGAACACAACTGGGAACTGCCTTCACAACAGCTCATGATTGCTATGCATGGCCCAGGTTCTGGCCAATGAAAATGGTGCTGGTGTCTGTCCTGCTGGAGTGGGGTTCTGGAGGTCCCCTGCAGAACCAGGCATCAAGCCTTCTCTTGCCAAACCGTGGGGAGGTCCAGGAAATCCTACAGGAGAGACCCAGGGAACTGGGGTGATGGGGGAGCAGTCAGGGGTCTCAGGGCAGCAGCTGCCTACCAACAGGCAGGGAAGCAGCTCAAAGGTTGAACAACACATGACCTTGGAGGAGGGCAAACCTGAACTGCAGCCCGGGTCTTCCTGAAATTCCCCATAAAGAAGCTGCCCTTAAGAAAATGGGAGATGTCAAGGATGAGCAGTTTGAGCAACTGGATTGGTTGTGAGTCATTTATTGAGATGAGAAAGCCTGGAGGACAGAAGGAGCAGTGGACCCAAGAGTTGCATTTTGGACATGTTAGGGTGTAGTTGACTATGAAACATCCAGGTGGAGAGGACATATGGACAGCTGAACATGGAGGCTCCACAAAGCAGTGGTAACAGCAGTGAGGAGAGGGGCAGATGAGATACACTCATTAAACTTGTCACTTGGCTGCATGTAAGGAATGGAAGCCTGCAGCCATAGCCTGTGGAGTCCGATCCCCTCAGATCTAGGAAGCTAAGCAGGGTCGAGCTTGGTTAGTACTTGGATAGGAGACCACCTGGGAGTTCCAGATACTGTAGGCTGGGGAGAAGGACCCAACACCTACACCCCAAACCAGTCAGCCCTTGAAAACCCTACGAATAGCAGAGAAGCACTGGCAATAGTGTTTCGCCTGTTGTATATAGGGTTGCTATGAATTGGATACCAACTCGATGGCACCTAACAACAACAACAAGGAATGGAAAGAAGAGATCAAGTGACTCCAGAGTTTTGATCTCTGGACAGGTAGAGAGAATGCCAACACCATAGGGAAGTCAGGAGCAGAAGTACATGAGTTAAGGAAGCAAGCTCTGAGTCCAGTTGGAGATGCTGATGGTCTGTCCAGATGGACATGCCCAGCAGATTGTTAGAAATGCAAGTTTGCAAGGATTGCTGTTTAAGAGAGGTCCAGAGTGATAGCGTGGATCTAACAAATGCAAATCTCTAGGAAAACTTTAAATCCAGAGGAATTTGCAAACTGAAAAAGTGACAGCATAGAGAAAAAAGATAACTAAGGGAAGAACCTCAGGGAATAAGGAAAAAATTGAATTCTATTAGGACAAGTACCTGCATGTGAGGATTCATAGACAAGACTGTTCATAATTGCAGGGGCCTGGCTGGGGATTCTGGTAGCCTCAGGACCTCCCGATAAACCCAAAGAACCAAGAGGAATTCAGATCTCTGCCTAAGTGTAACTCATAGGCCATGAGAGTGCCAGAGTTCACCGAGAAACTCGGCATTCAACACACTTGGTCTTGGGACTTTTCTGCCTCCTCTACTCTACCTACTTGTGAGGTCCTCAAAGACAATAAGCCAGGCAATACATCTCTATAATAGAAACAACAGCAGAGCATTGGTTATCTGTTAAGTGTTAGGCACTGTGTGAGGCCCCTCATGTGGGTAATCTTATTTGATTCTTGCTAAAGCTCCATGAGGCAGACATGTTGTTATTATTTATTTATTTATTTATTTATTTATTTATTTATTTATTGGTGGTACTGGTGGTTGGACCCAGGGCCTTGTGCTTGCATGCTCTGCAAGTGCTGGACCACTGAGCTGAACCCCCAGCCCATTTTTGACTTTTTGAGACAGGGTCTCATTAAATTACCCAGACTGCCTCTGGTCTTGAACTTGCGATCCTCCTGCTTCCACCTCCCGAGCCCCTGGGATTACAGGCGTGTGCCACCGAGCCCGGCTAGACATGTTATTATTATCACCATCAGGCTATCTAAAAGATGAGGAAATGAAGCCTGGGGATGTTAAGTGACTCAACCACAGTGACTACCTGTCAGAAAGCAAGCTTGGATCTTAATTCAATCTATGCAACTCCAGAACCAGCATCTGAAAGCATACCCCTTACTGCCTCCTTACACACTGCCCCAGAGCTTCATTTAATCTGCTACGTGCTAGCTTTTCCAAATGCTGGCTGGATTAAACTGGAAGAACGGGAGAGACGAGGTATGACAGTGACAGGGAAGCAGGTTCTAGGGCTGATGGATGGGATGCTCAAGAAGCCAATGGGAAGAGGAGCTAAAGGACATCAGAAATAGCAAGGGGATGGTCTGTGAATTCAGAATAGTCTGAAATCCAGAATTAAAATCACATCCTTGGGCAGGGTATGGTGGCACACGCCTATAATCCTAGCGACTCAGGCAGTGGAGGCAGAAGAATGGCGAGCTGGAGGCCAGAAGCAGCCTTCGTAACTCATCTCAAAATAAACAATAACGAAAGGGGCTGAGGGTGCAGATCAGTGGCAGAGCACTTGCAAAGTACAGGCATGGTCCTAGATTCAGCCTCTGAGTGCTAGAAAAAAAAAAAAATCACAGTGTTGCTAAGTGAGAAAAGAGGCCCAAATAAGCTGGTGTGGGCAGCTGAGTGAATAAAGCCATGGATAGTTGCCTGCTGGGGTCTGCTTGGTCCCAAGCCAGGCCGGGTCAGGCAGGAGATGAAATGACGAACAGCCTCTGCCATGAAGAGGCCTCTCCCTGGCCTGCCCGTGGGAAGATGGGGCAGGGCCAGGAAGGCCAGAAAAGCCATAGAACCTCAGAGGAAAGAGGCCTCTGCAGCCTGCGGCAGTCAGGAAGGGGCCCATAGAGGGATGGGAATGTCAGCTGGGCTTTGGGAGCTGAGAGAGCTGGAAAGAGAAGGAGGAGGAAGGAGCTGGGGAGGGCGGGAGTGCTGGGTAGGCCAACTGCACTGTGTGGGCTGGACATCGGGAATGAATGCCATGGTGTGGGAGGCTGGGAGCTGCAAAGAACAGAGACCAGCTCCCATTGGCTTGTGTGTGAAAGGGGCTTGTGCACCAAGGATAAGGGAACCCCCACAGGACAGGAGAGGAGGTGCATGTGCTCCTCCAGAGAGCAGATAGCTGTCAGGAATGAAGGTCTCTGCTCTGACCTTGATTCCCATGGCCATGATGCACATTCTCTCTCTCTCCCCAGCCCTACCCTACCCCTTCTCCTGCCTCCCTCCCTGCACCTGCTTCCTCCTCTTCCCCTCTTTACTCTTGCTTTGCCTGCATGCTCACCTGGCTATGGCCCAATGTGGCCACCCAGCTGTAGCCCTGTCCTCCCCACCACCACCTGAAAACCATCTCATCTCAGATTTGCAAAAGAAACTTGACCTACCCAGCTTGCTTGTTTAATTAGGTCCCGTAAGTCATGAGCTGCCTTTGGGGCAGGTATCATTCTCAAGTGACATAGTCACAGCTGGAGCCAGTGGACAAACATGGCCCCTTTCAGAGGCTTTGGGTGGACAGAGAATAAGATGTCGCAGAAAGGGGGTGAGGAAAGGACCTTACATTTCCCAGACTCCTACCAGGAGCCAAGCACTGTGATAGGTGACCTGCTTTGCATTAGCTAAAGGCACGGTAAGATATAGTTTATTATTCCTATTTTACAAATGGGGAAATTGAGGTTAAAAGAAGCTAAGCACTTTCCCAGCGTCTCAAAGGTAAGTGGTAGCTGACTAGTATTTGAATTGAAGCCTGTCCAAGATAGAAGTCAACTATCTTCCCCCAGTACTACTCTGCCTGGGAATTGGGGATGTCAGAGCCAGTGAGAATCATTGGACTTAGTCTAAAAGGACCACTGAGACCAAATGGTCTTACAGGTTACTTTCTACAGCAGACCTTCCTAACATCGTTGTTGTTGTTGTTAGGTGCCACCAAGTCATGTTTGACTCATAGTGACCCTATGTCCAACAGAATAAAACACTCCCAATACTGTGCCATGGCTGGCACTATTGTCAGGGCTTCTCTGCTAGTTATAGGGTTTTCAATGGCAGATTGTTTCAGGAGTGAGCTGCTGGGTCCTTCTTCCTAGCCTATTGTTGTTGGGTGCCGTCCAATCAGTATCCGACTCATAGCGACCCTCATAGGGTTTTCAATGGCTGACTGTTTCGGGATTGCCTTGGGAGTGGATTGCCAGGCCCTTCTCCCATTTTTGCGGTACTGGGAATTGAACTCAGGACCTCAGAGACTGCAGCGCAGCGCTCTACCAACTGAGCTAAATCCCAGCCCTCCTAGCCTATAGCATTGGGTATTCCCAGGCAGTGTCCCATCCAAAGACTAACCAGGCCCAACCCTGCTTAGCTTCCAAGATCCGAAAAGATCAGATGGCAGGGTGGTAGGGCTGTAGACTCAACATTTTTAGGGGCCCAAAACTCTGAGAATCTGATAAAAGCTATGGAACCTAGCCTCAGAAAAATACACACTGGCCTTTAAATTTTGGTATGTCCTTTCATGGGGTTTACAGACCTTCTTAAGCTCCTCCAGTAGCCCCTCCTAAAAGCCTTTACAGCATCCCTGACTATTGATTACTTACTCCCTACTTGAATTCCCCAAGCAAGCGAGAGAGCTCATTACTTTATGTGGTAGCCCATTCCAGCAATGGAAAGTTCTGTGTCACTTTTTCTCCTTTAATTTTCCCTATGGAGAAATGCAGAACCATGGCTGAGACACTAGACCTCTTTGGTTGTATGGGCTCTTGTAACAGCCATATTATTACTGGGCTCATGTTGTTGTTGTTGTTGTTGTTAGGTGCCGTCGAGTCGACCCTATGTACAGCAGATTGAAACACTTGCCGATTCTGCACCAGGCAAACGATCTTATTTATGTTTAAGCCCATTGTTGCAGACACTGTGTCAATCCATCTGGTGGAGGGTTTTCCTCTTTTGCGTTGACCTGCCACTCTTCCAAACATGATGTCCTTCTCCAGGGATTGTTCTCTCCTGACTACATGTCCAAAATATGTAAGACGCAATTTGGCCATTCTTGCTTCCAAGGAGCACTCTGGTTGTACTTCTTCTAGGACAGATTTGTTGGTTCTTTTGGCAGTCCATGGTATATTCAATAGACGTCTCCAGCACCACAATTCAAAAGCATCAATTCTTTTTCTGTCTCTCTTGTTCAATGTCCAGTTTTCACAACCATATGATGACACTGAAAATACCATGGCATGAGTCAGACGCATAGAAAACTCAAGGTCCATTAATACCCTCAGATCTTTATCACAGGGATTGAGCTATCCCTGCTTTGTCCCCACTGCCTCCCCAAACTATGCTGAATAACATTGTAATCTCAGCCTGTTCTTCCAACACAGGATTTCTACCCTGGTGCCATGACACAACAGGTTGTTTATCTCACTAAAGGAAGAGTGAAACTTTTCTCTGATCCTCACTTCTGGCTTCACATAGTTTTTCTGTTGGATGGAACAGGGAAAGAGATGTGAAACAGAAGAGGATTTTTGAGGTTTTCGGAGCTGACATTCCACCCTTAGATGAATGCTAACAAAAGCTCAGTTTCACTAATCCTGAAAGGATGTCAGCCTTGCTGGTTCACTGCCTGCCCCACGAGGCCTTCTTCCCCAGAGGGGGGAGCATTTTCTTTTTAAAAGCCTTTGAAGTTGCAAAGAGCTCACATCACTTTTTAAGAAGAAAAAAAGAGTTTTGTAAGCAGCTTTGTTCAAGTAAAGGCTAACTGAATTAAGTAGAATACTTGTTTTTCATAAAGATAAAAGAAAAAAAAAGAAGGAACAGAGGGAGGGATGCATTTCTTCCTTCTCATCTCCCTGATGTGTAACCACCAAATTGCTCCAGGGCTTAATCCTCAGACCTAGATTCTTTTCTTATGTGCACTCACTGCCAAGAGTTTGTCATCCAAGCTCATGATTTTTAAATACCATCTACACTCTGAAGGCTCTTAAATGTTTATTTCCAGCCTGCCTCTCCCCCAGACTCCCAAGTCACACATCCAGCTACCACTCAACACCTCTTGGATGTCTCACAGCCATCTCCAATTTATCACGTCCAACCTGGTGCTTGCTCTTCCTTCAGCTTTCTCTGTCTCAGTAAATGGCAAGTCCAGCCTTCAAGTCGCTCAAACACAAACCATAAGCACTGTGTGTGATTCCCTCTTCCTCCCCACACATGCTGCAGGGACCTGTCAGAAAATCCCATTGACTCCACCTTCAACATGTGTTGACAATCGGACCATTTCTTACCACCTTCACCAACACAACCCTAATCTAAGCCACTATCATTTCCTGCAGTGCAATTAATGCATCCAACGTCTCACTGCTCCCCTGTCCCTGCAAAACAAGGAGAGTAATTATTTTCAATTATATTACATCATGTCACTTCTCAGCTCACAGCCCTCCAGTGGCTTCCCATGGCCTCAGTGTAAAAAGCCGGTAGCTTTAACGTGGTCAGATCCTGGTTTCTTGGACCTTGTGTCCTTCTCATTGGTCTCACCATCTCTCCAAGTTCACTTCCATCCCTGGACAGGCAGGTCTTAAGCCTGGAATATTCTTCCTCAGTTATCATCTGCTGGGCCCACTCCTCTGTGTTCTCTTTTTCATGTCACCTTACAGGGCTACCTTCAATGAGCGCCCAATCTAATGCCTCATTCTCTACCCTGTGTCTCTCTATCCACTCTTATTTCTGTCTAGCACTTATAACTATCTGTTGTATAGTCATTTGTCTGTTGTCTGTATCCTGCCCCCAAAATGGGAAAGCAGGAACTTTGTGTTGTTAGCTGTTATATCCCTAGTGCCTGCTACAGTGCCTGGCACATAGGTGAACACTCAGTAAGTATTCCTTGACTGACTGAATGCATGAGTGACCTTACTGAATACCTAGTAAGTACTATTATGACTCACATCTTACAAATGAGACAGCTGAGGCTCAATAATCTCCTGTGTAGTGAGATCCAAAATTTGAAACCAGTTATAAGAATGCAAACTGTGTTGGGCATGGGAAAAAGTTGAAGAGGGGAATGGGAAGGGAAGCAGAGGAGAAAAAGAAAACAAACCATCAGTTGTCAAAGACTTATCAGGTACTGTACAACACTTATTTTCAAAACATTCCCCAAACATGTTTGGCCTGCATCTTCCTATTGCAAGAATGAAATTTAGGGAAACAAAGCACCTTATCCAAGATCACACAGCTGCTCTATTGCAGAGGTAGGCCTAGAACCCCAAAACTCGTGCTCTTTCCTTCAAAAAAAAAGGAAGGTCTGTGAAGCAGGATTTGCTTTTCCCACCAGGAAATCCATTTTCAAAAGCTGCCTAAAAAAGTTGATGCCATCCAAAGCTAACTTCAGACAGAGAGATTTTAACTAAATCAGTCAGATGAAGATGGAGGAAATGCAGGAATACCCCTTCTGTAGGTCAGTCTTCTTGACAGCAGTTTATCAGATAATTCATTTCATTCAATCAGGAAATTCATCCTGCTGTGATGATTTGGTTCTTCAGAAGGAGGGTGTTCTAAAGGGATGTTGGTGCTCCTGGGATCATGTGGTATAATACTAACCAGGGCCATATTTTCTATCCTTTCCTCCTTGGGACTCCCAATACTGTTGTTGTTAGGTGCTGGACGTCCGACTCATAGCGACCCTATATACAACAGGCAAAACAGTATTGTTAGTGCTTCTCTGCTATTCATAGAAATTTCAATGACTGTATTTTGGGAGTGGGTTGCAGGTTCCTTCTCCCAAACCTACAGCACCTGGTGTTCCCAGGCGGTCTCCCACCCAAGCACTAACCAGGCCCAATACTACTTAGCTTCCAAGATCTGACTGGATCAGACACCACAGTGGTACAGCTGCAGGCTGGGATGCTGTACAGTGGTTTACTTATTTTTCACATCATTCTGGGTGCCATATTCTATTGCCTCAGTTCCTCTTTTATTTCAACAATGACAAAAATTGCACAATTATCTGAGCATATCCTCCAAACATGGAGATATGCCTATGCCTCAGAATCTACAAATGTCCCATGCAAACTGTTTGTTTTCATAACCTTGAGCTTTCACATGTCAAATAAACCATGTACTAAACAAAAGAGTTCACTTTGGATCTGTGCCTTCCTGTGTGATCTTCCTTTCTTCTTCTGGATTAAAAACAAAAGCATCTAAGTCTGTTTTGGATTCCCCAAATGCTTGTTTTAAGGGATGCCAAGGACTTCCTCCATCTTTCCTGAGTGGGAATGATGGCTGCTACATTTTTCTGAATGTTAAAAGCATCCTGGAACTGAAAAACTGCAAAGCAGAGCCCTGGGGATGGACATGTGGATGATGGGTTCTCCAAGAGCAGCAAGGGCCTGAGCACAGTGGGTTACCCTCGCACAACTGCACAGCTTTGGCAGCTACTTTGGCTCGTTGTATGAGCTTCCATTCCATTGCTCAGAGATTATCTGTGCTTTGAATGTAGGTGTGGGGAGTTGGGGTAGGGATTTTGGTGGGGTACAAATGGTGGGAACCATCGGGGCTATGAGAGAGTTTGCTATGATGCTTAGACTATAAGAGGCAGAGCCTGCAGCTGTATCACTGTGGTATCCGATCCTATCAACTTCGGAAGCTAAGCAGGGTCAGGCCTGGTTAGTACTTGGGTGGGAGACAACCTGGGAACACCAGGTGCTATAGGCTTGGGAGAAGGACCAAGCAACCCACTCCCCAAAATCAATCCACCATTGAAAACCCTATGAATAGCAGAGAAGCACTGATAATAGTGTTTCACCTGTTGTACATAGTGTCGCTATGAGTTGGACACTCAATCCGCAGCCTCTAACAACAACAACAACCAGAGACAGAGAGAGACTTCTGGTTTAAGATGGTGGAATAGAGGCAGCCTCTGTGTGATGTGGTAAAACAAAGGAGCTAGAATAGGAAGGGGTGGGCTCTTTTCCAAAGAAAGAAAGTCTGGAGAAGCACAGAAACCATAGAGGAGATTGTGACATGGTCCCAGGTTGCAGAACAGAGCTGAGCAGGGAGAGGGAGGGAGCAGGACACATCTCCAGCCACAGCTTCCTGTAGGAGAAGGGAAATGGAGCCCTCATCCAAAGCGGTAAGCGAGACAGCCCTGGCCATCAGACTGGTAGTCCCACAGGACAAGCCCACAGTCCTTACAGCCATTGATCTCTTTCAGGGATTTGGTGAGACACTGGCTCTCTCTGACAGAGGGGTTCAGCATTGGAAAAGTGACTCTTTCTCATGCTCGATGTCTCAGAGGGCCATGACCCTGCCCCATCGTGAGAGAGAACTTATTACATGAGACTGAGCACCCCCCCCCCCGGGGGGGCTGAAAAGAAAGAATTATCACTGGTAGAAAACCTGGTGACCTACCACAACCCCAGGATACTACACAGTGGAAGCAGCAGTTATAGTGAGGGAGGGAGATGGGATGCTGACATGCTGAGAGATTTAGACAGCTCATGGGTTAGGAAAATTGCTTAGAAGAAAGGCCTCTCCTAAGGGAGAGAGGAGGAGAGGTCTCCATCTCTTGAGGGGAACTACTGAGACTGTGAACTCTGAGCCATGATAAAAAACCTTCATCCTCAATTGGCCATCACCTCCATGTAACAGACTCCAGTACTAGAGGACACAAAAAGAAGTTCCTCCAGCTGCTGCTGCTGCTGCCGCCGCCGCCGCCGCCTCCTCCGCCGCCTCCTCCGCCGCCTCTTCCTCTTCCTCTTCCTCTTCCTCTTCTTCTTCTTCTTTTTCTTCTCCTTCTCCTTCTCCTCCTTCTCCTTCTCATTCTTATTCTTCTACTTCTTTTCTTTTTTTAAATACCTCTTGTGCTGGAGATTGAACCCGGGACTGTGTATAGGGTGACTGCTGTGCCACTGTGCAGTACTCCCAGATTTTTCTTATTTTTGCTTGGAGAGAGGATCACATTAAATTTCAAGGGCTGCCTCTGGCCTGGGGCTAACAGTCCTCTTGCCTCCGTTCCCAGAGACACTGGAGTTGCAGGGTAGCAAGCTGGTGTCTTCTCTCCTTTTTCGTTTATTTTCTATTCTTCCCTCTTTTAATTTTTAATTTTCATTTCCTCATTTCTCTTTTTTTCTAGAGTAATTTTTCTTTTTTCTTTTATAGTTTCTTTTTATCTTTTTCTGACTGTGTAGCTCTTTTTTTCTATTTATACTTTAAATCTCTTAGGCTTACTATTTCTTATTGCTCTGCTTATGTTTACTTAATTCTCCTTATATATCTTTTTCCTTATCATGAAATCATTTTATCTTTTGCTCCTTTCCCTCCCTCTTCCTAACATTCATTTCCTTTCTACATCTTCTTTTTCTTTTCTTTTACTTCAGCTTTGTGGCATCCTTCTGCCTCTCCTTTCTCTAACCCTCTTCTTACTTCAGTATAATATTATTTATACCTTCACCCTAAGTATTTTGTAACTCCATAGCTTATTCTATATTATTATTGCCATTCTTTGTTCTTTTTTTATTAGAAATTTTTAATGTACATCGTAATGTGATTCATTTTGACATGCTTTTCATTGTGACAATTTTCATATATGCAATTTGATAAGCTTTATTCATATCCATTCTTTGTTCTGTGGGTATTGATGGTGCATCAGTTGGCTTTCAGTAATTTTAAGTGTATTTCTGTATCTGGTTTTGTCAGCTATTGTTCCTATTGTAGTGGTTTGTGTTCCTTTCTTGGAGTAGCACTGAAGATTGTGATCTGAAAAGAAAGCTACTCACTAAGAAGACCCCCAAATAAAACAGGAAGTGCTATCTACTCCTACAGATGCACAAATCACAAAACAGAAACACAAGAAACAATGAAAAGCTAGACAACACATTTCTTCCAAAATACCATGGTTCTTTAACCACTTAATCCAAAGACACTGAAATAGTAGAAATGTCAGACAAATAATTTAAAAATCAAACTGTAAAAATGATCAATGACTTCAAAGCAGGCAAAAACAAGCAAATGAATGAAGTAAGGAAATCAATAGAGGACCTAGGTCAGAAAGTCAACACTGTAGAAGACAAAGTCAGAAAAATGGATCAGAAATTCAGGAATGAAATTGAGATTTTGAAAAAAAATGTTGGAAATGAAGAACTCAATAAACCAAATAAAAGACACAATGGAGAGCATCATCAGTAGACTAAATCAAGCAGAGGATAGAATATCAGAGACAGAAGGCAAGGTTAAGGAAATACTACATTCAGATATCAATAAAGAAAAAATAAAAGAACATGACCACAATTTTCAAAACATTGGGGCATGATTAAGAGACCAAACCTAAGAATCAGTGGGGTAGAAGTAGGAACTGAAACAAAAACTAAAGGCATAGAAAAGTTATTCAGTGAAATTATAGCAGAAAATTTCCCAAATCTGGGGAAAGAAATGGACATCCAACCACAAAAGACATTTAGAACACCAAATGGACATGACCAGAAAATAACCTCTCCATAACACATAATGGGATGGGATTTGGCTCAGTTGGTAGAGCGCTGTGCTGCAGTCTCTGAGGTCCCGAGTTCAATTCCCAGCACCGCACAAATGGGAGAAGGACCTGGCAATCCACTCCCAAGGCAATCCCGAAACAGTCAGCCATTGAAAACCCTACGAGGGTCGCTATGAGTCCGATACTGACTCGATGGCACCTAACAATAACAAAACAATAAATAACACATAATAATTAAAATGCCATGATTACAGAAAAAAGAAACAATATTAAAAGCTGCAAGGGAAAAACACCCATAAAATGAAATCCATCAGAATTACATCAGATCTCTTAGCACAAACCATAAAATCTAGGAAAGCATGGAATGATATATTTCAAGCCCTGAAAGTAAATAATTGCCAACCAAGATTATTATATCCATCAAAGTGATCATTTAAAATTGATGGAGACATAAAGACATTCCAAAACAAGCGCACACTAAAGCAATATATGAACACCAAGCAAGCACTGCAGAAGATACTTAAAGGAATCCTTCACACACAGAAGGAAGAAAGACCATCTCCACCACTAGAGTACAGGAAAGAATAAACTTCATGAGAAAAACAGACAAACTAAAGAGAACCAGGAAAGAGTCAGTCATATCTAACTCAAAAAATCAGCAACCCTGAAGAGAGAAAGAAAAGAACAAATAGTATATGAACCAATCAGGAAAATACCCAGTACAATTACAGAACCAGTGAACCCCACTCAGCAATAACTCCAAATATAAATTGTCTTAACTCTCCAATTAAAAGATATAGGTTAGTGGATTGGATTTAAAAAAGAAGATTCAACAATTTGTTGTCTGCAAGAAACACATCACACTGGGAAGGACACCCACAGACTGAAAGTGAAAGGATGGAAATTGATATAGCAAGCAAATGAAGCCAAAATGGGGGGGGGGAGTACCCATCTTTATATTAGACAAAGTAGTCTTCAAGCTAAAACTAGTCCAAAGAGACAAAGAAAGCCACTACACATTAATAAAAGGAACAATCAATTGAGAAGGCGTAACAATTGTAAATATATATGTACCAAACTTCGGTGCACACGGCTTCATTTAAAAAACAAAAACAAACAAAACCATTACTGGACTTAAATGGACAGATAGGTCCAGATACAATAGTACTGGATGAATTGAATGCTCTATGCTCATCAGTAGATAGGATGTCCAAACAAAAAAATCAACAAAGAAACTTCAGAGTTAAGCACCACAAAAGATCAAATGGACTTAATAGATATATGCAAAATATTCTACCCAAAAGCTACAGAATACATGTTCTTCTTGGAAGCCCATGGAACTTTCCCTAAAATAGATCACATTTTAGGCTATAAATCAAATCTTAGCAAATATAGAAAAATCAAAATAATCTCATGTAACTTATCAGACCATAATGGAATAAAACTAGAAATGAACAGGAAGGGAAATTACAGTAATTATACAAATATATGGAGAATGAACAATATATTCTTAAATGAACAATGGGTATTTAAAGAAATCAGAGAGGAAATAAAAATTAGAATCAAATG